>OW028573.1:73965178-74397678 GCA_932294295.1 Alitta virens | reverse complement strand
AGGAGCCATGTTCCTGTCACTTCCATGCACCTAGAACTATATACACTAGAAGCTCTGTATGAAGCCCACCCTTGGGTGCAGGTTATCTGTGATAGCTTATGATGCAGGGACTGGTGTATCAGTCTGACTCCGAGTCATAGATGTTATTTTATTATTAAATCAAATCAAATACATTTGGGTAAAATTACATTGCAATCTACGCAATTAATTGATAACATTTGAGGTGTTTTTACAGAGATGTAGACTGGTGGAAAATGGTTAAATGCACATCCTTCAAATGAGCAAGATTTTGGTATAAAAATAATATCCGAAACTTTGCCAAAATGTGTCTGCTCAAAATTGAGCAACAGCATCCGAAATAATCTTTTCTCCATCTATGTTGCTGCTGAACCAGCGTATTGTGCGGAAATGCAGCAAAAAATGTAAGAGGGAGAAAGATATATGGAGTTCATAGTGGTGATGTTTTTATCTGTTATATCCACACCTACGCTTTTAGGTTTATGGGGATACATTACCAAATGCTACATTTATTTTGTTTTGCCAGTAATATCACCTTATACCCTTATTTTGTCCTGTAACAGAACAGATTTTTGTATGATAATTGCAGAATGATGAATTTTTGGAGCCAAAAAATATCGATTGTTAAGCATGCTTTAATACAATTAAACACCTAATATGCTCTTTTGTCTTTGATTGTTTTTATCTCTAAAAATGAAAAAGCTGGACTCCACATCATGTTACACATTTAATGCAGTAGAGTGCTGGAATAGTCAGTTAAATGTTAATGTTGATTGTTTATAAAATATAAAATCAGTTATAGACAAATTAAGATGAATCAATGAGTGTCGTCAAATTTTGATGTCATGACCTTGAGACATTATGATGAATGTATCACCTATTGATGATTCATGTTTTTATTGTTCTGTGCTCTGTTATTTCACCCTACATATTTATCTGGTTCAACCTTAACTTTTTTTTTCTGTTTAACTAAATATACTGTTGTTTTGGAAAGGTTTTTGTTGGAGTCTCTTTGAAGTTTGGGGGGCACCTCAGCAGCGACACCCCATGTCTTGGAGGTGTCCCCTCATATTAAATATACAGTGAATATAATTACTTCTTGTATATATGTTATGACAAAATGTAGTTGATATATGTAATATGAAATAAATGATTCTGATTCTATGTTACTGCAACACATCTCACAGTATTGGCAGCACAAATTTGGCCAGTAGGAGCCTGTAGGACTGTAACGAGTGCCAGTATTTCGCTCTTGCAAATCAGTTCACAAGTTTCTATTGGTTCCTAGGGACTTATTACTTCCCTAATGGCCACAACAGGAGACAAAACGTCTCTATCGGAAGCAATTTGCTCAGAATACCTGTTACGTAATACCCCTTGATTAGAGAATGTCATTAAACCCTCTAAGGAAGTGGAGGGACAAATAAGTCCAGTGAGAAGGTTTCTTTTAAATGCAGAATCTTTTCTTGATGAGATTCCTGGAAGAAAGGATTCATTGGTGAGATGGGTTGTGTGGCTACAGAGTTGTTGCCAGCCAGATTAATCGTAGTGTACTTGGACTTCCGGTGTGATTTAAGGAAGTAGAATCCCACTTAATCACAGCCACAGACCCAGTTTCATTAATTTGGAGGTCGCACTTGGATCAGGAGACTGTGTAGTCAGTCTTCAAGGAAGTACTGTACCTAGGATGCATTAGGTTGATAGGCGTATCATGGACACTTTGGCGCCAGTCAGGATCAGACAGTTTTGTGTTGAATTTCTCATTATAGCAGAACGCTAGTGGCAAGCAGTAAAATTAGCCATACTGGGAGCCTCACCTATACACTTCACCATATACAGACTCAGATAAGATACGATAAGATATATTTAATTGTCACGCAAAATATGTCGAATGTTATCCTGCAACAAAAGTTCATAGGAAAATTTTGGAATTCTCCCAGCTAAATAGTTTACTTAATATCAATAAGTTCATGAGAATTAGTTCTAATTACCGAACAAGAAATTATGAAACATCTTAATTATTTAACAATGCTCCCATTTGAATTTGCAGACCACAGACTTGACGACCCTTAAAAAAATAGATTTATAGACAATATTAATGCTTTCCAGTATCCTTCAAAGTTGCATGTAACCTGTTTTTTTATAACACATTGTAACAATGAAGAGGTGTGCGCTACTGTACCAGTCTGTACGGCCCCTTTTCGTGGTTATAAGCTGTCATGTTGCTCATAAATTTCCATCGCCTTCATGGTAATATCACAAGATTGGTCTTTTAGGGTGATTGCCATGGAAACAAATGAAGTTTAAAGTAATTAGAGATGGTGCAAAGATGATTGATGTTCTTTGTAATTACAGTGAAATACTGCAAGACACGATTAAAATTATTCTCATGAACTATGCAAGCAGGACAAATTCTTTAATGTGGTTTAATGTTGCTTAATAATCCAAACATGGTTAACAAACGTCCTTAAATTTAAAGCTCTGCCAACTGAGATGTACTTAAAACCAATTAATTCGTCAGCTAAAAAATGTGTCAGACGGTCAAATCTTTTTCATTATCTAGTGCAATGCAAATTTAATAAAGTCCAACCTAATATTTTTTTCATTGAGGGTGCAATTGAACGTGGTATGCATGCAGAGGCGCCTGATGATGTATATACTTAACATATAATATAACATTATGATATCAAGGGCAGATCCAGAATATTTTCACGGGGGGAGGGGGTTAACATGTTTTTCGGGGACCGCTGATTTTTAATATATTTTAATTAAAATGTACTAGGCCAATGGGGGGGGGGGGCTTGCCATCCCCAAATTCTCGCCCCCCCCCCCTAAATACGCCACTGATATTGATCTTATACATACATTATGATATTTATATCTGCATGAAGTTGTAAGTTTGGCCTTTACATCATTTGTGCAAAGCTTTTAGGCATAAGCGTGCGTTGAAAGCTACAGACTTCGTTTGAAACAAGTTTTAACAGCGTTAAGTGATGAAAATCAGTCTAACCTTCTATCCGGCCAAGTTGTTCAAACTTCTCCCTTTCTCCCTTAATCCCCCAGCCTTCTTAAAAGGGATTACTTCCAATTAGCCAGAACAGGCTTGTGCAATATTTGATTAAATGAGGCAAGTCTGTGTTGCAGTTGCTTTGAAGCACTCGGTTCGTTGAATATTCTTGAAAAAATATATTCGGGTAATTTGTACAAATGGCAGTGCTAGTGAAATCCAATGGTTCAGTTAACCCACACAAATCAATTTGTGCAAAAGAATAAAAAAAACAATAAAACTAAAACAACAACAAACAGACAAGAATTGTGAAATTTTGAGTATCTGTCGAAGTTACAATTCAACCTTCTCAGTTTGTATGGACAATGGTCAAGATATTGATTAGTTTCTTACGGGTAATGGGGTTCAATTTCTGAACTGTGTCAATCGTTTTCCAATAGGTATAATTCTGGTGCATTTTCCTGGTTTCCAAATACGGTGGCTACAATTCCACAACATAATGTGGATTATGATTTTCTTTCCTCTGACCAGGCTGACCAAGAGGGTAATGTGTGGACCATTCTTTTCAAACAATGTTGAAAGTCCAAATTTAAGACGGGATGTTATATTTGCATAGGCCTAATTTATAACATACAATTTTTCGGCAAATGGTACACAGGTTCACCAAGCTCAAGAGCAGTCACAGGCTGTTCCACAGCATTGATATGATAGAAACTTCACTAGGGGGAGAATATTATGGGAAGCAGGTTGGCAAGATAATTCGATACGTGTGCACACATCATAAGGGTGGTGTAGAATTCCCCCTGGACCCCTCAAGAATCACCCCCGGAAATTACAGCCTCAGATGAAACCAAGTAAATAAACGATTTAAAAAAGCTGAAATGAAGAACTGGGGGTAATGCTACTTAGCCATGCAATATTGGTGAGGCTTCGAGTCCAGATGGGCCAAGACATGAAACGTGTAATTTGATTAACCAGGGCTAAATATAACATTTAGAGCACAAATTGTACCAAATTTAGCCCCTAGACTTATTATAGCCATAATATATTATACTGGTCTAATAGTATATATACGTCCTGAGTATTAGTATGATACCACAGGCAGACGTGGTGATGAGATGACAAGATGATAAATTAGTGATTATGTGTTATTTTGTCTCAATGGGTGGGATCTTTTATTGCCCAGCAGCCCAGCTAGACACATTAGTAAAACAGTATGACTCATATGGACTGTCCATGTAGGTTACCTTCAATTTGCAACTCATGAGATAGAACGTTCGTATAGTTACAATAATCTATCCTAAATTATTTGATATAGTGCACATCTATTCTTCACACAGAAAGTATGACTTGTCATATGGACTTTATCATTATTAGCACATGTTCATTTTTTGCTAATATTAATACTAAGCTTATTATAACTAGCTGTTCATGATCCCATGTACATTTTGTTCAATATTCCAGGCACCAGCTACCCTGCTTTCCTGTAATTTTTCATGGGATATTAAAAAGCATTAGCCATCACCAAGTAACCAGACAAAAAAGTAAAAAAAAAAGAAATTAAGTGTGATAAACTTAGAGGCAACTGACATGTTGCATGGGGCGGTGTCATCGACTTGAACGAGAGTAATTATATTCTTTGCAGGGACGTTTCGTGATTTAGGCAAATCGATGTGGACAAATGGGGCATTTCTTGTGCTTTGGGCCAGTCATCTTGGCAGTGTTACAGACACAGGAGAGGTCTGGATGCTGGCCAGTCAATTTTTACAGACATATTGTCCAGCTTGGCCAAGGAGACACGCTCCAGCCCCTTGCTCAACTGATTGGCACCATCCTCAGCACGAATTTCCGGACCCCACAAATTCTGTCTCTTGAGAAAGCACCAAAACACCCATAGCTGATGCAGCCCCGACAGCTTTCCTGCCTTGTAGAGCGTAAGTCTCTCAGCAATACTGTGTCATAAATGTATGTATATGTTGCATACGAATAAGATATGGCGTCAAAGTCGAAGTGCGTCTAATATCTATTTTGAAAGAGGTGTTTTTAATACAAGGTATATATGAGAAGTAGAAGAATGCTTGTCCCTTAAATTTATGCTAAATAGAGACTGTTAAGAAATTATTTGTCTTCCAGTTTTGGCTCTTTGTCTTTCAATAGGACAGCTGTACATGCATGTATTTTAACTAAAGTAGGCCTATATACTTATCATATTATAGGAAATTGTTTCCTATCTTCAATTTATTTTTTCAGCTAACGTGTGAGATATTTATTTGTGGTGATCATGAAATTCCACAAGGCAGGTGGATATATAAAGTGTAGAAAACATAGTTTTTCAGTCAATATTACGTTATTCAACAACATTCAACAGCATTCTACAACTACTAATCTTTTTTTTTTGGTGCACATGGCCATAAGCCAACACTGCTTAGCAACACCAAGTCTGAGAATGGCCATCTTTCTTTGGATATGAATTCTCCTTTGTGCATTTGCATTGGCTTTTAAATGACCATTCATAATTCTCACATTACCGAGTAAACTGTCTGTATTCCAAGAACTGTTATTTCCACACCTTAATGGTGGTAAATATACATGTACATTAGATGAATAAACATGTTCCATTAGATGAATAAACATGTTCCATTAGATGAATAAACATGTTCCATTAGATGAATAAACATGTTCCATTAGATGAATAAACATGTTCCATTAGATGAATAAACATATTCCATTAGATGAATAAACATGTTCCATTAGATGAATAAACATGTTCCATTAGATGAATAAACATGTTCCATTAGATGAATAAACATGTTCCATTAGATGAATAAACATGTTCCATTAGATGAATAAACATATTCCATTAGCCCTACCTCTTAGCTGACTTATATTGAACAAAAATGCCTCGAATCCATTCAGAAATAGCTCTCACTACTAAAAGCCATAATGGTACTGGATCACATATACATATTTTGTTATAATGGCTTTCTATGGCTGTGTTTTTTTTATCAGTACTAGTTATTATACTGCATCTTTGAAATTCAGATCTCCAGTTCCCATCTCACTTGGCTGATGGAAATATGTAAAGCATATCTAATATCACAAGCATACACACTGAATATGTTTCATATGTAGTATGGCAGACTGACACAATAATCTTTACACCTTTTTATCCTGGCAAAAATTAAATGCTAAAGCACATCAAAACCCTGTACTCAAGTCCTCCAGGTCCACAATATAGGACCTTTATGGCCACAATTCACGAGGATTTTATGCCATATTACAGGTCTTGCGGTAAAAAATTCACATAAAAGGGGATGAAATAAGCATAAAATGGAGAGTTACCATGGTCCTCTTCCTGCCAGACCCAGGTGTTGCCCTTCCTGGCGCCCCCTGTCCACCACTGTTCCAGGGCAAACCCCTGACCTTGGCCCTCTACCAGTTCCTTTATCCTCGTCTGCATCCAGGTCCTCTCTTCATTGCTGTTTATGGTGACCAGCCGACCTCCAAGGGATCTGCAACAGCATGAAATACAATGCACTCAACAGTCTTCATCATTTTTTATTCACCCCCCTCTTGCCCTTTTTTTTGGGGGGGGGGGAAGGGGTTAGGACATGGCAGCGCAAGACTGGACAGCAGGACAAAACAGGAAGGTGGATATTTATCAATGATTTAAAAAAGAGCCATTAAAGTGTCCTTCGGATGGACTAAACAGGGTAGAAGGGTTGATAGTTATCTGATTTTAAAAAGCCCTAAAGACCTGATTTAGTCAGATGACATGATCACTTCCTTCAAGCTGGCTACTGCAATGTTTTGAAGATTTTGGCCACGAATGTATAGGAAGCACATGAATAATACATTGCAATTAGGAGTGGAGGTTATTGTTGTATATGCAGTTGTTTGGTCTTACAGCAGCATCCTACAGACACACCCTGTCAACTCTGAAATGTTTGGCTTGGTTTCGGCTAATGCAAGAAATTGTGGCACCTGATTTAGCCAGCCCCCTTTCTGAAGAATGCCAAGAGACTTATCTCAGGAAAATGGTGGTTTCTGAGAAGGTAATCAGCTTCAGGGCCTTCTCAAAGTCTGTGACCTTTATGGAGTAATATGTGGAGGAAATAAATATTTCACAACAAATATCAAGAAGACATAAAGTTGATCCTTTTGTCAACCGGTGAAGATTTTCATGACTGTTTCATGACTCATATTTGAGGTGCAGATTAAGATGGAATATTATTTTGTGAGTAGATAGGAGATGGAATCCTATGTAAGCCATGGTATTGGTGGTAGAATTTCTTGTGGGATTTTCTACTGCCTCTAAATGTGGCTGGGCTTGTCTTGGGCAGGAGGCTTAGATAAGCTAGGTATCTATTATTTCATAGTATATCATACTGCAAATTGTGAACAGTGTGTGCATACTTCAACACTGATGTTGAGAGTGAAATTTCACCTGGATGATCCTAAATCTAGTGCTTCTATGGCTGATAGGGGCATCAAATCATTTAAAGCAGAGAGGATGGGTATTTGGTTCACAAGATACTACCAGGGCACAATATATTTGCTCTCTTATATCTACCTTATTTATCACAACAAAATCCCATTCTAAAATTTCTGATGGATGACAACATGGGTGTTTAGCATTTAGACCACAAGCTTGTGAAAGGGATACAAATTTACAATATTTGTTTATGGCATATATAACGGAACTTCAGAATTTTATTCATCACCATCATTAACATGTCATCATTATCATCATCATTATCATTAACATCATCATCAAGAGAAAAACAAAAAAGGATAGGAGGTGGTATGGTGATGAGCCCCAACTTGACAAAAAAAGTAGCTTTTCAGAAGCCCTAATTAACACTAATAACTCCTCCATGTTACCCCAGACAGAACATCACCTTGATATTTTGTATGTCATAGTACAATACAGATGGTAATGCAAGTCATTTAAATGATAATTGTTTTCTCCTCAAAAGAGATCGTCACGAAAAAAAATATTGATACAAAAAACATGCAAGATAGTTGAGTTCATATTGTGACAAATATAACAATCCAAAACTGTGCATGAAGAACTATAAGAATTTTTGTTTTACATAATTTGAGAAGCTCAGAAAGCCATGTGTAGCATTATATTTCTTCAAATTATGTAGCGAAATTTCTGAATATTTGCAGTAACGGTAACTCCATATCATTTTTTAGTCATTTTTGGAATAAAATATACAAAATAGCACGGATATGTTTTTGACCAACACGTGCTCAGAATGTCGCAAAGAAAATTACGTTGGAAGGACATTATGGAGCCAATTTCTGGCGTCTTACAGGGCAATGTGAGGTTAATTCTTTGATGCAATGGCAAAGTCTGCAAAAACCAGGAGTCGATTTAGTTCTCCTCACACAATGTCACTGCCAATTACGCCAGTCTAAAGAAACTCGGATCTAATTTTCTTCCGAGGCATAACGGCGCTCTTTACGACATTGTCCAATCTTGTTGTTTCGCGGCAGTCGTTCTATTTACACATCCGGGTACCCTGTAGCTATTCATATGACAAACCTTGCTTCTTATTATTGTGTTACATTGATGACCATGCATGAGTTGATATATCTCTGATGAAATATTTGGTTGAAACGTTCCCTGAAGCTCCAATGTAATATGGATGGTAGGAGTTTATCGTTTTATCTTAATTGTTAGGAGAATTTATATTCACCACCCTCAGACAATGGGCTTAGAGTTTGTTTAAACACTTAAGCCCTCCTTCTATTTTAATATTGACAAGATATATGAGTTGCGTTGATCCACAAAAGATCATGTATCATCTGTTCATTAGAGTTGTGAATCACTCTAAGCTGTTATTCTGCTACAGCCACCCAATATAGAAAAATAACAGATTTTATAACATTATTAGGACGGTGCATCAACATCATAATGAACATGTCATTAATGACAGCAATTAGGGTACTGGGGTATGCATTTGGGATTTACCTTGTATGAAGGTTTAATCAGGTTATTTACATGTTATTATAAACAACATGGCCCATATCCACATAGAAAAGGCTGTGTAAACATGTTATTGCATTTTGGGTGCACTGTTCCCTGGGATAATGGGTTTCAAATCTAAAACCATTCCTTTAAGTCCACCCAGGTTCTAATGGGTATTTTGCTTAAGGTGGTGATGGCATTGTTGAGCTGCAGCTGGTTGTACCATACTTCCCATGGAGTTGAGAAAAACTCAAAACAGCCCTGCCAATGGTGTAAATTAAAATTTCTTGAAGCGCTCGATCTCAAACACAAAACCCAGTTTAATTTACACTTTAAATTTTCACAAGTTTCGCATAAGTTTCGTAATTTATTCTATCGTAATATTAATATATTAATTTGTTTAATTGTAATTTATTCTATTTATAATAATATCTAAATATAATTTTTCTTATTTGCTCATTATTGCATAGAAATGTATACTTTCCGTTCTGTGAAAGGGCACACAGTTATATTTTTCCCCAAATTTCAGTTATGATTTTCTGACTTGTAGCACTGTTTTCATTGTTTAAGAATCGAAATTTGGAAATAGAAATCAATATATGCCAATGTCAAGTACATAACACAATGATTATTGCACAGCTATTGCCTGTGGGGACTCTTTCCTCACTATATTTTAGCTTTTTAGGAGTCTATCTTACAAGGAGCGTAACGGTTACTTCGTTACGATTTAGTCTGCGTTATAATAGGTTACCAAGTGCCACCAAAAGATCATATTTACAGTATTTCTTGTTTTCTGATTCTGCTGATTAAATGGTAAATCATCGTGCATGCGTCATAACCACACGCTGACCACTGCCCAGCAACACTCCTTTGTGGGTCACTCAGCTACTCAATCCAGACGTGCCACCTCCAGCTGACCAATACATTACAGCCACGGACCAATATTGACCAGCATTTAGCTTTAATGCTCCTATAAACAAAGTGACGTGTTGGCATTAGATGTTAGGTAGATCAACAATCACATTTGCTGGTTTTGTCATCAGCAGATATTCAATATGTCTTAGCACAGTCCCTGTTGGTTTTTGCTCATAAGGCAGTCTCTGTCATCTCCCGAATATGGTTCACTAATGGTTCTTGCCCCATGGGCCCATTTTACCTGTTGTACACATAGATAGCTACAAAACGTGCCGGAGAATTTTGTATGGGGATTCTTAATGCATAATAATATGACGTAGGAAGCGCTTTGCCAAAACCTATTGTCCGCCCAAAGACATTTGCAGATCAGAGACCTCTTAGTATAATAGAATAACAATAGCTGGCTTGACCCAGAAAGGGATCAAAAAGAAAACTTAAGATGTTCTTAACCCCAAAACACCCCCACGCAGTCCTACCCAAGGAGAGTTATTGTCAAGCTGAATTCCTATTGGCAGATCAAATGACAATAGTGGATTTTCACGGAAGGTTCTCTGTATTTCCACCAGGTGGCTAAAACAGAATACTGCAATTCTATTGGCTGAAAATGTTCCCGCCCTTCACTGTGATTTCCTGAAGCAAAGTGCATCTTAGCAGAAGTATTTTTAGTGCATTTTAATGTATACTTGACACTTTATCATTTAGTTGATTTTTGTTAATTTGCTAAGAAAGTTACATTTATGGAAAAGCAAAATGAATAATAAGTTGAGAGGAAAGACTATTAAATTATGACGTGTTGTCATGGCTAAAATGTATGTTCATCATAAGATACATGAAAAACAAATACAGTACCAGTAAATACCACAAAAGTACCTACTCTACACTTGTTTCATAATGCTAAAATTTATAAGTTCGACGTGGGTGACGTATCAACTTGCTAACATTATTCACTAAGACGAGTATATTTCATGAATAAGATCACAAAACTACGTAGTGTTTTATGACATCATAAACTGCGGCTTCTAAAATGTAATTAATTCACTACAAACTATTCTACTGCATTAGCTACATTCTTGGTTAAAGGTCTCTTTCAGACACTTTGTGTTGAAGTCAATGTTGCTCCTAGTTTTCATTGACAGAATTACTGATCGAACACAATAGGGAATGACAACTATTGCTCTGTTTCATTACTATTTATGGTAATGTCCAACACGACTGTCCCAGTGTTATGGATTGCTTGGATTAAGGCCACTAGGGGGGGGGGGGGCATTCTAGTTTAATTATGCACAGCCCTGATAGCAGTTGAACATGGCTGTAAGACAAATAGTTGGACCAAATATATATATAATTTACCTTTAAAAACACATCTAATGATGTTAAATTTTCAACAAACATCACACAAAATATACAGACATTAATGTATTTTTATAGTTTGTATATTCACTGATAGGGTTACATCTCTAGTAAGACCAATATCGTTAGCCACCAGGAGGAGATTTATATAGTTGAAACTTTGATGGTGGTGGTTGTGGATTAGGGCTTCACGTCCTGTATTTCTGCACCTGATGGGCTAATTAGGACAGGTAGGGACCATGGCAATGAGACGAAGGATGAAACAGCCATTCAACTTAGGCTCCACCGGGAATTGAACCCGGGACCCAGTGGTTGGAAGCCCAACACGCTACCACTGAGCTAGGCCCCCACCCCAGTTGAAACTTTGATAAAATACTTTTTTTTCACCATTTATTTGTTGCTTTATTTTTATCAACTCTCCACAGTATGTTTTTTCATGTTAGACATCAAAATATATTTGAAATTTACAGGAAATGAAGAGAGGTCTATTAACTGCTATTACATTTCAAATATATTAGCTTCATGACAGTTTTATGGAAATCTTTTTTTCCCATTTTTTTAAAATCTGCACTAGGGGACTACCATAAAACTGTCATAAAGCTTATGCTTCATATTTTTGTGAGATCAGATATAAATTTGGACAGAAAAAGATGTGAAAAAGAGGACTCACTTGCATTTGAAGGCTGCCTCTGGTCGGGTAGTGTCGATTTCCCTGCTCGTGTCAATCATAAATTTGTACATACTGTTTTCGTGAAGTTCCCATTCCGGCTCTGAAAATATACATGAAAAAACTGTAGGTTTTTGCCAATCACAGAACTCATCATATTCCATAGATATGGCTCTGCTAGAGTTGGATTTCATAATTATCCTCTACAGAAAATTCCATTAAAAAACAAGAGCAAAAAAACAACAGAATAATTAGATTTTATTTGCTATCATTTCAAATCACGACAAGTACACTTCGGTCGCATATTTAGCTGCAGAACATCAGCAATTTGTATAATCGTGATAATATATTAGGTAGATTCAAAGGTGGTTCTTGGACCCCTGTAGTTGCTTAATCAGTGGTGACAGGGAATAGCCAAGCATCAAGAAGGTAAAGCTCCATGAAACTAGAGCTGATGAAATAATATTTCCCTGTCAAATTTCTTTGTGGCTAGTATTATTATCAAGACATTTCTTCGCTTTTTATTAGAGACATGTTAATGGTTGGTTTCTTTAAAATTTATTGTGGTTTGAAAAATGTTTTATGGTCTAAATCATGCAATTTCCACAATGAACAAAAACTGTATTCTTTATTGAAATTTAAAAATACCAATAAAACGCTTGCATATTGTAAGAACACAGCATATAAGCACATCTTGTATAAGAAATCTTATTAAAAAAGCATATGGATTGGATGATTACAATATAAGTAAGATCTAATTTGCAGCTAAGAATGAAGAAATTTACAAGTAGGAAATACTACTGCTAGCTTTTTGTAATTGTTTTGTCAGTGCTACAGGTCTAATTGCATGTATGCCCGACTAATAGAATCAGAAAAAATATACAAAAAGTCTGATACCAGAAAACATTGTCATGATAAAGAACGACTCTTAGTAGACTTTTTTTTATCAATAAATACAAGACCCACTGCAGACATTTATAATTTCTACAGGCTATAAAAAAATAAATATTGTACAGAAATGGTATTATTCATCAGCATTTTAATTCACTCTGCCAGCTCAATTCATCTAAATCAGAACTGACACCTAACCCGAACACCTTTATCCAACCAATGAACAACAAATGCAATTAAGTCTTTTCAAAGTTACGACTTCATCAGTTTCAATTGAAATCGGATCAAGAAGCTTTAGAGAGATGCAACTGACACCAGTTAGAATAGAAATGTTGGTCATGAGACAACAATGACCTGTCATTCCGAACCAAGTCACGTGTTGTCCTGTGCTTCGTAACATAACAACCCAGATTTAATTAGGACAGAGTGGGCCTAACATGACCTAAGTGCACCCATACCCTACTTTCATTCCTTCAGTATCCCAGACATGCTATTGGGTCTATTGGTTTCTATTATCTATTGTATTGTCATGTATTTTTATTGCAATTTTAATATATTCACAATTCACAATTATTATGAATACAATTCATATTTATTAATCATATACAAAAGTAAACTTACTGCATGTATAAGGTATTACTTGCATGTTATTATGCCACATAGGCTAATCATATGTGTTATATATTACTTATGGTATTTATTAGTACTTAACATTACTTATGTAATAAATATAGCACTTCTAATTATATAAGTATTTGAAATACTTCATATATTTATATTACTTATATTTTTAATGTCATGTAATTCATTTATATATTTATGTATAAAAGCTTAAACACTATATTCATATATACTTAAGGAATATATTACATTAAACTTAGAAGGAACTGAAATCGGATAGAACTTACATTTAAGGATTGTATAAGGTTAGAACATGCATGAAGGGTTAGTTAAGAATCATGTGCCTTAACTTAATGTCTTAAGCATGGAAGCATGCAATCATAGTATCATGCATGCATGAACACAGAATGTAATATCCAATGAAAGACTGTATGCAAAGTAATACCATGAGAAATAACCAATAAAATTCAGCCACTTTGGCCACTGGAAATTGTAACTTTTACTTAATGGAAGACTCACTGTTTTTGAGTCCGTTCTGATCTTGACATTGGTCAATACAATAAACATAGAGGTCACACTCTCTCAGCAAGCAAAGCTCTATCTTTGTTGAACTTACACATTTTATACACAACAGTATTATCTTTGGAATTGTTTCATCATGATTCATCTGAGGTTTAGAATTAGTTTCATTAAAAATGGCCCGTCAGATTGTACCTAGGAAAAAGCTAGACAACTTCTGCTGTACTATGCTACCTGGTGTATAAACGACTGCAGCTTGAGTCTCATTAAAGCATCTCCTGCAGCCTGCATCTTAAAGAAGGTTTAGTTTTTCAGTGGTGGGAGGTGTAAGCCGCATATTAGCTAGAAGAATACAGAAACCGCTGGCTTTAGTCAGTTATAGTTACAGTCAGGAATAGGCTGCTACAGCTGTCTAGAGTCAATCATATTTTAAGAAACTAACTGTAGTAGCTTAAATGACCATCCGCCATAACAGACGTCATGATGAGATGATAAGCTTAATAGAGGCCATGTTACACATTTACCCCAAAGGGGAAGTATTCTACTTACCCAAGCATAGACACCAAAGAGGATTACATCAAGGTAAGAGTTTCCGGGCCAGGAGTTCTACCCAGGAAATCTAGTAATGTTTGACCGACTTAATCCTGGGTTGAATTCCTCACAATAGGCTACCCAGCAGGCATTGCATTCTAGTGCTTATGGTCTTGTACAGCATCTCTGAGGGTTCTGGAATATTGATTCCGTTCATTCTTTGTACAATGAACTTACTAGTTTTTAGCAGTTTAATCATCAGCTGGAAGTAGTTTTGTGTGTGTATGTGATTTTAAGTCAACTTTTGTAAAAAAAAAAGTCATTGTGATGAAGGAACCAGAAAGCATAAAGTTAGTTCCCTTTGTATGCAGTATGTTGGATATGAAGTTAGTTCCCTTTGTATGCAGTATGTTGGATATGAAGTTAGTTCCCTTTGTATGCAGTATGTTGGATATGAAGTTAGTTCCCTTTGTATGCAGTATGTTGGATATGAAGTTAGTTCCCTTTGTATGCAGTATGTTGGATATGAAGTTAGTTCCCTTTGTATGCAGTATGTTGGATATGAAGTTCCCTTTGTATGCAGTATGTTGAATATTAGTCCAAAATAATGCTGCACAAGGACAAATCTTTGTTAGCCATTTAAACATCGCCATAAAAAGTTGTGGAGTGGAGAAAGTAAAGAGAACATATTACACATCGTCCAAAAGAAGTTGACGTATTTTGGCTTTTCTTTACTCCTTACCTTTGATATTTCTTTTGGCAGCCAAAATGGCCAGAGGCAGCAGGATGAGCACAACCCCTTTGAATGACGTCATGGCTGGAATATCCCCTGGGCGATAATGGGGAGCATCCCGATTTGGTGTTATTCAATCTTTGGTCACTGCTGCTGCTGCTGCTGCTGTTGTTGCGATAGGTGTCGAAGATGCTGTTACAGCTAATGGAGACACTGGAAAAGAAGAGGATAAAAAATGAACTTTCCGGGACGCACATCTTGGCTGCTACAAACTTGATGAATCTTTGATAAGGTGTGGGGAAGCAGGACACTCCTTCAGCAATATGTTGATATAATGTGGTGAGTCTGTGGTCAGCCCTTAATAAGGGGACGGGTCACCTGGGACGCTAACACGTCACTAGGGGCACTAACGTAATTCAGCCTCGGTCCCATCCCACCCCTGGCGCCCGCTATTGATAGCGGACAGCCTATGATTTATCTCTGTCTGCCAGCTGATTGGCCAATGAATTTCCCTTCTAGGGTCACCTACTTCGTTTTCCTTGGCAACCCAGCTGAATTGATTCCTTCAACCTCTCTAAATTAATGTAATTATCTTTTTCTACCATATAATGACTAGCTGTGGCAGGACTACATTACTTCTTTTAGAGTATATATACTCTGTCAGCAGAGAAGCTGTAGTGAGTAGATACTACCACTGTTTTTGACAGTCACATTTTCTCTCACTCGCAAAGTCACAGAGAATCACAGAGAATATGAGTTTCTCGTTTCAAATAAAAAATCACCTCTTAAATTTTGTTCTGATTTAAAAACTGGTTACAGCAAAACAGCAAAGAAGGTGCGGCTGGTAATTCATGATGAAGTGTAAAAGAAAACCCCAGCCTTGATAGCTGTTAGGCATGCCAGGATGTAAAACCAAACTGCATCAGATAAGTTTTTAAAGGCTGGTGGGGATGCAATTTTTCTTTAAAATTAGAGAACTTTCAAAACACCCTAGGCTTACATTCAAAACACTAAATATGAAGAGAGGAAAGAACATAAAAATAATCACAACTTAATGTGCACCCTTAATACGAGGAATAAGATTGAAAGTTAATATCTAAAGAGTACTGTCATCCTGAGAGTGAAATAAATGTGGTGCTCCAGATTTGTCTTCAGCGGTTGAAGAGTTAGAAACATGATACTTGTAATAAGCAGGCAATGAGATTCCATCAAAATTGCTTTGTGATGTTATTGCTTGGCATCATCATAAACATGATTAAGTTCACAAATTGCTCAAAAAACGAGTCACATTGTAAAATTTGGAGTTGCAAAAAGACGCCAAAGCAATGATTATTAATACTAACCATTCTGCAAGAAAGAGGATGTACAATGTATTGGGCAAATTTGATGATAAACGATAACCACGAGATTGTAATACAAACGTCATTGGAACTTATTTGAGTGTTTGTTGTACTCACACTATGTTAAACAATAACTATATAATTGTGGATTTTCACGGAAGGTTCTCTGTATTTTCACCAGGTGGCTATGACAGATTACTGCAATCCTATTTTGGTTGAAAATGTTCCCCCCCCCCCCCCGCTTAACTGTGATAGGCCGAAGCAAATTTTGAAAACCATTTTCTTAAAAATTAATGATAATCTTCGACATTTTGCATGAACTTTATTATATGTTTTTCATGTATTGTCCTGGCTACTATGAAAAACTAATCAGGAATATAAACCATTTTAATTGTAACTGACGTATATATTTAACTCCAATGGTAAGAGGATATCTAACAACACTAAAACAAAGGTATTTATCAGTACTTTTATATTAAGAGTTTTATATTCATATTCAATATACTCTACTAAATAATATATTTATCGTCAATGCCTCAAATTTTCCTGTAGCCTTTTACTCCCCATGGCAAATGTTCTACTTGTCTCGGGTTGCAGCAATGTCTTTCTTGTTGGTAAGCCTGTTGGAAAGATGACCTGCGCTTGTTATTTGAACCTTTACACTCTGATAGATGGATAATACTTTTATCTGGCACACGTTTTGACCTTGTTGCACTTAGATCTCTCCAATGTCTAAGAAATATCCGTACGTCGTTTTTCCTTTGACATAAGATAAGAGTTACGAAAGATAGAATGGTTTTGTCTTGACGAAAAAAGCTAATATAGCTGATTGCAATGTTTTACTGTATGTCTTGATTACTGTCCAAAAGAGTTAGGTGTACGACAAGGAGCAACAAATCTACTGGTCTGAAGCTAAGCCAGCCTACATGAACAGCGGTCAGGGGCAGACGTAATGATGAGAGCTTGGAGCCCCCGCCGTGTCACACAATAACCCCATGGGTGGGATCTTTTACTTGCCTCAGTGTAGAAACCAAACTCAAGGCACCTCCAGTTTAACATCGCATGTGGTCGACATCCAGCTGAGATGGAGCTCAGGCTGGGAATCAATATATAGCAGCTGGGTGGCCTAATGGGTAAAGGCCCCTTCACACTTAGCTGGATCAGACGCCGGAGTGTCCCGGAATAAAATTGTATTCACTCCGGGGGGTTCCAGGATCAAAGAGCTGTTAAAGGCCCCTTCACACTTAGCCGGATCAGACGCCGGATTGTCTAGGAGTATAGCTCCGGCATGAAAAATTGAACATGTTAAATTTTTTTCCCAGGAGTCCCAAGGTGGTCCCAGATCGCCCCGGACAATGACAGACAATGACGGACAATGCCGGAAATAAACACGAGGTCTACACGCCATTACCGGAGTTTGCCGGAGCTATACTCCTGGACAATCCGGCGTCTGATCCGGCTAAGTGTGAAGGGGCCTTAAGGCATCCGCTAATTCCACATTGGTCAGCTCTGCTGTAGGTCCCGGGTTGGATCCCCGGCCCAGCCACTATTCATGATCTACATTCCAGCTGGATGTCGTTGAACAGTCGTTCGAATGAGATGTTAAATTGGTGGTACCTTGTACTTGGTGTCTATGCTTGGGCAAGTGAAAACCCCACCCATGGGTAAATTTGTAACGGGTGGACTCGTCCTCTCTCTCACCTCATCAATCAACTCTCGATAGTGGCAAGAATTTGCCTTAGAGGGCTGCACTTTCCATATCTATCTTTCTATCTTTCTATCTATCTATCTTTCTATCTGTCTGTCTGTCTGTCTGTCTAGCTTTATGTCTGCCTGTCTATCTGTCTGTCTGTCTGTCCAGCTGTCTAGCTGTCTGTCTAGCTTTCTGTCTAGCTGTCTGTCTGTCTATCTATCTATCTGTCTATCTGCGCCATATTGGTTCAATTCTCCTTGAACTATCTATCACTTGAGTGGGTTCAATTGCAGCAGTTTGATGGCGTAAGTGCAAGGGGTAAGTGTAGTTTGGATGTGAGGTTGTGTAAGTGCTGGGGTGATCCCAGGGGGTAGGCGGGGTGATGTGACACTCGGATCCAAGGAGGTGTGCTTTCCATACGCGACGCGTCAAGCCGGACCGATCCGTCACTCCAAACATGTTTTAAGACAGTCCTGAGACACGAAAAGTCTGCGGGGACATACCGGCTCCGACAAGGGAGATAATTTACATGAATGCGTTGGATCTACTCCGGGGATCGCCTCAGGCAGGGTGTGGCTTGGGAGAAGACGGAAAGTTTCTGTTCAAGCAGTGTAAATCTCAACAAATAACTGCCCCTGAATCTTTACTGGAAGTCTCGGCCCTTGTAAACTTCGGCCCAGTAACATGCTCAATCTTGCATGTGACTGGCGTGTTAGCCCTGCTTGCCTGATGTTATTGTCAGTTACCAACATGTCAGTTTAACCCAGCTGTGTAACATGTAACAACAGCAGGCTGCTAGAAGATTGACAGTGCAGCAAACTGTCTATCCAATGTGCCTAATGCAGCGAAGTGAGCAGATGGGGTGGTCTCCGGAGGGCAAGTAACATGGCACTTCATGGGGCATGTATCTTGTTGAAAAAGCCCCTGAATCTGATGTGAGTGTACTTCAGTGATGAATCGCAAGATAAGGCAAAGTGTAGCGGCTAGGAGGTCAATCAATTAGGGATCGGTAGCTCCTCTTTAGTCCTCAGATTGAAACCTTTTGAAGCATGCACATATCTTAACAGGCTCACTGGTATAGTATCATTCCCAGAGAAATTACATTAGCAGTGGCCTTGTATTTGCAACAACGAAGCAAATGAATGATTGGATCTGTTTCATGCAATTGAAGTCATAAATCTTACCATTTTACTCTTAGCAGTAATCTTATCATTACGTCTGCCTTTTGGGGGGTGTTCATATCAGACCAGTAACCTGAGACATTACTGCATATTAACTGATCATTGTGGCTAATACACGTATAGTCGCGATAATAAGGGCACTAATCTAAGAACACCACGTTCATTATATCATTGCCTATTCCTATGGATGTTTCTCTCTATTGTTCTCTAAGGAGTGGGTGCCTCATATTGAAAGGCTGTACTAATTGGGACATGGCATTTTGCAATGTCGTGAGGCAACGAAAGACGAAATGATGCGCACGCAATAAGCAGCCTCAGTCAATCGTGTGACATCAGTTGCTGAATTTGCTCCAATGAAGACAGACAATAAAAGCCTTGCTAGTGAGGCTGGTTACTCATTTGTACCATTTTGCAGTGCATTGGACTCTCCTTTCAGGCAATATAAGGTTACTCGAAGGTTAAATGAGATTAGTTGTGCTGTTTTCTCATTTGTGGATAGTGTAGTATGTACCTTAGATTCTTTGAAACTGGGCACTGTCCAAAATGTACCAGACATCTGAAGAAAGTCTCTTTATTAGATATTTTTACCAAGTAACTCGAGAACAGGTCAACAAATCTTAGGAATATTATTTTTTACGTATATTCGTATGACGTCATATTGCTATGCTGAAATTTCTTAATATCATGCCATTTGATTATCATATTATAAATAGCATTTCAAATCTAGATCTGTGCGTTCAACACAATATGTCTATAAATTATTCATGTTTTATAGATTTTCTTGACAATAATCTCAACTGAATGAATTGACCTCTGACATCATGGGTGGCACCTCAGTAGCAATATATATTTATATGTCATGTTCATGCACCATGTGTGTCGTAATGATATCTGTACAACTATATGCATGTATATGTAATATGAATAAAATGATTCTGAGTTCTGAGTTCTGATGTATCTAGTCCGATGTATTGCCATTTTCCCATATCGTCACTTTTAAAAACTTTTATCATCTTAATTCATCTTCTGATTTCTATTACTTCCAAACATTTGAGATAATTACAAGCCATTTTCCATGTTAAGCAAGACTTGGTGAAGATAAGCAGATCATGAAGTTATGTACACAATACTCTTAGTCCAAATATGAAAGTAAACACAGATATCTGTCCTGGATGCTAAGCCATATCTCCAATGTTTGCTCAGGGCCAGATATGAATTTCAAGTTTACTAGTGAGTCACAATTAGGAATCGCAGTACGACAAAAGCTCTTGAGTCGCGATAATCTAAGTCTACGGGCTATCATCTATCCATCCACCAGCAGTTCTCGCTCAAATGACATGGAATTGAATCCCTAATCAGGGAATCTGAGCCTAATAGCAAATAAACGACTCCCCAGTGAAACATAAACAACAGGATCCTCCCTCCTCAGCAACTTTCTTCATCACTCCGGGATGTTTAAGTTTTGGATGATCAAATTATTACTATCATTATGCGTCTCATGCGTGCGTCAGGCTGGCAAAGAAGTTCAATCTCTCTAAAAGCATAATGGATTTCTTGCTGAGTAACACCGCCCTCTTCTAATGGATGTAGCTGCTTAATCCCTGCCCAGATTTTACGCCTCTTCAACGCGTTACTAATGGTCAACATATCACGGATGCAATGGAACTTAAAATCTGAACCATTACATTTGTTTTCTCCTTAATGTCAAATAACACTTGATAGCGTCTTGAACTTGTAATAGCTTTATGTAAAATATATACATTCTGTGCCATTTTTATGTCATATTTCATTTAGATCATGTCTTTGCTGGAATGTGATTTCATGATGCTGTTAACATAAAACAAAGACATTGTCACAACAGGTCAGCGTGATACAATGAGAACAACATTGAAACGATGTCATGAGAGGTTGTATTTAAATGTTATTTTCTTCAGCTAAACTGGAAAAATTTGCAATATAATTATCACCTTAGATGTCAGTTTTGAATTGGCAAAAAGGTATTGCTGTATTTAAGTGTAGCATGTGATGTGTTGCGTGTAAATGAAATTGTTTAAACACAGTTCCTGGCAAAAACTGATTCCCTTTAAGGCAGTGGCTGCGCTGCAATTGCGCCATTAGTGTGTGTCACCGCCTTGTCGCAGAGAGCACATTTTGGTCTTAATGTGACCATACGAGTCACAATGGGCACGTTTGTATGTAAAGTCAGCCACAGTAATGCATGTGAGACTAGAGTCAGACAACTTCAGCAAGTCTCCTGTCATTCTGAGAAGCTTTAACATGACAATCGGGTCATCTGAAGCTGACATATGGAAGGGAAAATGTTAAGACAGTTTCCAGTTTGCGTGACAGGCGAAACTCACAGCTTAAATGTGGAAAGTCTGCGCTTCAGTAATTAACGATATATCCAGGATTTTAAGAGGCATATGACATGTAATTTTGTATTGGGTTTAAATGCTTAATTCCCTTTACTTCCATGAATTTGAGAGTAGATTCTGCTGTTTTTCTCTTGCTTTTTACAAAATAGCTATATTCTTCTTCTACTTTTTTTTAGAATACTTTACTTAATGGAAGCTCTACAGCTATAGTTAATTAATGTGCATTAATGAAGTGTTTTGACGGTTTTGATTGCTACAAACAAAACTTGAATTTTTGATAATTCTATAAACCTGTCATTAGGTAATTGGTTGAATTAAACCAAACTCCTTAGTGATGAATTAAATTGGATGAATACCACAGATCATTTCCATATTGGTGTTGCAAACATCCACTTTTTGAGCCGTGGTTCAGTGGTAAAGGTTCTGGACTCGCTCGCATATGACCGTGGGTTCTAACCCATACAACCACAGCAAGAAGGAACTGAGCAGATCCTCCTTGAACCACTGCTTCACATCCAATGACAATTGTAGAGCACTTAGCCTGTGTGCGCGGACTACAGATGATCAGCTGTAAGCTCTGCAGGAAGTTGAGAAAGCCTCAAGCTTAAATAGTTCAGACTGCTTGAGTATTATAGCAGACTGCAAGCCAATACATTTATTTAATTTCAAAATTAACATTTTTATGTGGTTGTGATTTCCAGAGTTATGATTTCATGAAGAGGACTAACAACTAGTAACAAGTGACGAAAGTGACTGCGCAGTGCGACCCATCATAGTGTCAATGCATAGCACATTCATCAAGGCAGGGTGGGCGCCCTCCAACCTTCCAGTGGCCTCGTTGGATGCTGATGATGGCCTCCAGCCTCCCTTCATCTGCATCAATCTGAGGGCCACCTAGAGGCTGATACTGGTCACCAAGAGGTTGGTGCTGACCACCCAAAGGCAGGGGCAAAGCAGAGGCAAAGCCATCTTTGCTAGAATTACACTTGAATTACCAGCACGTTTAGCTCACGTCATTGACTTTCTTAATCACCTAATGGGGGGAGTGAAGCAAAATAAACCAACTGCAACCAAGTCACCTTACATACACAGTGCCTGTTTATCCACTGGAGGGAGCCCACCAGTATTTTTGCCAGCTTACTAGCTCAATTTGCCAGACTTCGTCTCTTTGACAAGAAAAATAAAACGAATAGGACCCTCTGATCGAAATACGAAATAGGCCCCACCCAGCTCTTCGTTAGTTCATGCAAAACCTCTAGTGTTATGTGTCCCGCTGTATGAGATGACAAACAATTTGAGAAACGGGTTTAAATGGACTTTTAGATCATATGACACTGCTTTGTGTATACAGGAATATGCACTTGAAGTCGATTCTATATGCAATGTATTTTTGTGCCTCTGAAATGTTGTAAGCCTTCAAAGCAATACATCTTATTTCATTATATTTCCAGCTTTGTTGCAAGATTGACAAAAATATATCTTCTAAAATTAAATTAATTTTGACATTCTCTGTTATGAATAAATACGGGAATCTACACAAACATTCGTCCAAATAAAGTAAATGGATTGTCTAAATTAGACAAAAAAAGATGAAACAGACTCAAAGCAGCAATGAAAACTAACTTCCTTGATAAACACACAAAGACAGAAAGTACACAGAGATCCCTATGAAGCATTGTCTTCAAAGAGAGGAGAATTTGCCACATTGACTGGAAGTTCAAATAACGATTAATATGCAAAGAAACTAGCACAACTCTTGGTGGTGGTTTTATGAAGAAAAGTGCAGGAAAAATAAGGCTAAAAAAAATTATAGAAAACATCAAATAAGAGTAATGCTTTTGTACTGCGGAGTGCGGAGCAAGAAGTTCAGTGATCTAGCCACAAAGGAAAGAGATACAGACCTAAAAGGTAAAACTAATCCGATATGTCGGTGTTTTTTTACAACAGGATAAAGGTGACAAGCTGAAAAAAAAACGGCATCCTAAAAGACATTGCATTTACGTATGGCCAAGCTCCCTAATGTGTTGACCAAAGATCTCAAAGGTGCAGCGAGAAAAGACGAAAGAATAATGCCGGGGGAAAAAAATATGTCAGTGATTTGAAACAAAGACATTTGGCCTGTTGCTTTGATGCTGAGTGATAAAATTAAAGCTAGCAGCCATTGATCAGATTAGTGAAGATAGCAGGAAGAGTGAAGTCTCTAAAGTGTCTGAACTGATCTGAGATTAGGGGCCAAATTCTCCCTGACCTTTCCACTGGAAAACATCTAAATGTAGCACTATTATCGATAATAAGGCT
This sequence comes from Alitta virens, assembly GCA_932294295.1. Classification (NCBI taxonomy): domain Eukaryota; kingdom Metazoa; phylum Annelida; class Polychaeta; order Phyllodocida; family Nereididae; genus Alitta; species Alitta virens. The sequence goes on along the minus strand of OW028573.1, from coordinate 74,373,559 downwards.
GCTGGTGCCACAATACAACTAACCTATGTCAGAGAAGTTTATCTGAACCATTCAGATAACGCGCCTTGTTATAATTGATATTTAGGATGAATTCCTAATTATGGATATGCTTCATTTGGGGGTAAAAGGAATACCTTTGTAAGTAGTCTTACTAGTGTAATGGCACCAAACATCAGTAAGCTAAAATAGTATGGCTCAGAGGCAAATGGTTTCCATGATATATAGAGAATTTATATAGTAAATATAGGAAGTTTAGATGACTGAAAGTACATCTTGTGTTGTTGTAATTCTAAATAATGGTCCATTGAATGGGTCTCTTGTTCTTCCATGTTCCTACAGAGGCCCACTTCTTTATGGGTGTCCATTAGAGAGAGTGATGGTATCTGTCAGAGCAGATCATCTTCTTAGAACAGGAAAGCCACTTAACTAGTCAGGCAGGCAAAGAGAGTTTACTGTACACGACTGCTTTACCCTTTCAGCTAGTAATAAGATTATGCTATACCCACCAGGGCAATATTCGGACAATTAACCAATAAAAGGGAATGCCTTAAGAAGCATAGAGAAAACAGTGCTCACTTAAGTGTCTTAGCAATTGAAGATGATTATCTGGCCAGCAATCTTGATTAATCTCACACTGATAGGGATCGTAAATGGATTACCTTGCCTCATAATGCCAGCAGGTCTTCTCAGCACTAATGAATATTTCATAGGAGGATGGGCAGTGATGCTGTATTCAGTACAGTGTCGCCACAAAGGGTCTAAATATCTTTTACCTCAACCATCCAGCCTGTCAACAAACTCCTTTATCATGGAAATGACTCATTGTGGGGATTAATACATGGTAGAAAACAGCGTGACCTAGCTGCACATTTATCCTGGCACCTGGATATGCAGTAATGAGTTCTATGATGGGACCAAGATCAGAAAGATTCTACCAAATTAAATTTGTGTGACAATGTGCATGGGAAGCTTTGATGCGCTCAACATATATAAAAACATCCACATTGTTAACCTTGTTTTAGAGGAAATTTCTATGCACCTGAGGCAACTCAATGCAATATACTTATTTAAAAACTTCAAACGGAAGTGCATATGATTCCACAATTGTGCCTACCAACCATAGAATGACACCCACACTTCCACAGGCTTACAAACTTATGACACATTTGGTACTCAACCAATCATAGGATCTCATGCTGGAAATGTGGGCATGCAAGCCTAAATGCATAATAGCTTCATACTGTAACAAGGGCAACTAGACACATGCCACGAACGAAATTGTATTATAATTTCGTAAGTTCTGTCAGCCATAATAATAATAACGTCTGCCTCTGGCTGCTGGTAATATCACTTGGTTAAGCTTCAGATAAGCAGCACTGAGACATTGAAAGAAACTGTGCTAGCCTAAATGCACAATAGCTGATGAAGGTATAATTAAGAAAAAATTTTATGCTTGGTTGGCTAAATAAAGTCAAAACGAAAGACTCTTTATAGAATAGGACCAGCTTCCAACATACGGTTTATGACAAGGCAACAGGCTTTGTCCTATACTTTATGGAACAGGTTGCATCTAAGGGGACAACAGCGTCCAATTATTCTACATGTTCCAAGGTCCACGTATATGCAATGCTAAATCTTCAACTTAAAATAATCAGCACACCATTGGTGCCAATTACTTCAACAACATCACATGACAAGAGGCTAAAAAATATCACACAATCTCCTAATTCCTTGGCAGAAGCACACATTGTGCCTTTTAATTGTTCGAAATGTGAGATTGATCGGTTTCTTGGAATTGCTCTTTCTTTCAATCTGTGTTCATATCATGACAGGCTTTATTAAATGTAATTGAATGACAAAACACTAGCTGTCACATTGATGTTCTAATTCTCTTTCTTCGCAATGAACATGCATCATTGCACTTGGATTGAGGGCCAATTACCAGCTTCAGCTTATTCAAGCATATTTTGAGGATCAGTTTGCCACACATTCATCTCACTTAGGTAGAAATCTTGTTTGCAATGTTGTTATAAAGGGAACAGAAACACAAAGGAATACATTGCTCCACGTTAGTGCATTGAATACCATGTCCCTTGGGAATATATGGAATACAATGCACCTGACGCCTCAGCATTGCCTGCTAGCTTACATCTCAGCTTCTATCCAACTTGGGTTAAATGATTTGCATAAGCATTCTTGCACAGTGCGGGTACATGATAAAAACAATATTGTCATTCCTAGTATTTGTGCATATTATCTAGCAGGCTAAGTAGAGCTAGAATGTCAGAAACCTAGAATATCAAATATTAAGCAAAAACAAAAATGAGGTCATATTTGTAGATCAGATATAATTTCATCTGCTTGACATGTTGACATCGTAAAACACCTTATACATGTATATTTACAGATCTCTTCATAAATAAAATGAGTGTATTTTCAGGAGCTACTGTGTCTGACATATCAATGAAAACGTACTAGAACCTAGCAGTTATGAAAAAGTACACCTAATGGTTCAAAATACATTGCTCTCATTGATAAGGTGGTCTTAATAGGGAGGCAGCATTTATGGTTAGAATATTACTGGTGCAAATATTTGCTGTTCTATGTGTTGAAAAGTGGTCTGAATCAGACTGAACATTATTTGTAATAGGTTCATGTTGGAAAGATCCAATTCAACCATTGCTTCACCCCACTGAGATGTTATGGGTATTGGTCATACTCAACCACAGCTCTTAAGCCCTTGCAGTTAACCCTGTGTTTAAGGCTGAATACTCCCCAGGGAGTCTCTGCATTGGCCTACTAAAGGTGTATTAAATGGTAAAATTGGCAGATTACGTGAACTATGTGCATCATCAATAATTTTATGGGAATAAATCTGGCAAGATAGGCCTATTAACCACTAGAGTACATTTGATTGGTTCCTGTGCTGAGAAAAGAAATACTGGGCCAGATTCGGCAATACTTAAAAAACGATGGGCGCAGACGCAGTGATTGACCTACTTTTAGCACCAATATAAAGCTAGATTGTGAGATGATTTTAAAGATGAGTTCTACTGTGTAGTTAAATGTCTCTTTATAAGAGGCAATGAGAGGCAGGGTCAGTTTTCAGCACATGAAATATAATATTATCTAAAAAAAAGAACTTCATCGTGAGGTACATGATATTTAAAGAAGCCTAAATATACCAACAGAAACCAAATGCCAAGTCATGTTTATCCATAAGTTGATCAGTGATTGCTTTCCTTTTAAGTCTACATTAGCGACAGCATAATGTTTGTTTTGTGATTGGTGGTTCTAAGGTGCATTTAGTGTCTTTGCTTTTGTTGTTTGTTTCTGCAGATCAATCTTGCATGCTTGTTTGAGTAAATGATGTAGTACACAGAAAATGGTGTGAGGCCTGTGACAGGAATACACTACCGCCATCCATGATTTGATTTATTACATCACAGTGGTCCACATTCTGTCAGACATTAATAAAGCCATGCATAAGCAAAGATGTTGAGGGCATTAGTGGGGCCATTATGTATCATTATGGGAGGGTGATATTTGGTCATAGGTGTTATATGCAAGTTGGTCGTAATAACTACAGCAAATCGCCAGCATTATGGGGATATGGTCAATAAATCCTGCCCAGAGTCACAGATGAAGGTCCTCAACCCAGCCAGATAGTCTTATCCCTGTCTGAACCCACTGCAAGTTATCTCCTGTGCGCTACAGCCATTTAGCAATGCCCAGCCACAAAACTTGCAATAATATCCTAGCTGGCCACCTTGCATTACTCTTATGGGCTTCTTATGATCCTATCTTAGCCTATTTTTCATTTGCATCCAGTTTATGACTGCTGCCTGCCCCAGCAAATGGTTCAGGCTTGCATTCTGCATATCCTACCCCTCATTGACTTTATTTGCTCTGCTCTGTGCTTGCTTAATAAATTTCTCGAGGATTGAGGGACTGGTTCATTACAACAGGCTGCACACAGGCATAACAACTTCTTTGGGAAGTGTGTTCCCCAGATAACAAGCTGGAGTCCATTTACCATCATAATCATATGATTTAATACTGTTTCCCTGGCAGTTATCATGTGTTTCGTGTACATAAACTGAGTCACTACATCGTAGGATTCTGACTTTCCCCACAAGACATTCTTTACTTCCAAGAAATACAGATTCCAACAACAAACTTGCAGACAAGATGTTTTTCTATGAGCAACAGAAAACGACAGAATCTGATGAACCATAAAGAAGTAATTTGCAGTTAGTGTTGTCTTGTGGTGGTTGTTTGAGATAAGATAAAAACCAATCACACCAGTCAACCATTGAAAAATAACCATTCCATTTTTCTTTCATTGAAGTGGAAAACATTGGAAAACATTGCATTTTTGTTTCTGCTAAAATACACTACCAGAACGTCAATTGATGTGAATAGATTCATACATTATTTGTATATGACGCAAGATAAATCTGAACCTAGCTTAAGGCTACTTTGGTATGCATAAGAGAATTTTTAACATGGTCCTGTAGATATATTGATCACTCACCTTAAATTAGATTAATGTGTGAATCTGACTGTGAAGCGTTTTCGCCCAGTGAAGCTCATTATAGATGAGATATTGTTAAATCCTTAACACCGCTCTCTCGGTAGGAAAGAAACAGTGTCCTGCTTTTCTTAACAGTCACGCAAAAGCACTTTTCTGCAAAGATGGATCTGGCAGAGAACTGGAAGTCTGATTGCAACCGTGTAGGCTTCAACCAACATCAGTCCTGGTTGCCTCCTACGTGTGACTGACGCTCTGCACAACGCTCTGGAGCTCGCCACGACGCTACGCACTACGCAGTTCATGGCGCTCCCCCGCAGCGTCCTGTGCGTCGAGCCCGACGTCAAAGTAAGCGTCAAGCGTCTTTGGCATACACTTGTTGCTTATAGCCCGATCATAAACACCTGCATGGTATATATTAATAAATCATAACTATGTACCTCACTGGTATGTCACTGATGTGGTGCCCAAGTAACAAACAAATGTTGCTGGAAAGTGTTTATCACACTTCATGTTCAAGTCAACTGGAAATGTAGCCATGTATTGATTTGGCTATTTTGAGCCGGTCACAAATACAGTATACAATAATTGCTTCAATACTGTAGCCTTTTTATCTTTAATTTTTTGTTTAAGTGGCCACCAGCCAACTGCATTGTATTGATGTACGACAGTGTGGCATTGTAGTGTAGTCAGCGTTATCCAGAAACAAAAACAGTTCTGCACACTTTAGATCAATATCAGGGATTGGAGATTTGGTCGACTCAGGCCAGCATATCTCTTTATCTCTCTGTCTAGGAACTGAAGTGATCATATTGACCACTTGCTCAACTAAAGTCAGTTTCCATGCTAGAAATTTCAATCTTAAGGTCACAGAATGAACAAAGAATCAATGGCAGAGATAAAACTGAATCAGCCACTGTCCTCTGTGGTCTGCTGGGACAGAGAGATGAATCTGTTTTGATCTAGTCTTTGAACAACACAATAACGATGGCTCTGGGACAACTGACTCAAATACTTTTATCATAATGGATAGTACAGCACACTGGGACGTCCAATATTGGAGACCACTTCACAATAAAGACTACCTCACCAATGAACTTTAAACGTATCCTAGCCAGGCAGCAGTCCTGTCATATTTAGTGGTATTTTGCGACATGTTAAATAAATATTGTCTGGACAGTACACATGCATCAGTGCCAACTATCACAATTTCATATCATTGAAAATGAGTAATAAAGTTTTATCGGCGATGACTAAGCCATTCAGTGATAACTTTCAAGAAGCAGAAGTTGAAATTGTCAATTCACTGCATAAAAAAGATTATTTTGGAAAAATAACAGCATGTAAAGATTAATAAGTGTGTGCTCTCATTGTTTTTTCAGAATAAAATAGATTCAGGGAAGGCTGTAAAACCGCGCTCATATAATCCCACGAAAAAATATAATGACCGCTGCATGGCCCTTATTTCTGCGAACTCGGGCGCAAATGAGGGCCATGCTTGCTTGGCTAGTTATATCCTAATAATTCTATTCTACCCATAATTACAAGAAGGCTCACAAGCAAGTATGTAATTAATTGTACATCTGAAAATATTCCACATATTCACATATAGTATCGTAATATCCAGGTGTAAAATGGGAAGCTGGCAATGGACAGTTACGGAGACTGCATGCTCCCCATAGAGTTGAAAAAGACTTATACTTGAACAGGTTGGCGGGGACGCTGGTGAAGCCATCATGTAAATTATATACACTACGATTTCTGTTAGAAAAGTCACACTAAGTGAAATGTGTTCTACTCATACAGCACATACAGACACATTGCTGTATACAGGTAGAGAAATGTAGCCATTGCTTCGAGTATAATTGATATACCGTGCACATACTGAACCGACCAAATCAGAAATTTATGGGGATTTATGAATTCATAAAGTTTTAATTGCCCCGCGTGTATAGCAATAAGTCACGATATGAATTTTAAATTTGTATCTCAGGATATGAAATTATAATAAAGCACAATATTTATGACTTCCAATAACTAAGCCAATTAAGAAATTCAATAGTTTGTTACAACCTGATATGTGTAAAATGTCTGGATGATGATTGATGTATTATTTTGAATTTCTTAATTGGCTAAAGGGGTTTCACACATAGCCGGATCAGACGCCGGAGCGTCCCGGAGTAACATTTTATTACCTCCGGGGGGTTCCGGGATCAAAGAGCTGTTAAATGTCAACAAAAACTCAATGTTTGGCAATGTGTACACGATGTCAATACGGTCTCAACAAGGAGCAACACGGAGCTAACACGACTGTCCCGTTTAGAGTGCGGAGTAAACCGGATTTTCACGGTGCCTTCGCGGATATCACCGGTCTTTACACCGTGTTCATTCGTGTGGAACCATGTTGCTCCTTGTACTCTCCGGCGTTAATGGCGGCGAAATATTCATGCCCGGTTGACGCCGGATGTAGCCGGAGATATGCCGGAGTCAAGACGGAGATTCCCGGAGATCGGCGGAGTATATTGGGAGTCTATACGGATCTACACGGATCTACATGGATTAAATTACTCCGGGAACTCCGGCATGAAAAATTAAACATGTTTAATTTTTTCCCCCGGAGTCCCAAGGTGGTCCCGGAGCGCCCCGGACAATGACGGACAATGCCGGACAATCCCGGACATGAACACGATGTCCACACGGCTTTCCCCGGAGTATGCGGGAGTATTCCGGAGTTGTCCTCCGGGATGCTCCGGCGTCTGATCCGGCTATGTGTGAAAGGGCCTTTAGTTATTGGAAGTCATAAATATTGTGCTTTTTTATAATTTCATAACTAACCTATTCATTTTGGTCATACAGCTGATCTTTTGAACTATTGTCTGACCAAAATGAATGGGACACACTTTGCACACTTTTGTGAATAGCCAAACTGAACTTCTTCTGCTTGTATATTTTCTCCAAGGCACTGTTTGTGATCCTGAAGGGACTTGAAACTCATAAGCACTCAGATCAGTGATCCACAAAAGTCTCTTTAAAAAAAGCCAAATTCAATATTGATAGAGTATCATGTGCAGCTTTGATGTTGGGTATTTTGAGGGGACTTCCAAATCCTGTTGTCTACATGAGCATGGCTATGTCGAAGTCTGTTGATCCTGCATTCTCCAAGACATGGTGGGCGATAATACAGGGAGATAATACAGGGTGATAATGGGGAGTGATAATACAGGATCCAGTTGCTGTGTTGAGGGAGTTGATGGGACAGCCTATGCTTGATTAACTGTCCTATTGAAGGGTGTAATGGAATCGAAAGTTGTCAGGGTCTTTTGGTGTTTATTGTGTGTGTTGAAGGTGGCTGTTTGCCTCACCATTCACCCTTCATCACAAGTAACCCCTTGTGAGCTATTTCACCACCAACAGCCTAATCTAATGGTAGACTGGGCGTCAGTGGGCGATATTATGCATTATTAATAGCAGGGTGCAGTGAAATCACGTCAGCCAAAGAGCTCTAGGGCCAGTGTTTCTTTTGTGTATGTCCATACAGTGTTAATGCAGCCCTTGGGTGATATAATACTCAATCAGGGAGTTTATGCTGGTGTCTGCTGTGCATGAGTTCTTGCATTGTTCTCTGTTTGTGCTTGGAAAAATCCTAATGAACATCAGAATTTGATTGCTGTACTTAAGTTCTGATTGCTGTGCTAACAATGGGGCTCTGGAATTTGATTGCTGCAATAATACCAATGCAATTTTGAGTCTGAAACTCGAAAAGTTGAAGTGAACCAGGCCCTATATTGGCCTATGAGATACAACTTCCTTACTTTCTTGAAGTTGTACTAAGATAATACCTGTCCTGATGAAACCATGTAATCGTGTACTTAAAGAGATGGGGTAAGGTTTCCCAAAATCCATAAAAGAAGCATCTTATGATCAGAGGCTTTACATGAGACTGTCAGAGTTCCAAGGATAAGTAGATAAAACGTATTTTTGATTGGCACGTACAATGGCAACATCCATACCAAGTCAGATACATTCATGACATGTAACATACATGTGACAACATGTCATGTCACATAGAATGTATCCATTGCAAGCAGTATATGTAAATACTATGTACATATAAGGTTATGTGCAGAAGTTAGCATCAAAATTGGTTAAGATACAAGTTTATCTCCCTTGTTATTATTTCAAAATGCAATTTTCTTTTGCTTATACTTGTTTAGTTTAACAGACTACATATAATCCTAAATTAAAGAAGTCGCAGTAGCTTTCAGAATATTAATAGCTTATGTCTAATAAAGAAATATGTCCCACTTGATAAAATTTTTGCTTATTTCTACATTTTTTATATGTATAATATCATTAAAATGTTCATATCTAGACATCATAGGGATTCCATGTCTAAATAATATTGTGTGGTCTTGATATATACATAAGTTTAAATATATCAGAACCACACTCAGTGTAATGTAATGGGAAGACCTGCCAACACCTTTTAGTCTCATAACAGAGGCGGGAAACCAATAACTGTCCACGGAGCTACCTTGAAAATGATCTCTGAGCACGACTTCTTAATATGAAAACACATAGCGTAATGACCGCAACAGTACTAGTATAGTGAAAATTGTTACTTGCACTTATCTAATCTAATCTTATCTTATCTTATCTTATCTTATCTTATCTTATCTTATCTTATCTTATCTTATCTTATCTTATCTTATCTTATCTTATCTTATCTTATCTTACTTTTGTTTTTTTAACAAGTCAAAATTGTTTTCTGTTACACTTCATCACAAAAAGTTTTTTAGCATATTTGCACAATGAGGTTAAGCGTTACTAATGTGTAAATAAGGTTTCCTGGATCTTGAGATCAGTCACTTGACATGCCAGATTGAAAACGTCAGTACTGTTCTATATTATAAACATTTCTTAGATATGAAAAACATGAACATAGTCTGCCATACATAGGCCTACTGAACCTTACACATTCTGCTTACACCCGTTCTGGGATATGGCATATTACCATTTGTTGGGTGATGTTTCATGGGCTCACTAACCTCAGCCTACTTCATGTGTCATGTGATACCACCAAAGGAAATATGCATGTGACACATGTTATTGTTCATGTTACCCATAGTAACAAAAGCTGATAACACCCAGCCCCTTGTAATGCACTTTGTTGCCATTGACAACTTGGGTTTCGCCACTGAGGGATGCTGATAGACATGGTTCTTGCATGTTTGTTCTATCACTTATATCTGCCTTTTATCCTTCTAGTGCAGTGATTTGTTTGTCGCTTGAAATATCTAAATATAATATTTATATAATTCATCCTGAAATCAGTGATAATTGCTAGTAATACTTTATTCACAATGTTTCAAAATTGGTTATAAATCAAAAGTAGCCTGACAAAATTGAAAATATTTTATTGTAAATGACAGAGAAATTATTAGAACTATATGGTCGGTTTGGAATTTAGTAGAAGTTTAAGATTTATACAAATTAGCAATCTTACATGGAAATATCACAAAATGTCAAAAAATGTTCCATACATATTTTGGTGCTAGACTTGCAAGCATCATAGTGTTTTTCTTACTATGGTCTTACATTCATCTGTGCATATAACTATAAAATGGTGGGCCAAATGTACAAACATATGTCTAATGTACAGTATTTTTCTTTTTTGGGAAGACCAGAGGCACATGATGAACGTCTCACACAAAGAAATGTCATAGACCTTGCTGGTCTGCCAACCTATGCAAAATACATGGAGTTGTATATGACAGTGCTGGCCACCAATGCCATTGCCACCAGAGGTTATAAGTGCATATTAGATTATGTCATTATCAATTCTTGGGTGTCTTGTAGCGTATTAAATGATAGCAGGAGAATAAGCAGAGTCTACTGAAACACCAGGAGGCGGTTCACAGCATAGTCATTCTGGATTATCTTAATTAATAAGATACATATATTCATAATAATTATTTGTAAGCCAGTTTATTGTTCAAAAGTCAATCGGAACTTTGTGGCAACATAATCATGTCATTTTTTCAATGTCAGCCTGTGTAGTGTTTTTAGCTTTCTTGCAAAATTCTTGAATAAACATTTCATTTAACTTCATCTTAGGCTGCATTTTCCTAATTCTAGTTGGTCAGCAACCAAATTTCTAGCACTAACCTTTAAAATGTTAATATTGTTTCAGTTCCCTGCATTTCGAGGATTACTAAACACATATGCATAATTTGAATGCCTTCCAATAACATTTTCGAACCCTTCAAGTTCTAAGAAAATGATACAACTTCAGAAACAATAGCAAACTGAGTGTGCAGTTTCACTTTTTGCAGAGCAATCTTGCAACATTGTTGCTGAGACAGAAACAACAGTATCCATCAAATGAGACTATACATCCATCATCGTCCGCCTTTAGTCTTGCGTAAATGCCTTAGCTAATACGCTACATTTTATGCCTCTCAGATAACTTTGAATGTTTAATGAGACTGCAGATCCATGCCGATATTACCTGGGAATCCTTTGTGAGAATTTATTAGATATTTTTCATTATGTATTGTACTGAGCACTTTGCTTATGATGCCAAGGCTGTGATATCACATCAGGCCGTGGATGTATGATGGTTTATTGATAGGATATATTATATATAAATATTGTTTGTCACTTGATATATATATATATATATAAAATGAACAGAACTTAATTCATCCTGAAATCAGTGATACTTGCTAATAATACTTTATTCACAATGTTTCAAAATTGGTTATAAATCAAAGGTAGCCTGACAAAATTGAAAATCTTTTATTGTAAATGACAGAGAAATTATTGGAACTATATAGTCAGTTTGGAATTAAGTAGAAGTTTTAGATATATACAAATTAGCAGTTTTAACTTTTGATTGATGATTTAGTCAGTCACCTCAAATCACAATATATTTGGACACTTTCATCTTTCTGTTGTAAAGATGGAAATATCACAAAACTTTCCATACATTTTTGGTGCTAGACTAGCAAGTATCATAGTTATTCTTATGTTGGTCTTATGCTCATCTGTGCATATTACTATAAAAGAAGTGGACCAAATGTACATACATAGGTATAATGTACAATATTTTCTGTTTGGGAAGACCAGAGGCGCATGATGAACGTCTCACACAAAGAAATTTCATAGACCTTGCTGGTCTACCATCTTATGCAAAATACATGGAGTTATATATGACAGTGCTGGCCACCAATGCCATTTGTCACTAGAGGTTATAAGTGCTTATTAAATTATGTAATTATCCATTCTTGGGTGTCTTGTAATGTATTAAATGATAGTAGGAGAACACCATGAAGCAGTTAACAGTGTAGATTTTCCACAACACGGACACAGTGACTTTTTGACCCACTTATAAATGAATGTGTGAAGTATATGCATTTAATTCAAATTCATTCTGGGTTATCTAAATTAATGAGATACATATATTCATAATAAGTATTTGTAAGCCAGTTTATTGTTCAAATGTCATTATGTTATTTTTTTGTAAATCAGCTGTGTAGTGTTTTTGTCATTTTTGTGAAATTCTTGATTACACATTTAATTTATTTCATCTTAGTTTGGTTTCATTTGGATCAAGCAACCCTTGAAATTTGCAAGTAATTATTTTTGGTGGCTGCATTTTCCTAATTCTAGTTGGTCTGCACCCAAATTCCAAGCACTAACCTTTAAAATGTTATAATTGCTTCAGTTCCATGCATTTCAAAGATTATTAATCACATAATATTTTACATATCATGCATATGCATAATTTTAATCACCTCCAATAACATTTTCGGACCCATATATCATCTTCAGAAGCAATAGCAAACCGAGTATACAGTTTCACTTTACAGAGCAATCTTGCAACATTGTTGCTGAGACAGAAACAACAGTATCCATCAAATGAGACTATACATCCATCATCGTCCGCCTTTAGTCTTGCGTAAATGCCTTAGCTAATACGCTACATTTTATGCCTCTCAGATAACTTTGAATGTTTAATGAGACTGCAGATCCATGCCGATATTACCTGGGAATCCTTCATGAGAATTTATTAGATATTTTTCATTATGTATTGTACTGCGCACTTTGCTTATGACGCTAAAGCTGTGATATTACATCAAGCTGTGGATGTATGATGGTTTATTGATAGGATATATTATATATATGGACCTGTTATGTTCTATCAAAATTCCCCGGTTTATTTTAGAGCTTTGGTAGGGGCTTCTGTAAACATTGCCAATGGGGCATTGCTTCCAAGAAACCCTGTCACAAATAAGCGCCATTTTCTCTTGAAGATTGTAATGAGGATGTGACAATCCGTTTGGCTCAATTACACTTATTGCTGATTATTGTACAAGACCTCTGGGACCCATTTGATCTCCCTGTAGTCCCCCTTTAACAACAGAGTGAAATCCAACTCCCCATCCCGTCCTTATTTTATCACAGGTTGACATCTTCATTGCTTTTCACACTGTGGAGCTATTCCACATATTGTGTCAAGCTGTTTTGTGTCAATTTGAAAGGTTGTGTGTCAGACATAATGGGTTAAGTGTCAACTTTCTTTGGTTGTGTGTCAGTGTGCGTCACACAGTTCAAGAACCCAACCCACATATATATCATGTTGCACGAAACAGCCACCAAAGATGTAGCACGTAATTCTATTGTCTCACAAGGTAACAATTGGTGCCAACAAATTGTGACAGCCACCATCAATGCATGCATATGTTGGTAATATATAATATATAATATAATACTGTCTATGTGTAGAAATAATACTTTCAGCTTCAGGTTTCACCAAATTTCATTATGGATGCTAATTTATCTTTTTCAGAAGGGGTCGTCCACAGTAGAAACAGCTTAATATGAGATATATCCTTCTGAAGACGTATGTATTTCGCTAAATTAAAAAGAAAATTTAAAATTGAGTCTATAGTGTCAATTTGACATTGTCCCAAAAAGGGACCATTGGTATTGTGATTGTCCTTGTTATTTGACAGTGTAAGTTTTTGAAAAAATATCACAATGGTATTTCTTATATTCTTTAATCACTTGAAATATTCATCACGACGGTGCTTTTTATATGAATAAAAACTTCATGGGGCATATATTTGATTCTAGGATATATACATGTAATACAATGCTTCAAAAAGATAAATCGATGACCATTTTGGCACCTAGTATGAATGCATTAACCACACTAGCGAATACAGTATTACTGATACAGGTCATACAACTTCAGCCATCTAGAGCTAAACGAATTACCTGAAACTACAATAAATCAAACGTAACTGTTCCTAGCCTTAAAAGTAAGCTAAACGGTAGTATAAACACTGTTAATAACTTTATGATAATCGATGTGCCTTGTGTTAAACCTTTGCACATACCCTGTAATTAAATGCCATTCACAATATGAACTCAAAATTTACCAATCACAATTGAAACAACAGCTTTCAGTAGATAGCTTTGGCTACATTGTTTGAATTAAGGACAGTTAGTGTAGCAGGGTGTGTCAAAATAAGTTTCACTGCAAATTAAAGTAAATATGAGCGCATGCAACATGGTATCTTGTATTTGTTTCTCCATTATTTCTTGCCTTGTTGTGTGAATCAGTTTTCCTGAGTCTGCGAGACGAACAAACTTTGGCTTGAATCTGCAGGTAAAATCATTAATTAAGCTTCGATTAATATTTATTAAACATTAATCATGTTCGTGGATGTTCATAAAAAAAACAGTTAGTTGTTAATTCTATCTTAATTGCCGTAAATTGTTAATTACAGTGAGCTTCGTGAGTGCAATGTCTTCAATATGATCAATATAGCAGATCTATCATTATCCATCATTTGAGATTTTTCATCCATCAATGTAACAAAGTTAAAGTATTCAAAAATTGGATTGTGGAAAAAGAAGCCAGTCTACCAGACTTTGAGACAAGCAATACTTGAAGGTGAAGGACTAAGCTGCGATTGAATTTTGAATCGATAGTTCATTAGTATCGGAGTGAAAGCAAGGCATTATTCAACAGTCGCTAATAAAAAAGCTTGAACAATAAGACCACCCTTGGTGTGAATTGTAAAAGAGAAATATTGGCTAACCACAGCCTGTAATCTTCAAAAAGCTGGTTAATCACCAGTGGAACTTCAACTTAGGGCTGTTTCACTATCATGACCAATGAAAATTCTACAGTTTGTTTTATAACTAGTCCTTTTATACACTCATATAATCCACGTAATTTATAAGAATAAGAATCAACAATTCTTTTCCATCTGTACAGTAAAGAAGATTCTGGCAGACCTCAGTAGGTTAGAAAGCCAAGAAGGCAGTTCTTAAGGGTTAATGAGGAACACAACATTAACCTCGCTGAGTAGGCAGAAGAGGTCTGGCAGATATATGTAAGCTTCTTAAGCTAGGCTCTGCCCACTTCTATTAGCCGGAATCAAACATTGCAGCACAATTACCAGCTGCAAGTAGATTGATATGCATCTATTGTTGGTCAGTGGCTTTATTGATCCAGCATACTGACCACTGTCCAGTAGCCTTTGTGGGCAGTGATCAGCCTTGGTCTTAGCATATGCAAAGGGTTGCATGGCCTTCATGTACATAAGGCATGGCCCTACTGGCCTCTGGGTTTCTTTAAGTTGTACACTCTGTATATAAAATGTCTATGCATATAAACAACAACAAACTGTGATTGTATGGAAGAACTAGGAACAATAACATATCATGGTTAGGGCAGAGTCCCATCTTTATACTAATATGTTTAAAGGAAGCGAAACAAATCAAAACCAATTAAATCATCTATTTTCACAAAGTTAGTGATACCAATGGCTCCTCAAAACCTGGATGCCAACTAACATTACACAGTGAATCGTCATTAGATCATGCTTTGCTTTTGGTATTACTTAAAACCTTTTTGGTGGTCAAACATTTTGGTCAGGGATGTATGGAGTCACCACTATCTTTCTGTTTGAGAATGGCACATCATTTCTATATATGCATGCATCCATGTACAAGTTTATATATGGTATGCATGACATTACATGTATATTTGTCTTCAAGATATGCATTTGTATTTATGGCATGTCAACAATTTGATGTGAAATGTACATTAGTCTTAAAACTATATGGCCATCCATTCAATATACATGCTTCTGCATTTCACAAAAAAAAAATCATATTCTCTGGCATTTTGAGAAGTTGAAACATGCTATTTTAGGTGTTGGAAGTAATTTAATTTGGATGCCTTGATGAAGAAAGACAAAACAATTAAGGCAGCTGCCAAATGTGACTGAAAGATTTTGGCCAACGTGATGGGATTATCTAAGCACTATGAGCAGGTTGTTATAGAAAATGACAGCAGGGAGGCCTTGATTGATATCTATGTCAACTTCATTAGGTTAATCTAGGTCGCACATTCTGTATAGTGATGAGCTTGTTTTGACTGAGATCTTTTGAGATATGACGCTAAAGGAGACATAAAATGGAATATAGCTTGAAACTTGGTTAAATTGAGCAATGTTGTTGATTCCAATATGACTCGTACATAGGCCTGCATCGGCGATATTAATAGATTGATTGATAATATTTTTACCTTCCCTGTAATGATGCTTTACATAACAGAGATGCTTTTTGTCTCATGAGCCAGTTGCATTTTATTAATTTTGCTTGGGTATATTTATTGTCTCTCTATCCCTCAGTTTGTCTCTGCCTTTAAAAAGTGGAATCACAAAGTTGGTTTTTCAATCATACTCATTAGTTGCAAGATGTTACTGTCTAGAAAAGTATTTGTGAAATGCCAATTATTGCAAGTGAACCCCTATGCCCCACTAAATAAATCCAAACAATCAAGGACACAATTGCCTTCTTGCCATTTAATTCAGGAACAGTAGATTTGACTATTGGAGGACAACTCATACAATAAGTACAGCTCTGGTTGTATATACATCTACAATAGGCCATAAAATGCTGACAATTGCTTTCTGCTTGTTGTAATCCAAACAGTTAAGAAGACAATAGACTGTCTACAAGTTTGTGCGAAGTCATTCTTTTCTGCAAGATGATATTTATTTAGCAAGTAACTGACTGCTAGCTGTGTGGCCGGTCTACTGTTGTCTGATTGTACAGGACCATAGGGACAAATTTGGGTCCCTGAGCTACACCTTATTCATGTGAGTAAAACTGGGCGCCTCCATATGGGCAGTATTTCTCTATGCTAGGGTTCCGAGCAACCATTTCCACACCGAGATATGTTTGACTCCCTGCACTGCATTCTAATGTTGAATAGGTTCTACATTTTATCCAGCCGAAGAATTTCCTTGGTTTAGTACCACAGATGCAATCATGATGTTTTTCAGCTGATATCTTTGTAAGTCAGAAACAAGAATTTAGGATATGGCAGCCTGGTTTGGACATAAGTTGTGTCCCATTTATATAGTTTTGTAAATGATTGTGGAAATATATCATCAACTATTGTAATTTTAGTGATATATATTGTTTCCATGTGTATGTGTATTTTATGCCTTAGTGTTGGTAGAATATTAAATAAGCTTACAATGTTAACTTTAAATGCTACACAAACATATTAGAAATATTAGCAATAAGGCTTGAAATTTGTGTTTTTTTTTTCCATACATTTATGCCTTGCCTACTGTCTACAAGTCGACTGCCTGTGACATCTATATTCACTTTAATTCTTGGGCGAGCACCGCAAGTATCAGCAGAATCTCATTTAGAGAAAATCACCATCATGCCCACACAGATAGGCACTTTTGACCTATGATCCCCGATTCAAAGTTTATTAATTCCATACAAAGTAAACAAACCCGAAAAATGATATTATACTCTGTTTTCGAATCAATCTAGAACGGCAATCAGTGTACCAATTTGTTTAGTGAGCAATATGTTTTTCGAGCGTAGCGATATCGTCAAAGTAGGTCACTTCAGTTTGGAAAGACCCTGAAGATTCAGGGGTCCCAAGCAGATTCAAGGGTCCCGAAAAGAGACAACCTTGCCTATGTATGTCTAATACTATCTGCTTTATAATATTGAAAAACATGTTCTTTGTCCTCATGGTGTATGGATAGAACTTATTTCTTCTTGCCATTACAAATGGTACAACTGCTGAATTGCACAAAATAACCATAAAAAAACTTGCCTTCAAAGAGGCAAAAATACACAACAAATGTACGCTGCCATATTTCTGAAGGAATGGCTCAGTTGTCCCAGTGATTGTCTGGCAGGTAACAATGTTCCCACGGAATGGTCCAAAATTAGCATACAAGATTGATGACTGCCCAGTTAATGACAGCGTTTTTTCCTCCAGGGAAGTAATCAGGCTGTGTGAGAGAGAGCATGAAAGATAAATATTATTTTGAACGTAATGATGTAAATCTGCAGCATGAAATATATATGATGTAACCATTTATACCTTGAAGGCTTAGTACTAGCAAAATGAGATTATACTGTTGTGCCGTCATCTTTATTTGTGATCATTATTTGTATATCCTCTGACGAGAAAAGTTAGCAAGTTCAATTAAGTGTTTTGATAATTGATCCTGAACATTTACTGTTCTGAAAACCACGGTTTTTTTTACTGTTGAAAATTGTTCATTACAAACAGGTTCGTTATATGTGGGTGTTGTTTATAAGGTTGTTAGCGTCTTTGTTTTTAAGATGTCTGGTAGCACCCTGATAATAACATGATACCTTTATGGTCCAATGTTGGCCCAATGTTGGACAATGTTGGCACAATGTTGGCCCAATATTGACCAGATGTTGTCCAAATTAGACATGAGATACATACCTTATACGACTGCCATTAAAACAAGACTCAGCCAGCTTATACATACAGCAAAACAATAGCAAACTAGTTTTACAACCAATGCTGCAATGTTTGACAGTGTGGGAGCCATGTATCATTATCCATCAATGTCATGGAAAGTGTTCATATTTGTGTTGCCTACAATCCATACTCTGAAGTCAGTAAGAAGTTAAGATATGCACTTTAACTTTAGGGTTTAGCTTGTGAAACTCCTCTATCCAATAAGACAAATGTTTTTACTTCCCCTGTGCTTTGGGTGAGTGAGATGCAGGCCAAGTTAGTGCATATATTTGGGTGCTGTATGACCAATGTAGGGGTGTTTATGACAATTATTAATCATTAGTTTTCCCCCTTTTGGCTTTGTTTGACTTTCTTGTGCCTAAATCAAGCATTCTCTCTAATAAAATTAACTTGGTAGACAATATTTTGACTAACTTTTTAGACATTGTGTGCATTTTCAACATTGCTGGCTAACTTGATTTCTGCCTCGTATTAGACATATTCGCTGACATTTTAGAAATATAGTGTGACTAACATGTTAGTTAGAGCGATATGCCAAGAATTGCAACACACTAGGAGTCGATTTCAGAGTTGTGTTGTAGTTGTGTATTTGCAACTGTAATATGAGTGCATTGAAATTAAACATGACATTTTCCTTCTAGCTGCAATACTAAAGGCTTATTGTGCTTGAACAAAACTGACATTAAAACTTTTCAGCATTATATATTCTTCAAGAACAATGCCATTATGCTGCAGTAACTATAATGGTGCACAACGTGTAATAGATATATATATATATAGATTTTATTGACATGTAAAATATCATAAATGATACATATGTCATTCAGTTAAAAGATAACATGAAAGAGACATTAATGTAAGTACAGAAAGCAATAAAATGTCAATAATCAAGGTTCCAGCCACCAAGTTAACTTATAATACGTGTTTAAAATCCACATACACAATAGAAAAAAATACAAGCTGCTAATAAAAACATTTCACTCTCAAAGTCCAAAACATGACAAGCACATCATAACTAATAAACTAATAAACTAAATTAATAACTGTGTGGATACAGGAGATGGTTTTCTCTACACATCAGCTTGAAGGAGAAACTTTCCTAAACTAATTAATAACTCAGGTTCCTTGTTTGTCATTATTGCTGTAAACTTAGTTATATCATCTAGAGACAAGAAGTTGTTAATAAATTTAGTTGCATTCAAAAAAAGGTTAACACGGTGTTGCTCATTACCAGGACAGACAATCAAACAGTGAATTTCGTCTTCTACAAAGTTTAACGTACACTTTTCACATATTCTATTTGGAGCAGGAATTATTGGTTTATGGTGTCGACCTGTTTCAATCTTCAGGCTATGTGAACTTGTCCTAAATCTAGCTATTTTAGTTAACACTTTGCGAATTTGTTGCAATTCAAGATAAGGTTCTATTCTACAATCAGTTTTAAATAGTTTATATGTCCTAAGTTTTGGTTGTTGTGAACTGTCATTTATTGCATTTATAAGTCGCTCATGTTCGGCTTCATAGAGTCTTAGTTTCACTGTGTTAGAGATATTATCAATGTCAAAGTTTCTGAGGTTACTAATATCATATTCAATGGTGCAGTTATTTAATACATGACACACTTTACTGAACCAGTTATTTCCATTTACTGCATTCACATAAATTTCCTTCTGAACATTTAAACATTTCTTAAGTAAACTGTCATCAGGTGCTCTTTCCAATCTTATCCAGTAATTCACCATTCTAATTTTCTGTCTGACATGCAATGGGAATCTACCTGTTTCACCATAGACTGCTAAAGATGGTGTTTGTTTTCTTACTCCTAATATGTTTTTAAGATATGCAAGTTGCAAATTTTCTAATTCAGGCATAGATTTTTCACTTGTCCATATTTCACTATTGTACTCCAGGATAGGTAAAATATAGGTATCAAACATTCGAAGAGATAGTATGGGATCGATTTTTCCTAATGCTTGTTTTGAATCACCTTGCAGTGCAAAGAGCGCTTTATGAGCTTGTGTTGAGAGGTATTCCGTCATCTTGCTATGTATTCTACGCTTATTAGTAAGCATATGGCCAAGATATTTGAAGCTGTCAACATTTACTAGTTTTTCCCCATTACAGAAGAAGGTGCTTATTGCTTTGTTACCAATCTGCATCACTTTGGTTTTACTAACATTTACAATAAGGTGCCATTTTTTACAGTAATTATGAAGTGAATTTATACTATTTTGCATGCAATTAGGAGAATCAGCTACAAGTGCGATGTCATCGGCATACAATATATGTGTAAGAGTAAAATCACCTAATGTTATTCCATCTGATTTTTCAAGATGATCGGGTAGATCTGACATAAATTCATTGAATAATTTTGGGCTGAGGATTCCACCTTGTAATACCCCACATTTGCTGTCAATAGAACCACCGGTATTACCACCTTGGTTTACTCTTGCTTTTGCCTTATCATACATACTAATGATTAACTTGAGCATTTTGTCACCAATATTCTGCTGCATCAATTTGTAGTACAAAGCATTTCTATTAATGTAATCGAATGCTTTAGTAAAATCAACAAAGCACAAGTATACAGGTTTTCGCATTGCTTGTTGGTAACTTATAACTGTGTCAAGAACAAAGACACAGTCAGTAGTGCTTGACCCAGGGGTGAACCCAAACTGACAAGGATCATCAAGATTTAGAGCCTCATTTTTAAAGTATAATCTGCTATTTAGGATTGAGTCAAAAATCTTACCCATTACTACATTTACAGTTATTTTTCTATAGTTATCAGGATCTGTGCGGTTACCTTTTTTATGTAAAGCATTAATAAGCCCTTCTGACCACTGAGATGGGTATTCACCTTTATCAAAAATGTGGTTGAATACAGCACAAAATGGTGTTATAAGATTTTCACCAGCATATTTATAGAATTCTGCGGGTATCCCATCAATGCCAGCCGCTTTATTATTTTTGAGTCTCCTGAAATGCAGGGCGACCTCTTCTTCAGTTATTACATTATCACAAATATGAGTAGATAGTTCACTACTGCAGCTATAACCGGAATTTTGCACAGCATTAACTATGTGTGCCATATTTTCAGTGTCAAAATAGTCACGCTCTGGTGGAAGCGATTGTTGTTTAAAGTAGTTATGAAAGGTATCTAAGTCTGGGCAGTTAACTTGGATTTTTCCAACAGATTTTAGTTTATTCCAATACTTCCAGCAATCTGCTTGATTTTTACCCATGAGAGTTTGCATTTCCTTTCTATTATTTCCTTGAAATTTTCTTTTTTTCTTTTGAGTTACTCGTTTGTAATATCTGTGCATAATACCATATTGCATTTTATTTTGATCCAGGGCTAAATCATTCTATTTAGCAAAGTCATTCAAAGATTTTCTGAGATTTTTACACTCACTATCAAACCATTTATTAGTAGGAAAAGTGCTTTTTGCAGATTTAGATTTCTTTTTCTCAAACGTTGGCCGTATTCTATCAGTTAAGTATTGGTATACAGTATCTATGACCACATCTGTATCATAGTCTGACTCAATATCACAGCATAGCTTATACAGTGTGTTCTTGGCATTTTCATTGTCAAAATTAGAGAGGTATTCTTCAGTTTTACTCTTGTCAAATACATACTTGAATGTTCTGGTCTGCCGATTATTTTTAGTCTGTTTATTTATTTTTGGTACTTTGGGAAAGTTAAAAGAAAAGCTAAGTGGAGTATGGTCAGACTCAGTAAGCTTATCATTTACAACAAACTCATGAAGGCAATTATACGCTGGTTCACTACAAAGCAAATAGTCAACAACACTTTGTCCCATAGGAGTATGACAGGTAAATCGATCGGTTATACTTTCATCAAAGAATCCATTCATTATTCTAATAGAATGAATTCACTGCAACTCTTTTGTTTAAACATTTTCACTATTTGTGACATTTTGACTGTTGTCTAGTTTAGGATGAACTATTTTACTGCCTTTATGATGACTAATCCAAAACTGTTTTTACTGACAAGTTGCTCAGCTTTTTCTAACATATCTAGTCAAATTAGAGCATATTGACTAAGATGGACCAATTTGTTTGTCAATAATATCTACAAGGCAGTTGTTTTGATTCACACAGCAAAATATGTTATAAACTGTTGGAACTGTTAAAATAGTATTCCCAGTTCTACAACAATGGTGTGAAACAGAGTTAGTCTCTAAGTTTCTGGTCTTCAGAAAATTCAGCATGAAAACACTTGCCCAGCAGTTTTTGACCTTGTTGCTAAGAGCCCAATCAGCCACTCTTTTATGGTAAAAAAATCCAGAAATATGGAGCTATAAATATTAAAAGCGGACTGAAACAGCTTTTTCAACACCTAATTTCATGAAAAGCAGGCTTTTCCCCCAGCAAACTGTGACTGCATTATCAAAATGGCAGGACACATTCTGGGCTGCTGTATCAAACTGGTGACTTAGAGCAATACTTTGTATTACATCATAATTATAAGGCAGCACTGACACTTTCCAGACAATGGGAAATCCTGTAAATGCTTCTGGACAACAATACATTCACCAAACGAGTTAGGTAGAGTCATACTATGAACTATAGAGCTGCTCATCACTTGACTTGCCGTAAATTGTTTCAAATGTTGTCTACTTGTGTCACAATATTGTACACTTTTATATTGTTACAATACTGCAGGTCTAATTTGACTTATGAATGTTGATGTCATGATGAGATGATAAGAACATATTATTCTTCACAGTTGACTTTTTCCCCTATACACAGGTTTACTACATTGTTATGAGTACAGAGCACAATCAATTCATGTCTATGTTGCATTGTATTGTATTGTTTCTGTGCTGCTGAAATATTATTCAACCAGCTTCCAGAGGCAGATGTGATGATAAGATATGCTTGGAGTCTACACCACATGCAGCCCTGTCATAGCATTTTCAAATTTGACACACAGACACTCTCTATAGAAAATTATGGCAAATTATGTAAAATGTAAAAAGGGGTTAAATATTTAGGAATCAAGATGGCTGCCATTTCTGTGGGATATTCTTCCTAGACAGTATTATTACATCACCCAGCCACTGTTGTAAACTTTCCTACAATATACATATTAAAGGTCTAACAGAGAACAGAAACAGCCTGCTTCATTTCTCATTTGTTTTATTAAAGCAAAAGTTAATATTTCTTTATTATTGCTTGGATTATTCCCTCAATGCCTGTTAGTTCTTCAATCTTTCAGGCCATATGAGCAGCAAAGCCCTCATAATTTGAAATAGAAAATGAAAATTGAAATCGTAATGATGTTGTATTGAAATAAATGAAGCACATCAAGTAAATGAAACGATATTGCAGTGTTATTGTATTCATATGAAATTGTAACAAACTGTCAATAAGATTTGCTTGTAATCTTTAATCTTGCAGACAATAGATTTAAGATAACAATTATGATTGAAGCTATCAGTTATGCATTTAACATTGCATTTTTATATTTGTTAATGTCAGTTTCTTTTATATTGAGATGTGCAACTTTAACTTATTGAACCAATTTTTTCAAAAGCTATATCCTTTTAAGTGTTTCTAATGGATTAAAATATCATTTACATTGCCAAGATACTTTCAGAGGGGGGGGGGGGGTTGATATGGAATTTCATGCTGCTTCTAAATTAAATAATTTAAGATGTTAATGTGATCTTTCATCAAGATTAATTTATCTAAATTATTGTGACTAAAATTGTGTTTTGAGTGGATCCAGCAATCTGTATCAGAAGTGGCAGAGTGGTCTAGCTGTTAAGGGTCTGTGTTTGTTCTGCTGATCAGGTCCTGGGTTTGACCCTCATGAGCTTGCAAGATATGAGCTTGTTTCAGTTGGAAGAATTTTGCTTAACATTCGGTTTACTATAAAAATATGTATTAAAGAAGTTTATGTGCTCCATACTGTATGACTTCAATAAAAGAGCTAGACCATTGTTCAAAATAGGTGTCATCAACAGTAAACATCAATAGTAATTGGTGAAACTAGCCAATCACCTGTTTTTGCTTATTTTCAACACACAAAGCATCACTAGTAAGAGTTCTGCCAGAAATGCAACATTTTGTTCCAGCACAAAATGCACAGTTGTTTGATAGACAATTGCCATGAAACTGTAGCAGGCACAAACATCAAGGACTACATAAAGTCTA
Source organism: Alitta virens (assembly GCA_932294295.1). Lineage (NCBI taxonomy): Eukaryota > Metazoa > Annelida > Polychaeta > Phyllodocida > Nereididae > Alitta > Alitta virens. The sequence continues at coordinate 74,348,975 of OW028573.1, read as the reverse complement.
TGACAAACATTGGAGGCAAATTTGTGGCTGTAATAGTCTGGACCTGCAAGTGTGGAATAGGACCTCAGAGAGATATATGTATCACAGGCAGGACAGGGGGCCTGTCCACCCAGAGAATGTTATTATCACCTTTCAAACAAAATTTCTGTGCAGCTGAAATAGATCAATACACAAACCTCCTAAGGTGACCAGACAGATGATGTATGGTCGAAATCTCTCTCCTTTGGTATACATACAATGAATGGCAATTGTATACACTTGCTTCTGCAGTAATACTTAGCTTTTACTGGCTACCAAGTATCAAGTATGATGTTGTATGATGTCGCACACCATTGATGTTTGTACTGGTTTTGCTGAGGTCTGCAAAACATGCTCTATACAAATTTATTGTATAAGCAGACCATAATCTATCAAATTGTTTTAGTAATGTGATATTGTACTCCAATTATATCTAGCAGTGTGCTCACAATGACTATTCTAAAGGTCACCAGCTCAGCTGACAAGGGCAAATGTTATGTTCGAGCTCACATCTTGTAATACCCTTTTGGGTTAGATGTTCTTTACCTCTATGAAGTGACTTTTCTGCTGTTTATGTTGTCCCTGAAAATACGAGAAAGTGATAAGGTACTTACAAGGGTCTCATCACTTGCTCATCATGTTGCTGACAACTTGTGTTGCAACAACTGCCCAATTCCCTGTTTTTATCTGCTAGCAAGATGGTTCAACCAAGGCAAGGTGAATATACTTGGCATTTAGAGGATTATGTTATTCTGTAGGGATAAAAGTAGGGCTGATACTAATTAAATTATTTCGCTTTATTTCTGTTTACCTGAAGTTAGTGATATCAATGTCGTATCAAAATCTGGATGCCAAGTAACATGACACTAAGAATTGTCATTAGATGAGGCATTGCCTTCGGTGAAGTATTACTTAAAACCTGTTTGTTGTCAAACAAATATGGCCAGGGATGTATGGAGTCACCACTATCTTTATGTTTGAGAATGGCACATCATTTCTATATATATGCATGCATCCATGTACCAAGTTTATGTATGTTATGCATGTATATATTTGTCTTCCAGACGTGCATTTATGTATGGCATATGAACAATTTGATGTGAAATGTACATTAGTCTTAAAACTATATGGCCATCCATTCAATACACATGCAACCTGCATTTCACAAAAAGAAAAAATCATATTCTCTAGCATTTTGAGAAGTTGAAACATGCTATTTCAGGTGTTGGAAGTAATTTAATTTGGATGCCTTGATGAAGAAAGACAAAACAATTAAGGCAGCTGCCAAATGTGACTGAAAGATTTTGGCCAAAGTGATGGGATTATCTAAGCACTATGAGCATTTTGTTAGAAAATGACAGCAGGGAGGCCTTGATTGATATCTATGGCAGCTTCATTAAGTTAATCTAGATTCACACGTTGTGTATTGTCATGCGCTTGTTCTGACTGAGATTTAATGTTGAGATATAATGCTGAAGGAAACATAAAATGGCATGAAGTGGTTAAATCAAGCAATGCTATATTCCATAATCAACAGTCAATAAGTCCTGTTTGTGATGACAATTTCATATGCCACAATATGACTCGTGAATAGGCCTGCATTGGCGATATTTACTGATTGACTGATAACATAACAGAGATGCTTTTTGTCGCATGAGCCAGTTGTATTTCATCAATTTTGCTGGGTTATATTTATTGTCTGTCTTTCTATCCCTCACTTTGTCTTCCTTTGAAAAATGGAATCTCTATCCTTCAGTTTGTCTAAAAAGTGGAATCACAAAGTTTGTTTTTATTCAGTCATACGCATTAGTTTAAAGATGTTACCATGGGCGCCGTCCAGCTATACATGTCAAGATATAATAACAAGGTGTCTCTCTCATGCACTGAGTAGGTTTACATGGCATCATTCAAAAGGCCCGGTTCTCTTACTAAACTTAATTTAAATGTCTGATTCTTTGGTAACAAGTAAACAATATTCCCTATTGATCTGAATTGACAACATAATGGATATTGTCTCATTTTTGGCTGTTAAAACGCATTTTTCGGACGTGAATACGATCGCAGCAGTCATGCGGACAGAATGTAGGTCATTGACAGCAGCAGCAGAGGCACCCACAGGGTTTATTAGGGAAAACCCTGAGGCTACAAACGGTCGCGGACCTGATTTAGAGCAGTGCGGACATAGTTGGCGACATCAGTGACCTGAATTCTGTCTGCAAGACTGTCGCACAAGAATTCTCATTGCTCCACCTTTCTTTATTCTATGTCTTGATAGCCCCTGCTGGAGGCTGCCTGTGATGTTACTGTCTGGAAAAGTATTTATGAAATGCCAATTATTGCAAGTGAACCCCAATGCAGTATGCACCACTTAATAAAACCAAAACAATCAGGGACTCAATTTCCTTCTTGTCATTTTCATCAGTGGTTCCTCCACAATATCTTTAGGAACAGTATATTTTGAACCAACAATGACCAGTGGAGGTCATACAATAAGTATAGTTCTGCTTTTATATACATCTACAATATGTTATAAAATGATGACAATTGCTCTCAGACTGTTGTAATCCAAATAGTTAAGAAGACAACAGACTGTCAACAAGTTCATGCGAAGTCCTTCTTTTCTGCAAGATGATATTTATTTAGTAAGTAACTGACTGCTAGCTGTGTGGCCGGGCTACTGTTGTCTGATTGTATCATTTGCACACGGAGATATGTTTGACCCCCTGCACTGCATTCTGATGTTGAATAGGTTCGACAATTTGTCAAGCCAAAATTTGTACATGGTCCCACATTACAGATATAATCATGATGTTTTTCAGCTAATATTTTTGTGAGTCTATGAATAGTTAGAACCAAGAATTAAGGATTTAAGCCTGGATATCAGTTGTTTCTCGGTGACGAAGCTTTGTAAATGATAGTGGAAATATGTTCGAATTTTTGTGATATATATTGTTTCCATGTGTATTGTGTATTGTGAGCCTTATAATTAGTGTTGGTATTAATAATAGATAAGCTTCCCTGTTCATCGTTTTGCTTTGGTGGTAGTTAGCTTACAATTTTTGATAAATGCTACAGCAATACATTACAAATATTAGAAATAAGGCTTGAAATTTGTGCTATGTCATACATTTATGCCTTGCCTATGTATGTCTAGTATCACATTTTACACTGTAAAATATGTTATGTGTCCTTATGGTGTACAGAGAGAACTTATACCTTCTTTGCACTACAAATGGCACAACTGCTGACTTGCACAAAATAACCATAAAAAAGCTTGCCTTCAAAGAGGCAAAATACACGACAATTGTATGGTGCCATATTTCTAAAGGAACGGCTCAGTTATCCAAGTGATTGTCTGGCTGGTAACAATGTTCCCAAGGAATGTTCCACAATTTGCATACAAGATTGATGACCCCCGGTTAATGACAGTGTTTTTCCTCCAGGGAAGTAATCAGGCTGTGTTAGAGAGAGAAAGAAAGATAAATATTATGTTGAACGTAATGATGTAAATCTGAAGCATGAAATATATATGATGTAACCATATTATATCCTGAAGGCTAAGTACTCTGCATCTGGCAGCATGGTACAAAAGATGAAATTTTACTGCGCATCATTTATCATAAATACAATTTCGACTGGGTAAGATTATACTGTTGTGTGTTGCAGTCAGCTACATTTGTAACTATATGTATATTTTCTGATCAGAAAAGTTAGCGAGTTAAATTAAGTGTTTTGATAATTGATCCTGAACATGTTCTGTCTGGAATGCAGAATTACAAGACAGCTGCTTGCTGGTTTATTTACAGTTTCTTAAAACCATCGTTTTTTGACTGTCGAAAATTGTCAATTATAACCAGGTTCGTTATATGTGGGTGTTATTTATGAGTTTGTCAAAAAATCTTCCTGGACAATAATCTCGTTTTAAAGAAATTTTTCTTGTTAAAGTTCTTGTTATAAAGAGGTCTCATCAAGGAGTCTGCGTTCTGTCAACCTGCAGTTTCTGTACCAACCATCCACCAGATCTAAATCGTATGGTGACAGGTCTTTTGCAGCAGCAGCACCTAAGTGGTGAAGTACTTTAAGAGACGTCTAAAGACTTACTTATTCAGCATTACTGAATTTTAAACTTTTGCATTTATAGTTTTAAATTATTTTTTACTGCAATCAGTTAATTACCTTAAAATTTTAATAAAGTTCTTTATTTTTTACAAATATCTTTTTTATCTTGTGAGGCACTATTATGCAGCGCAGAGAGCTGGTGACTGGCGCATTATAAATTAATAAATATTTTTATATTATTAAATATTAAACTTTGTAGGTCAAATGTTGGTTGAATATTGACCGTATGTTGGCCGAATGTTGAACAAATGTTGACCAAATTAGACATGAGGTACGTACCTTATACGACTGCCATTAAAACAAGACTCAGCCTGCTTATACATACAGCAAAACAATAGCAAACTAGTTTTACAACCAATGCTGCATTGTTTGACAGTGTGGGAGCCATGTATCATTATCCATCAATGTCATGGAAAGTGTTCATATTTGTGTTGCCTACAATCCATACTCTGAAGTCAGTAAGAAGTTAAGATATGCACTTTAACTTTAGGGTTTAGCTTGTGAAACTCCTCTATCCAATAAGACAAATGTTTTTACTTCCCCTGTGCTTTGGGTGAGTGAGATGCAGGCCAAGTTAGTGCATATATTTGGGTGCTGTATGACCAATGTAGGGGTGTTTATGACAATTATTAATCATTAGTTTTCCCCCTTTTGGCTTTGTTTGACTTTCTTGTGCCTAAATCAAGCATTCTCTCTAATAAAATTAACTTGGTAGACAATATTTTGACTAACTTTTTAGACATTGTGTGCATTTTCAACATTGCTGGCTAACTTGATTTCTGCCTCGTATTAGACATATTCGCTGACATTTTAGAAATATAGTGTGACTAACATGTTAGTTAGAGCGATATGCCAAGAATTGCAACACACTAGGAGTCGATTTCAGAGTTGTGTTGTAGTTGTGTATTTGCAACTGTAATATGAGTGCATTGAAATTAAACATGACATTTTCCTTCTAGCTGCAATACTAAAGGCTTATTGTGCTTGAACAAAACTGACATTAAAACTTTTCAGCATTATATATTCTTCAAGAACAATGCCATTATGCTGCAGTAACTATAATGGTGCACAACGTGTAATAGATATATATATATATAGATTTTATTGACATGTAAAATATCATAAATGATACATATGTCATTCAGTTAAAAGATAACATGAAAGAGACATTAATGTAAGTACAGAAAGCAATAAAATGTCAATAATCAAGGTTCCAGCCACCAAGTTAACTTATAATACGTGTTTAAAATCCACATACACAATAGAAAAAAATACAAGCCGCTAATAAAAACATTTCACTCTCAAAGTCCAAAACATGACAAGCACATCATAACTAATAAACTAATAAACTAAATTAATAACTGTGTGGATACAGGAGATGGTTTTCTCTACACATCAGCTTGAAGGAGAAACTTTCCTAAACTAATTAATAACTCAGGTTCCTTGTTTGTCATTATTGCTGTAAACTTAGTTATATCATCTAGAGACAAGAAGTTGTTAATAAATTTAGTTGCATTCAAAAAAAGGTTAACACGGTGTTGCTCATTACCAGGACAGACAATCAAACAGTGAATTTCGTCTTCTACAAAGTTTAACGTACACTTTTCACATATTCTATTTGGAGCAGGAATTATTGGTTTATGGTGTCGACCTGTTTCAATCTTCAGGCTATGTGAACTTGTCCTAAATCTAGCTATTTTAGTTAACACTTTGCGAATTTGTTGCAATTCAAGATAAGGTTCTATTCTACAATCAGTTTTAAATAGTTTATATGTCCTAAGTTTTGGTTGTTGTGAACTGTCATTTATTGCATTTATAAGTCGCTCATGTTCGGCTTCATAGAGTCTTAGTTTCACTGTGTTAGAGATATTATCAATGTCAAAGTTTCTGAGGTTACTAATATCATATTCAATGGTGCAGTTATTTAATACATGACACACTTTACTGAACCAGTTATTTCCATTTACTGCATTCACATAAATTTCCTTCTGAACATTTAAACATTTCTTAAGTAAACTGTCATCAGGTGCTCTTTCCAATCTTATCCAGTAATTCACCATTCTAATTTTCTGTCTGACATGCAATGGGAATCTACCTGTTTCACCATAGACTGCTAAAGATGGTGTTTGTTTTCTTACTCCTAATATGTTTTTAAGATATGCAAGTTGCAAATTTTCTAATTCAGGCATAGATTTTTCACTTGTCCATATTTCACTATTGTACTCCAGGATAGGTAAAATATAGGTATCAAACATTCGAAGAGATAGTATGGGATCGATTTTTCCTAATGCTTGTTTTGAATCACCTTGCAGTGCAAAGAGCGCTTTATGAGCTTGTGTTGAGAGGTATTCCGTCATCTTGCTATGTATTCTACGCTTATTAGTAAGCATATGGCCAAGATATTTGAAGCTGTCAACATTTACTAGTTTTTCCCCATTACAGAAGAAGGTGCTTATTGCTTTGTTACCAATCTGCATCACTTTGGTTTTACTAACATTTACAATAAGGTGCCATTTTTTACAGTAATTATGAAGTGAATTTATACTATTTTGCATGCAATTAGGAGAATCAGCTACAAGTGCGATGTCATCGGCATACAATATATGTGTAAGAGTAAAATCACCTAATGTTATTCCATCTGATTTTTCAAGATGATCGGGTAGATCTGACATAAATTCATTGAATAATTTTGGGCTGAGGATTCCACCTTGTAATACCCCACATTTGCTGTCAATAGAACCACCGGTATTACCACCTTGGTTTACTCTTGCTTTTGCCTTATCATACATACTAATGATTAACTTGAGCATTTTGTCACCAATATTCTGCTGCATCAATTTGTAGTACAAAGCATTTCTATTAATGTAATCGAATGCTTTAGTAAAATCAACAAAGCACAAGTATACAGGTTTTCGCATTGCTTGTTGGTAACTTATAACTGTGTCAAGAACAAAGACACAGTCAGTAGTGCTTGACCCAGGGGTGAACCCAAACTGACAAGGATCATCAAGATTTAGAGCCTCATTTTTAAAGTATAATCTGCTATTTAGGATTGAGTCAAAAATCTTACCCATTACTACATTTACAGTTATTTTTCTATAGTTATCAGGATCTGTGCGGTTACCTTTTTTATGTAAAGCATTAATAAGCCCTTCTGACCACTGAGATGGGTATTCACCTTTATCAAAAATGTGGTTGAATACAGCACAAAATGGTGTTATAAGATTTTCACCAGCATATTTATAGAATTCTGCGGGTATCCCATCAATGCCAGCCGCTTTATTATTTTTGAGTCTCCTGAAATGCAGGGCGACCTCTTCTTCAGTTATTACATTATCACAAATATGAGTAGATAGTTCACTACTGCAGCTATAACCGGAATTTTGCACAGCATTAACTATGTGTGCCATATTTTCAGTGTCAAAATAGTCACGCTCTGGTGGAAGCGATTGTTGTTTAAAGTAGTTATGAAAGGTATCTAAGTCTGGGCAGTTAACTTGGATTTTTCCAACAGATTTTAGTTTATTCCAATACTTCCAGCAATCTGCTTGATTTTTACCCATGAGAGTTTGCATTTCCTTTCTATTATTTCCTTGAAATTTTCTTTTTTTCTTTTGAGTTACTCGTTTGTAATATCTGTGCATAATACCATATTGCATTTTATTTTGATCCAGGGCTAAATCATTCTATTTAGCAAAGTCATTCAAAGATTTTCTGAGATTTTTACACTCACTATCAAACCATTTATTAGTAGGAAAAGTGCTTTTTGCAGATTTAGATTTCTTTTTCTCAAACGTTGGCCGTATTCTATCAGTTAAGTATTGGTATACAGTATCTATGACCACATCTGTATCATAGTCTGACTCAATATCACAGCATAGCTTATACAGTGTGTTCTTGGCATTTTCATTGTCAAAATTAGAGAGGTATTCTTCAGTTTTACTCTTGTCAAATACATACTTGAATGTTCTGGTCTGCCGATTATTTTTAGTCTGTTTATTTATTTTTGGTACTTTGGGAAAGTTAAAAGAAAAGCTAAGTGGAGTATGGTCAGACTCAGTAAGCTTATCATTTACAACAAACTCATGAAGGCAATTATACGCTGGTTCACTACAAAGCAAATAGTCAACAACACTTTGTCCCATAGGAGTATGACAGGTAAATCGATCGGTTATACTTTCATCAAAGAATCCATTCATTATTCTAATAGAATGAATTCACTGCAACTCTTTTGTTTAAACATTTTCACTATTTGTGACATTTTGACTGTTGTCTAGTTTAGGATGAACTATTTTACTGCCTTTATGATGACTAATCCAAAACTGTTTTTACTGACAAGTTGCTCAGCTTTTTCTAACATATCTAGTCAAATTAGAGCATATTGACTAAGATGGACCAATTTGTTTGTCAATAATATCTACAAGGCAGTTGTTTTGATTCACACAGCAAAATATGTTATAAACTGTTGGAACTGTTAAAATAGTATTCCCAGTTCTACAACAATGGTGTGAAACAGAGTTAGTCTCTAAGTTTCTGGTCTTCAGAAAATTCAGCATGAAAACACTTGCCCAGCAGTTTTTGACCTTGTTGCTAAGAGCCCAATCAGCCACTCTTTTATGGTAAAAAAATCCAGAAATATGGAGCTATAAATATTAAAAGCGGACTGAAACAGCTTTTTCAACACCTAATTTCATGAAAAGCAGGCTTTTCCCCCAGCAAACTGTGACTGCATTATCAAAATGGCAGGACACATTCTGGGCTGCTGTATCAAACTGGTGACTTAGAGCAATACTTTGTATTACATCATAATTATAAGGCAGCACTGACACTTTCCAGACAATGGGAAATCCTGTAAATGCTTCTGGACAACAATACATTCACCAAACGAGTTAGGTAGAGTCATACTATGAACTATAGAGCTGCTCATCACTTGACTTGCCGTAAATTGTTTCAAATGTTGTCTACTTGTGTCACAATATTGTACACTTTTATATTGTTACAATACTGCAGGTCTAATTTGACTTATGAATGTTGATGTCATGATGAGATGATAAGAACATATTATTCTTCACAGTTGACTTTTTCCCCTATACACAGGTTTACTACATTGTTATGAGTACAGAGCACAATCAATTCATGTCTATGTTGCATTGTATTGTATTGTTTCTGTGCTGCTGAAATATTATTCAACCAGCTTCCAGAGGCAGATGTGATGATAAGATATGCTTGGAGTCTACACCACATGCAGCCCTGTCATAGCATTTTCAAATTTGACACACAGACACTCTCTATAGAAAATTATGGCAAATTATGTAAAATGTAAAAAGGGGTTAAATATTTAGGAATCAAGATGGCTGCCATTTCTGTGGGATATTCTTCCTAGACAGTATTATTACATCACCCAGCCACTGTTGTAAACTTTCCTACAATATACATATTAAAGGTCTAACAGAGAACAGAAACAGCCTGCTTCATTTCTCATTTGTTTTATTAAAGCAAAAGTTAATATTTCTTTATTATTGCTTGGATTATTCCCTCAATGCCTGTTAGTTCTTCAATCTTTCAGGCCATATGAGCAGCAAAGCCCTCATAATTTGAAATAGAAAATGAAAATTGAAATCGTAATGATGTTGTATTGAAATAAATGAAGCACATCAAGTAAATGAAACGATATTGCAGTGTTATTGTATTCATATGAAATTGTAACAAACTGTCAATAAGATTTGCTTGTAATCTTTAATCTTGCAGACAATAGATTTAAGATAACAATTATGATTGAAGCTATCAGTTATGCATTTAACATTGCATTTTTATATTTGTTAATGTCAGTTTCTTTTATATTGAGATGTGCAACTTTAACTTATTGAACCAATTTTTTCAAAAGCTATATCCTTTTAAGTGTTTCTAATGGATTAAAATATCATTTACATTGCCAAGATACTTTCAGAGGGGGGGGGGGGGTTGATATGGAATTTCATGCTGCTTCTAAATTAAATAATTTAAGATGTTAATGTGATCTTTCATCAAGATTAATTTATCTAAATTATTGTGACTAAAATTGTGTTTTGAGTGGATCCAGCAATCTGTATCAGAAGTGGCAGAGTGGTCTAGCTGTTAAGGGTCTGTGTTTGTTCTGCTGATCAGGTCCTGGGTTTGACCCTCATGAGCTTGCAAGATATGAGCTTGTTTCAGTTGGAAGAATTTTGCTTAACATTCGGTTTACTATAAAAATATGTATTAAAGAAGTTTATGTGCTCCATACTGTATGACTTCAATAAAAGAGCTAGACCATTGTTCAAAATAGGTGTCATCAACAGTAAACATCAATAGTAATTGGTGAAACTAGCCAATCACCTGTTTTTGCTTATTTTCAACACACAAAGCATCACTAGTAAGAGTTCTGCCAGAAATGCAACATTTTGTTCCAGCACAAAATGCACAGTTGTTTGATAGACAATTGCCATGAAACTGTAGCAGGCACAAACATCAAGGACTACATAAAGTCTATGACAAACATTGGAGGCAAATTTGTGGCTGTAATAGTCTGGACCTGCAAGTGTGGAATAGGACCTCAGAGAGATATATGTATCACAGGCAGGACAGGGGGCCTGTCCACCCAGAGAATGTTATTATCACCTTTCAAACAAAATTTCTGTGCAGCTGAAATAGATCAATACACAAACCTCCTAAGGTGACCAGACAGATGATGTATGGTCGAAATCTCTCTCCTTTGGTATACATACAATGAATGGCAATTGTATACACTTGCTTCTGCAGTAATACTTAGCTTTTACTGGCTACCAAGTATCAAGTATGATGTTGTATGATGTCGCACACCATTGATGTTTGTACTGGTTTTGCTGAGGTCTGCAAAACATGCTCTATACAAATTTATTGTATAAGCAGACCATAATCTATCAAATTGTTTTAGTAATGTGATATTGTACTCCAATTATATCTAGCAGTGTGCTCACAATGACTATTCTAAAGGTCACCAGCTCAGCTGACAAGGGCAAATGTTATGTTCGAGCTCACATCTTGTAATACCCTTTTGGGTTAGATGTTCTTTACCTCTATGAAGTGACTTTTCTGCTGTTTATGTTGTCCCTGAAAATACGAGAAAGTGATAAGGTACTTACAAGGGTCTCATCACTTGCTCATCATGTTGCTGACAACTTGTGTTGCAACAACTGCCCAATTCCCTGTTTTTATCTGCTAGCAAGATGGTTCAACCAAGGCAAGGTGAATATACTTGGCATTTAGAGGATTATGTTATTCTGTAGGGATAAAAGTAGGGCTGATACTAATTAAATTATTTCGCTTTATTTCTGTTTACCTGAAGTTAGTGATATCAATGTCGTATCAAAATCTGGATGCCAAGTAACATGACACTAAGAATTGTCATTAGATGAGGCATTGCCTTCGGTGAAGTATTACTTAAAACCTGTTTGTTGTCAAACAAATATGGCCAGGGATGTATGGAGTCACCACTATCTTTATGTTTGAGAATGGCACATCATTTCTATATATATGCATGCATCCATGTACCAAGTTTATGTATGTTATGCATGTATATATTTGTCTTCCAGACGTGCATTTATGTATGGCATATGAACAATTTGATGTGAAATGTACATTAGTCTTAAAACTATATGGCCATCCATTCAATACACATGCAACCTGCATTTCACAAAAAGAAAAAATCATATTCTCTAGCATTTTGAGAAGTTGAAACATGCTATTTCAGGTGTTGGAAGTAATTTAATTTGGATGCCTTGATGAAGAAAGACAAAACAATTAAGGCAGCTGCCAAATGTGACTGAAAGATTTTGGCCAAAGTGATGGGATTATCTAAGCACTATGAGCATTTTGTTAGAAAATGACAGCAGGGAGGCCTTGATTGATATCTATGGCAGCTTCATTAAGTTAATCTAGATTCACACGTTGTGTATTGTCATGCGCTTGTTCTGACTGAGATTTAATGTTGAGATATAATGCTGAAGGAAACATAAAATGGCATGAAGTGGTTAAATCAAGCAATGCTATATTCCATAATCAACAGTCAATAAGTCCTGTTTGTGATGACAATTTCATATGCCACAATATGACTCGTGAATAGGCCTGCATTGGCGATATTTACTGATTGACTGATAACATAACAGAGATGCTTTTTGTCGCATGAGCCAGTTGTATTTCATCAATTTTGCTGGGTTATATTTATTGTCTGTCTTTCTATCCCTCACTTTGTCTTCCTTTGAAAAATGGAATCTCTATCCTTCAGTTTGTCTAAAAAGTGGAATCACAAAGTTTGTTTTTATTCAGTCATACGCATTAGTTTAAAGATGTTACCATGGGCGCCGTCCAGCTATACATGTCAAGATATAATAACAAGGTGCCTCTCTCATGCACTGAGTAGGTTTACATGGCATCATTCAAAAGGCCCGGTTCTCTTACTAAACTTAATTTAAATGTCTGATTCTTTGGTAACAAGTAAACAATATTCCCTATTGATCTGAATTGACAACATAATGGATATTGTCTCATTTTTGGCTGTTAAAACGCATTTTTCGGACGTGAATACGATCGCAGCAGTCATGCGGACAGAATGTAGGTCATTGACAGCAGCAGCAGAGGCACCCACAGGGTTTATTAGGGAAAACCCTGAGGCTACAAACGGTCGCGGACCTGATTTAGAGCAGTGCGGACATAGTTGGCGACATCAGTGACCTGAATTCTGTCTGCAAGACTGTCGCACAAGAATTCTCATTGCTCCACCTTTCTTTATTCTATGTCTTGATAGCCCCTGCTGGAGGCTGCCTGTGATGTTACTGTCTGGAAAAGTATTTATGAAATGCCAATTATTGCAAGTGAACCCCAATGCAGTATGCACCACTTAATAAAACCAAAACAATCAGGGACTCAATTTCCTTCTTGTCATTTTCATCAGTGGTTCCTCCACAATATCTTTAGGAACAGTATATTTTGAACCAACAATGACCAGTGGAGGTCATACAATAAGTATAGTTCTGCTTTTATATACATCTACAATATGTTATAAAATGATGACAATTGCTCTCAGACTGTTGTAATCCAAATAGTTAAGAAGACAACAGACTGTCAACAAGTTCATGCGAAGTCCTTCTTTTCTGCAAGATGATATTTATTTAGTAAGTAACTGACTGCTAGCTGTGTGGCCGGGCTACTGTTGTCTGATTGTATCATTTGCACACGGAGATATGTTTGACCCCCTGCACTGCATTCTGATGTTGAATAGGTTCGACAATTTGTCAAGCCAAAATTTGTACATGGTCCCACATTACAGATATAATCATGATGTTTTTCAGCTAATATTTTTGTGAGTCTATGAATAGTTAGAACCAAGAATTAAGGATTTAAGCCTGGATATCAGTTGTTTCTCGGTGACGAAGCTTTGTAAATGATAGTGGAAATATGTTCGAATTTTTGTGATATATATTGTTTCCATGTGTATTGTGTATTGTGAGCCTTATAATTAGTGTTGGTATTAATAATAGATAAGCTTCCCTGTTCATCGTTTTGCTTTGGTGGTAGTTAGCTTACAATTTTTGATAAATGCTACAGCAATACATTACAAATATTAGAAATAAGGCTTGAAATTTGTGCTATGTCATACATTTATGCCTTGCCTATGTATGTCTAGTATCACATTTTACACTGTAAAATATGTTATGTGTCCTTATGGTGTACAGAGAGAACTTATACCTTCTTTGCACTACAAATGGCACAACTGCTGACTTGCACAAAATAACCATAAAAAAGCTTGCCTTCAAAGAGGCAAAATACACGACAATTGTATGGTGCCATATTTCTAAAGGAACGGCTCAGTTATCCAAGTGATTGTCTGGCTGGTAACAATGTTCCCAAGGAATGTTCCACAATTTGCATACAAGATTGATGACCCCCGGTTAATGACAGTGTTTTTCCTCCAGGGAAGTAATCAGGCTGTGTTAGAGAGAGAAAGAAAGATAAATATTATGTTGAACGTAATGATGTAAATCTGAAGCATGAAATATATATGATGTAACCATATTATATCCTGAAGGCTAAGTACTCTGCATCTGGCAGCATGGTACAAAAGATGAAATTTTACTGCGCATCATTTATCATAAATACAATTTCGACTGGGTAAGATTATACTGTTGTGTGTTGCAGTCAGCTACATTTGTAACTATATGTATATTTTCTGATCAGAAAAGTTAGCGAGTTAAATTAAGTGTTTTGATAATTGATCCTGAACATGTTCTGTCTGGAATGCAGAATTACAAGACAGCTGCTTGCTGGTTTATTTACAGTTTCTTAAAACCATCGTTTTTTGACTGTCGAAAATTGTCAATTATAACCAGGTTCGTTATATGTGGGTGTTATTTATGAGTTTGTCAAAAAATCTTCCTGGACAATAATCTCGTTTTAAAGAAATTTTTCTTGTTAAAGTTCTTGTTATAAAGAGGTCTCATCAAGGAGTCTGCGTTCTGTCAACCTGCAGTTTCTGTACCAACCATCCACCAGATCTAAATCGTATGGTGACAGGTCTTTTGCAGCAGCAGCACCTAAGTGGTGAAGTACTTTAAGAGACGTCTAAAGACTTACTTATTCAGCATTACTGAATTTTAAACTTTTGCATTTATAGTTTTAAATTATTTTTTACTGCAATCAGTTAATTACCTTAAAATTTTAATAAAGTTCTTTATTTTTTACAAATATCTTTTTTATCTTGTGAGGCACTATTATGCAGCGCAGAGAGCTGGTGACTGGCGCATTATAAATTAATAAATATTTTTATATTATTAAATATTAAACTTTGTAGGTCAAATGTTGGTTGAATATTGACCGTATGTTGGCCGAATGTTGAACAAATGTTGACCAAATTAGACATGAGGTACGTACCTTATACGACTGTCATTAAAACAAGACTCAGCCTGCTTATACATACAGCAAAACAATAGCAAACTAGTTTTACAACCAATGCTGCAATGTTTGACAGTGTGGGAGCCATGTATCATTATCCATCAATATCATAGAAAGTGTTCATATTTGTGTTGCCTACAATCCATACTTTGAAGTTAGTAAGAAGTTAAGATATGCACTTTAACTTTAGCGCTAGCTTGTGAAACTCCTCTATACAATAAGACTAATGTTTTTACTTTCCCTGCTGCCTTGGGTGAGTACAACTCCAAAATCGACTCTTAGTGTTGCTATTCTTGGCATATTACTCTAACTAATGTGTAAGTCAAATAATATCTCTAAAATGTCAGTTAATATGTTGTATTGTAGATGGGTATTGTATTTTCATTGCAAAACATCCATTTGTTGAAAACTTCAATGTATAAAAACAAAATTTGCAACTTTGATATTTGTGCATTTAATTAAAAAATGATAAAATGACATGCAGGACAATTCTTTAAAACAAAGAGCATAAGATATATTTCAGCGTATTTAAGATTTTTCTTCTAGCTGCAATACTTAATGCTTATTGTGTGGAACAAAACTGACATTAAAACTTTGCAGCATCATATATTCTTCAAGAACAATGTCATTATACTGCAGTAACTATAATGGTTCACTTATGGAAAGCAACATATAATAGGCCGCAGGAGCGGCCCCGTAGGGGCCGCCCGTAGGGCTTTTATGACTAGAGATTGGCCAAAACCAAAATCTACTGTCATGCTATTCTCAGATGACCGGATCGAACTATGTTGTCCTAATTAATTTGCGCGGCCATGATGCGCAAAAACTTTCAATGACCTACTTACACAAGAATCGTTCTTACCTTAAGATGATACAGACCTACCCAACAAATTTGAAGAAAATCACATTAGAACACTGTTAATCATCAGTTCTATGAGATTCAAGACAAGACAAGCAGTAGAAATATGGTTTTGAATGTTCCATGGGAGCAAGTCAGTTGCCGTGATTTTCCAATAAGTTTGCCAACTAAATGAACGTTCGACCAATCAGAGCAGAGCTTATTTCATTGCTAGGTCATTTGCTAGGCAACAACCTGTAACAAACTCTGTGATTGGCGCTTATAAATAGGTTTAGAAATCAATACGCGATCAATATGCGCCCAGACCAAATAGTCCAAAACGTCACAACTAACTTTTATCGATGACGTCACAGAGAATTGCCTTTGACGCCGCACCACTGCGAGGCAATCATGTCATCCCGTTCGTAGTTTAACAACCTAATTATGCTTAGGCTGAAAAACGACGTGATCGCTCAACCAGAACGATCGCGATTTTGGATGCCTAGACTGTTAAGTAACTAATTGCTATTAGACTAGCGCGGTTTCACAACATAGGGAAATCCTGCCAAAACCGTTTTAACTTGCGCTTTGATAGTTTTGGGAATAGGTCAATAATATTTACTCCATTGGAACCGCAGTACAAAAGCGCACATCTCAAACCAAATTTGGTCCAAATCAGATCAGTGGAAGCTGAAAAAACGCTGGTTTTAAAACAATATCAGGCCTCTCAAAATCCGTGATTTTTGGACGTCGTACTCCATACACGACTAACAAGATACAGGAAAAAAAATGTTTACGGCTGTTGTTTTTGAAACGAACCCTTGTTTTCGTTTTAAACTGATACTAAAATTGTTTAAATATAATAAATATATTACATTAGTGCTACTCAACACATTTGAGAGCTAAAAATGTATTTTTTTGATATATTAAAAGCTATTAAATGCATGCAGGGTGGCGCACCTGTCACTTCACTGCAGCTCCATCTGTGAAAATATAATCTCCAACGTTTTACAAAATATTATTATTTGCCGTGCTTCATGGTATATAAATACCCTTGTCTTAATAACTTAATTGCACTTTACATCTGACATTTATTACAGGCTTGATTAATTGGTCAGTATCCCAGTTTGATTTTGATTTGGTTTAGCAAATTCAAAAGAGTATATACGTACATACATAGATGTAGAAGCAAATAAATAGTATAACAACTTCACTTCAGCCTATTAGTCGGGTACCTTAGAATTACATGTAATTGAACACTATTGAGCAATAATGCCAATATGTGAGTCTTTAAAAAAATAGAAAAAGCAGATCACTTACAATAATGTCAAGTGGCTGTGGTGAATGTTTTTTTTTCTGTTTTGCCATGTTTCACCCAAAGTCAAATAGGCTTAGATAATTACATTATTATTTAGCTGAAAATGTAAATAATTATAATTGGCAGGTTTAAATTATGTTAAATATTAAAGAAATGTAGTTTATTGTGACGGTTCTGTAATAACTAAATTTTACTAATCTAATTATAGTCACATGAACTCCATAAATAGGCCTAATGCTTGGAGTTATTAAATTATATGACATGCATTTTTTGATGACCAGAAATATTTCTCCTCACTTGAAAAAAAAAATTACATCCTTGTTTACGGCTGAACTTGAATTAAACCTCCTATAGTGGAGATTTACAGGAAAACATTTTTTTTTTTAATACCAGAAAGTTCCTCAGAACAGTGGCATGTTTCATCAGACAAAAGTAAACGTTTCTGGATTTATTTATTTGTTAGATATAGCAGGCTAGTAGCAGCTACACATATGAGTGGTGGGGGGGGGGGGATAAATAATAATTACCACTCTATTTACTACTTTCATGTCTACAAATTTCAAGTATTTCATCAAGTTGGTAGCTGAATTATAAAGCTGGTTGAACTTGGTAGTTCATCCATATTTATTACCTATTTCTCTGCTTCATTGATTGGCAATAGAATAGAGTGTAAAATCTCAACTCCGTATTTTACAACTCTGTTTGCCATTTAGGTAGTAGGCCTAAATGGAGTTGTAAACTCATGTGCAACTTTGTTTAAGAAAATCAGGACGTTTTAAAAATGCATTATTTAACCAACAATTTCAGAAAAATAAAATATTTAAGCGTGGCTATACACTTGCTTTTCTGCACCCATGAAGTAAGGTTAGAGTGAAGAAAAACTGAAATAAGCTTTTTCTGTATTACCCACAATGGCCACATGTATGAAAATGGCATCAAAGTATAATTTTTAGTAAATCACACCTCCTGCGGCCTCTCATGCACATTGCATTATCATATTAGAATTGGAATTCTTTTATTTAAACATTCACCCTATTTGTGACATTTTGATTGTTTTCTAGTAAAGGCTGAACTATTTGACAGCCTTTATGATGACTAATCCCATAGCCATTTTGACTGACAAGTTGCTTTGCTTTTTCTAACATATCAGTCAATATAAGTCACTGACATTTAGAGTGACATGACAATGACGATGACACAGTTTTTATTGGCTCCTTAAATAACATATAACAGTAATTACATATTATTAAAATTAATAATTTTTTCTTAGAGTGTAGGCATAATAAATAAATAGATACAATTTTAAATGATGATAATTACTTGTTGGAGTTGAGTATCAGTTGTGCAGTGTCTGGATCACAGGAGGAGACTAACGGCCACACAAATAACAATTTGGAATATAACAATTGAATCGATATTATACGATGCTATAGATTTTCTTTTAATATAGGGTTTGAAGCCATCTAAACTATGTGTTAATATTTTTTCTTTGAAATTTATATCCATATTGTTTTATATTACTGGGTACCTGTAACTCATGCCATTTCTTGCAAAGTCATGTCTCACTGCAGGCAAACGAAGATCACAAGTCTGATTGACGAGTGAGGTAAGCATGATAATAATTTTGAGATAAGAATGATTCAGATAAGAAATATTGAGGAAGCAAGTTATTCTTTATTTTGAAACAGAATTTTAAATCATGCAGCGCACATAGGTCATGGATTTTAAGAACATTGAATTTTATGAAGAGTGGGTTTGCTTATAATACTTCTTTTTTGTAGATTAAACAGTTTATTGGATTTTCAACCCCATATGATGATGCCATTATTCATATATACTTAAAATTGTGAATTATGGATTGTAAGTAGAGTGTTTGAAGGTAGAAAGTTTTTTTAATTTAGTCATTACTCCGACAGTTTTGGATATCTTTTTGGCTACTATTTCAATGTGATGTTTCCATTTTAAATGTTTATTTATTAGGAGGCCTAGAAAATTAAACTTATCAACAAATTCTATGTTTGTGTTATCGATCCTAAGATTTGGCAAAGTGATATTTCGTTGGACAGTATTAAACATCATGGTTTTTTTCTAATTTAAATTTAGAGAGAGCTTGTTTAATTTTACCCAATTCGATATACAATTTAGTTCATAATTTATATTTTCATTTTCACTTCCAAAAGTATTTAATGTAGCTGACAGAGTAGGATCATCAGCATAGATAATGGGGTAAACTTTATTAGTAGCTGAAACAATGTAATTTATATGGATGATAAAAAGAAGAGGACCTAACATAGAGCCTTGTAACAGTCAAAGATTTTGACATATTGTCATTAAATTCTACATTTTGCTTGCAATTACAAAAATAACCTTTTAAAAGATCATATGATTTATTTCTTAATCCATAGTATGCTAATTTATGTAATAATATGTTATGGTCCAGGGTATCAAAGGCCTTTGAGAGGTCTAAATAAATATTAATAGGTAGTTTGTTATTGTCCATGTCGATAATTATTCTATTTACCATCTCTAGTGCTGCTAATTCTGTTGAGTGAGAGTTTCTGAATCCATATTGACTAGTGTAAAATAACCTATCATCAGTGAAAAATTCATAGATTTGAGATACACTGTGTAGAATTGATATGCTGACTAACAAGCTAAAATTTAATCATTATAGCTTGTCAAACAGAGCATATGGACCAAGACGGACCAAGTTGTTTGTCAAAAATATCAACGAACCAGTTGTTTTGACTAACACAGAGCGATTTTCAGTGTATGGCCAAATTTCACATATTATACAATATGCATTCACCAGCAAAATAGGTTCTAAACTATTGGAACCTGTTACAATAGTATTCCCAGCCCTACAACAATGGTGTGAAACAGAGAGTTAGTCACTAAATAAGTTGCCCTGCAGTTTTTGACCTTGTTGCTGAGAGCCCAATTAGCCACAAAAGATATATCATAAATACAATTTAAGCAAGATGAGATTATACCGTTGTGTCGTTAGCTTTGTTTTGTGATCATTATTTGTATATCCTCTGACGAGAAAAGTTAGCAAGTTGAATTAAGTGTTTTGATAATTGATCCTGAACATTTACTGTTCAGAAAACCATCGTTTTTTTGACTGTTGAAAATTGTTCATTATAAACAGGTTCGTTATATGAGGGTGTTGTTTATAAGGTTGTCAAAAAATCTTCCTGGACAATAATCTCGTTTTAAACAAATTTTTCTTGTTAGCGTCTTTGTTGTAAAGATGTCTGGTAGCACCCTGATAACATGATACCTTTATGGTCCAATGTTGGCCCAATGTTGGACAATGTTGGCATAATGTTGGCCCAATATTGAACAGATGTTGACCAAATTAGACATGAGGTACGTACCTTATATGACTGCCATTAAAACAAGACTCAGCCTGCTTATACATACAGCAAAACAATAGCAAACTAGTTTTACAACCAATGCTGCAATGTTTGACAGTGTGGGAGCCATGTATCATTATCCATCAATATCATAGAAAGTGTTCATATTTGTGTTGCCTACAATCCATACTCTGAAGTCAGTAAGAAGTTAAGATATGCACTTTAACTTTAGCGCTAGCTTGTGAAACTCCTCTATCCAATAAGACAAATGTTTTTACTTCCCCTGTGCTTTGGGTGAGTGAGATGCAGGCCAAGTTAGTGCATATATTTGGGTGCTGTATGACCAATGTAGGGGTGTTTATGACAATTATTAATCATTAGTTTTCCCCCTTTTGGCTTTGTTTGACTTTCTTGTGCCTAAATCAAGCATTCTCTCTAATAAAATTAACTTGGTAGACAATATTTTGACTAACTTTTTAGACATTGTGTGCATTTTCAACATTGCTGGCTAACTTGATTTCTGCCTCGTATTAGACATATTCGCTGACATTTTAGAAATATAGTGTGACTAACATGTTAGTTAGAGCGATATGCCAAGAATTGCAACACACTAGGAGTCGATTTCAGAGTTGTGTTGTAGTTGTTTATTTGCAACTGTAATATGAGTGCATTGAAATTAAACATGACATTTTCCTTCTAGCTGCAATACTAAAGGCTTATTGTGCTTGAACAAAACTGACATTAAAACTTTTCAGCATTATATATTCTTCAAGAACAATGCCATTATGCTGCAGTAACTATAATGGTGCACAACGTGTAATAGAATGAATTCACTGCAACTCTTTTGTTTAAACATTTTCACTATTTGTGACATTTTGACTGTTGTCTAGTTTAGGATGAACTATTTTACTGCCTTTATGATGACTAATCCAAAACTGTTTTTACTGACAAGTTGCTCAGCTTTTTCTAACATATCTAGTCAAATTAGAGCATATTGACTAAGATGGACCAATTTGTTTGTCAATAATATCTACAAGGCAGTTGTTTTGATTCACACAGCAAAATATGTTATAAACTGTTGGAACTGTTAAAATAGTATTCCCAGTTCTACAACAATGGTGTGAAACAGAGTTAGTCTCTAAGTTTCTGGTCTTCAGAAAATTCAGCATGAAAACACTTGCCCAGCAGTTTTTGACCTTGTTGCTAAGAGCCCAATCAGCCACTCTTTTATGGTAAAAAAATCCAGAAATATGGAGCTATAAATATTAAAAGCGGACTGAAACAGCTTTTTCAACACCTAATTTCATGAAAAGCAGGCTTTTCCCCCAGCAAACTGTGACTGCATTATCAAAATGGCAGGACACATTCTGGGCTGCTGTATCAAACTGGTGACTTAGAGCAATACTTTGTATTACATCATAATTATAAGGCAGCACTGACACTTTCCAGACAATGGGAAATCCTGTAAATGCTTCTGGACAACAATACATTCACCAAACGAGTTAGGTAGAGTCATACTATGAACTATAGAGCTGCTCATCACTTGACTTGCCGTAAATTGTTTCAAATGTTGTCTACTTGTGTCACAATATTGTACACTTTTATATTGTTACAATACTGCAGGTCTAATTTGACTTATGAATGTTGATGTCATGATGAGATGATAAGAACATATTATTCTTCACAGTTGACTTTTTCCCCTATACACAGGTTTACTACATTGTTATGAGTACAGAGCACAATCAATTCATGTCTATGTTGCATTGTATTGTATTGTTTCTGTGCTGCTGAAATATTATTCAACCAGCTTCCAGAGGCAGATGTGATGATAAGATATGCTTGGAGTCTACACCACATGCAGCCCTGTCATAGCATTTTCAAATTTGACACACAGACACTCTCTATAGAAAATTATGGCAAATTATGTAAAATGTAAAAAGGGGTTAAATATTTAGGATTCAAGATGGCTGCCATTTCTGTGGGATATTCTTCCTAGACAGTATTATTACATCACCCAGCCACTGTTGTAAACTTTCCTACAATATACATATTAAAGGTCTAACAGAGAACAGAAACAGCCTGCTTCATTTCTCATTTGTTTTATTAAAGCAAAAGTTAATATTTCTTTATTATTGCTTGGATTATTCCCTCAATGCCTGTTAGTTCTTCAATCTTTCAGGCCATATGAGCAGCAAAGCCCTCATAATTTGAAATAGAAAATGAAAATTGAAATCGTAATGATGTTGTATTGAAATAAATGAAGCACATCAAGTAAATGAAACGATATTGCAGTGTTATTGTATTCATATGAAATTGTAACAAACTGTCAATAAGATTTGCTTGTAATCTTTAATCTTGCAGACAATAGATTTAAGATAACAATTATGATTGAAGCTATCAGTTATGCATTTAACATTGCATTTTTATATTTGTTAATGTCAGTTTCTTTTATATTGAGATGTGCAACTTTAACTTATTGAACCAATTTTTTCAAAAGCTATATCCTTTTAAGTGTTTCTAATGGATTAAAATATCATTTACATTGCCAAGATACTTTCAGAGGGGGGGGGGGGGGGGTTGATATGGAATTTCATGCTGCTTCTAAATTAAATAATTTAAGATGTTAATGTGATCTTTCATCAAGATTAATTTATCTAAATTATTGTGACTAAAATTGTGTTTTGAGTGGATCCAGCAATCTGTATCAGAAGTGGCAGAGTGGTCTAGCTGTTAAGGGTCTGTGTTTGTTCTGCTGATCAGGTCCTGGGTTTGACCCTCATGAGCTTGCAAGATATGAGCTTGTTTCAGTTGGAAGAATTTTGCTTAACATTCGGTTTACTATAAAAATATGTATTAAAGAAGTTTATGTGCTCCATACTGTATGACTTCAATAAAAGAGCTAGACCATTGTTCAAAATAGGTGTCATCAACAGTAAACATCAATAGTAATTGGTGAAACTAGCCAATCACCTGTTTTTGCTTATTTTCAACACACAAAGCATCACTAGTAAGAGTTCTGCCAGAAATGCAACATTTTGTTCCAGCACAAAATGCACAGTTGTTTGATAGACAATTGCCATGAAACTGTAGCAGGCACAAACATCAAGGACTACATAAAGTCTATGACAAACATTGGAGGCAAATTTGTGGCTGTAATAGGCTGGACCTGCAAGTGTGGAATAGGACCTCAGAGAGATATATGTATCACAGGCAGGACAGGGGGCCTGTCCACCCAGAGAATGTTATTATCACCTTTCAAACAAAATTTCTGTGCAGCTGAAATAGATCAATACACAAACCTCCTAAGGTGACCAGACAGATGATGTATGGTCGAAATCTCTCTCCTTTGGTATACATACAATGAATGGCAATTGTATACACTTGCTTCTGCAGTAATACTTAGCTTTTACTGGCTACCAAGTATCAAGTATGATGTTGTATGATGTCGCACACCATTGATGTTTGTACTGGTTTTGCTGAGGTCTGCAAAACATGCTCTATACAAATTTATTGTATAAGCAGACCATAATCTATCAAATTGTTTTAGTAATGTGATATTGTACTCCAATTATATCTAGCAGTGTGCTCACAATGACTATTCTAAAGGTCACCAGCTCAGCTGACAAGGGCAAATGTTATGTTCGAGCTCACATCTTGTAATACCCTTTTGGGTTAGATGTTCTTTACCTCTATGAAGTGACTTTTCTGCTGTTTATGTTGTCCCTGAAAATACGAGAAAGTGATAAGGTACTTACAAGGGTCTCATCACTTGCTCATCATGTTGCTGACAACTTGTGTTGCAACAACTGCCCAATTCCCTGTTTTTATCTGCTAGCAAGATGGTTCAACCAAGGCAAGGTGAATATACTTGGCATTTAGAGGATTATGTTATTCTGTAGGGATAAAAGTAGGGCTGATACTAATTAAATTATTTCGCTTTATTTCTGTTTACCTGAAGTTAGTGATATCAATGTCGTATCAAAATCTGGATGCCAAGTAACATGACACTAAGAATTGTCATTAGATGAGGCATTGCCTTCGGTGAAGTATTACTTAAAACCTGTTTGTTGTCAAACAAATATGGCCAGGGATGTATGGAGTCACCACTATCTTTATGTTTGAGAATGGCACATCATTTCTATATATATGCATGCATCCATGTACCAAGTTTATGTATGTTATGCATGTATATATTTGTCTTCCAGACGTGCATTTATGTATGGCATATGAACAATTTGATGTGAAATGTACATTAGTCTTAAAACTATATGGCCATCCATTCAATACACATGCAACCTGCATTTCACAAAAAAAAAAAATCATATTCTCTAGCATTTTGAGAAGTTGAAACATGCTATTTCAGGTGTTGGAAGTAATTTAATTTGGATGCCTTGATGAAGAAAGACAAAACAATTAAGGCAGCTGCCAAGTGTGACTGAAAGATTTTGGCCAACGTGATGGGATTATCTAAGCACTATGAGCATTTTGTTAGAAAATGACAGCAGGGAGGCCTTGATTGATATCTATGGCAGCTTCATTAAGTTAATCTAGATTCACACGTTGTGTATTGTCATGCGCTTGTTCTGACTGAGATTTAATGTTGAGATATAATGCTGAAGGAAACATAAAATGGCATGAAGTGGTTAAATCAAGCAACGCTATATTCCATAATCAACAGTCAATAAGTCCTGTTTGTGATGACAATTTCATATGCCACAATATGACTCGTGAATAGGCCTGCATTGGCGATATTTACTGATTGACTGATAACATAACAGAGATGCTTTTTGTCGCATGAGCCAGTTGTATTTCATCAATTTTGCTGGGTTATATTTATTGTCTGTCTTTCTATCCCTCACTTTGTCTTCCTTTGAAAAATGGAATCTCTATCCTTCAGTTTGTCTAAAAAGTGGAATCACAAAGTTTGTTTTTATTCAGTCATACGCATTAGTTTAAAGATGTTACCATGGGCGCCGTCCAGCTATACATGTCAAGATATAATAACAAGGTGCCTCTCTCATGCACTGAGTAGGTTTACATGGCATCATTCAAAAGGCCCGGTTCTCTTACTAAACTTAATTTAAATGTCTGATTCTTTGGTAACAAGTAAACAATATTCCCTATTGATCTGAATTGACAACATAATGGATATTGTCTCATTTTTGGCTGTTAAAACGCATTTTTCGGACGTGAATACGATCGCAGCAGTCATGCGGACAGAATGTAGGTCATTGACAGCAGCAGCAGAGGCACCCACAGGGTTTATTAGGGAAAACCCTGAGGCTACAAACGGTCGCGGACCTGATTTAGAGCAGTGCGGACATAGTTGGCGACATCAGTGACCTGAATTCTGTCTGCAAGACTGTCGCACAAGAATTCTCATTGCTCCACCTTTCTTTATTCTATGTCTTGATAGCCCCTGCTGGAGGCTGCCTGTGATGTTACTGTCTGGAAAAGTATTTATGAAATGCCAATTATTGCAAGTGAACCCCAATGCAGTATGCACCACTTAATAAAACCAAAACAATCAGGGACTCAATTTCCTTCTTGTCATTTTCATCAGTGGTTCCTCCACAATATCTTTAGGAACAGTATATTTTGAACCAACAATGACCAGTGGAGGTCATACAATAAGTATAGTTCTGCTTTTATATACATCTACAATATGTTATAAAATGATGACAATTGCTCTCAGACTGTTGTAATCCAAATAGTTAAGAAGACAACAGACTGTCAACAAGTTCATGCGAAGTCCTTCTTTTCTGCAAGATGATATTTGTTTAGTAAGTAACTGACTGCTAGCTGTGTGGCCGGGCTACTGTTGTCTGATTGTATCATTTGCACACGGAGATATGTTTGACCCCCTGCACTGCATTCTGATGTTGAATAGGTTCGACAATTTGTCAAGCCAAAATTTGTACATGGTCCCACATTACAGATATAATCATGATGTTTTTCAGCTAATATTTTTGTGAGTCTATGAATAGTTAGAACCAAGAATTAAGGATTTAAGCCTGGATATCAGTTGTTTCTCGGTGACGAAGCTTTGTAAATGATAGTGGAAATATGTTCGAATTTTTGTGATATATATTGTTTCCATGTGTATTGTGTATTGTGAGCCTTATAATTAGTGTTGGTATTAATAATAGATAAGCTTCCCTGTTCATCGTTTTGCTTTGGTGGTAGTTAGCTTACAATTTTTGATAAATGCTACAGCAATACATTACAAATATTAGAAATAAGGCTTGAAATTTGTGCTATGTCATACATTTATGCCTTGCCTATGTATGTCTAGTATCACATTTTACACTGTAAAATATGTTATTTGTCCTTATGGTGTACAGAGAGAACTTATACCTTCTTTGCACTACAAATGGCACAACTGCTGACTTGCACAAAATAACCATAAAAAAGCTTGCCTTCAAAGAGGCAAAATACACGACAATTGTATGGTGCCATATTTCTAAAGGAACGGCTCAGTTATCCAAGTGATTGTCTGGCTGGTAACAATGTTCCCAAGGAATGTTCCACAATTTGCATACAAGATTGATGACCCCCGGTTAATGACAGTGTTTTTCCTCCAGGGAAGTAATCAGGCTGTGTTAGAGAGAGAAAGAAAGATAAATATTATGTTGAACGTAATGATGTAAATCTGAAGCATGAAATATATATGATGTAACCATATTATATCCTGAAGGCTAAGTACTCTGCATCTGGCAGCATGGTACAAAAGATGAAATTGTACTGCGCATCATTTATCATAAATACAATTTCGACTGGGTAAGATTATACTGTTGTGTGTTGCAGTCAGCTACATTTGTAACTATATGTATATTTTCTGATCAGAAAAGTTAGCGAGTTAAATTAAGTGTTTTGATAATTGATCCTGAACATGTTCTGTCTGGAATGCAGAATTACAAGACAGCTGCTTGCTGGTTTATTTACAGTTTCTTAAAACCATCGTTTTTTGACTGTCGAAAATTGTCAATTATAACCAGGTTCGTTATATGTGGGTGTTATTTATGAGTTTGTCAAAAAATCTTCCTGGACAATAATCTCGTTTTAAACAAATTTTTCTTGTTAAAGTTCTTGTTATAAAGAGGTCTCATCAAGGAGTCTGCGTTCTGTCAACCTGCAGTTTCTGTACCAACCATCCACCAGATCTAAATCGTATGGTGACAGGTCTTTTGCAGCAGCAGCACCTAAGTGGTGAAGTACTTTAAGAGACGTCTAAAGACTTACTTATTCAGCATTACTGAATTTTAAACTTTTGCATTTATAGTTTTAAATTATTTTTTACTGCAATCAGTTAATTACCTTAAAATTTTAATAAAGTTCTTTATTTTTTACAAATATCTTTTTTATCTTGTGAGGCACTATTATGCAGCGCAGAGAGCTGGTGACTGGCGCATTATAAATTAATAAATATTTTTATATTATTAAATATTAAACTTTGTAGGTCAAATGTTGGTTGAATATTGACCGTATGTTGGCCGAATGTTGAACAAATGTTGGCCAAATTAGACATGAGGTACGTACCTTATACGACTGTCATTAAAACAAGACTCAGCCTGCTTATACATACAGCAAAACAATAGCAAACTTTTTTTACAACCAATGCTGCAATGTTTGACAGTGTGGGAGCCATGTATCATTATCCATCAATGTCATGGAAAGTGTTCATATTTGTGTTGCCTACAATCCATACTCTGAAGTCAGTAAGAAGTTAAGATATGCACTTTAACTTTAGCGCTAGCTTGTGAAACTCCTCTATACAATAAGACTAATGTTTTTACTTTCCCTGCTGCCTTGGGTGAGTACAACTCCAAAATCGACTCTTAGTGTTGCTATTCTTGGCATATTACTCTAACTAATGTGTAAGTCAAATAATATCTCTAAAATGTCAGTTAATATGTTGTATTGTAGATGGGTATTGTATTTTCATTGCAAAACATCCATTTGTTGAAAACTTCAATGTATAAAAACAAAATTTGCAACTTTGATATTTGTGCATTTAATTAAAAAATGATAAAATGACATGCAGGACAATTCTTTAAAACAAAGAGCATAAGATATATTTCAGCGTATTTAAGATTTTTCTTCTAGCTGCAATACTTAATGCTTATTGTGTGGAACAAAACTGACATTAAAACTTTGCAGCATCATATATTCTTCAAGAACAATGTCATTATACTGCAGTAACTATAATGGTTCACTTATGGAAAGCAACATATAATAGAATTGGAATTCTTTTATTTAAACATTCACCCTATTTGTGACATTTTGATTGTTTTCTAGTAAAGGCTGAACTATTTGACAGCCTTTATGATGACTAATCCCATAGCCATTTTGACTGACAAGTTGCTTTGCTTTTTCTAACATATCAGTCAATATAAGTCACTGACATTTAGAGTGACATGACAATGACGATGACACAGTTTTTATTGGCTCCTTAAATAACATATAACAGTAATTACATATTATTAAAATTAATAATTTTTTCTTAGAGTGTAGGCATAATAAATAAATAGATACAATTTTAAATGATGATAATTACTTGTTGGAGTTGAGTATCAGTTGTGCAGTGTCTGGATCACAGGAGGAGACTAACGGCCACACAAATAACAATTTGGAATATAACAATTGAATCGATATTATACGATGCTATAGATTTTCTTTTAATATAGGGTTTGAAGCCATCTAAACTATGTGTTAATATTTTTTCTTTGAAATTTATATCCATATTGTTTTATATTACTGGGTACCTGTAACTCATGCCATTTCTTGCAAAGTCATGTCTCACAGCAGGCAAACGAAGATCACAAGTCTGATTGACGAGTGAGGTAAGCATGATAATAATTTTGAGATAAGAATGATTCAGATAAGAAATATTGAGGAAGCAAGTTATTCTTTATTTTGAAACAGAATTTTAAATCATGCAGCGCACATAGGTCATGGATTTTAAGAACATTGAATTTTATGAAGAGTGGGTTTGCTTATAATACTTCTTTTTTGTAGATTAAACAGTTTATTGGATTTTCAACCCCATATGATGATGCCATTATTCATATATACTTAAAATTGTGAATTATGGATTGTAAGTAGAGTGTTTGAAGGTAGAAAGTTTTTTTAATTTAGTCATTACTCCGACAGTTTTGGATATCTTTTTGGCTACTATTTCAATGTGATGTTTCCATTTTAAATGTTTATTTATTAGGAGGCCTAGAAAATTAAACTTATCAACAAATTCTATGTTTGTGTTATCGATCCTAAGATTTGGCAAAGTGATATTTCGTTGGACAGTATTAAACATCATGGTTTTTTTCTAATTTAAATTTAGAGAGAGCTTGTTTAATTTTACCCAATTCGATATACAATTTAGTTCATAATTTATATTTTCATTTTCATTTCCAAAAGTATTTAATGTAGCTGACAGAGTAGGATCATCAGCATAGATAATGGGGTAAACTTTATTAGTAGCTGAAACAATGTAATTTATATGGATGATAAAAAGAAGAGGACCTAACATAGAGCCTTGTAACAGTCAAAGATTTTGACATATTGTCATTAAATTCTACATTTTGCTTGCAATTACAAAAATAACCTTTTAAAAGATCATATGATTTATTTCTTAATCCATAGTATGCTAATTTATGTAATAATATGTTATGGTCCAGGGTATCAAAGGCCTTTGAGAGGTCTAAATAAATATTAATAGGTAGTTTGTTATTGTCCATGTCGATAATTATTCTATTTACCATCTCTAGTGCTGCTAATTCTGTTGAGTGAGAGTTTCTGAATCCATATTGACTAGTGTAAAATAACCTATCATCAGTGAAAAATTCATAGATTTGAGATACACTGTGTAGAATTGATATGCTGACTAACAAGCTAAAATTTAATCATTATAGCTTGTCAAACAGAGCATATGGACCAAGACGGACCAAGTTGTTTGTCAAAAATATCAACGAACCAGTTGTTTTGACTAACACAGAGCGATTTTCAGTGTATGGCCAAATTTCACATATTATACAATATGCATTCACCAGCAAAATAGGTTCTAAACTATTGGAACCTGTTACAATAGTATTCCCAGCCCTACAACAATGGTGTGAAACAGAGAGTTAGTCACTAAATAAGTTGCCCTGCAGTTTTTGACCTTGTTGCTGAGAGCCCAATTAGCCACAAAAGATATATCATAAATACAATTTAAGCAAGATGAGATTATACCGTTGTGTCGTTAGCTTTGTTTTGTGATCATTATTTGTATATCCTCTGACGAGAAAAGTTAGCAAGTTGAATTAAGTGTTTTGATAATTGATCCTGAACATTTACTGTTCAGAAAACCATCGTTTTTTTGACTGTTGAAAATTGTTCATTATAAACAGGTTCGTTATATGAGGGTGTTGTTTATAAGGTTGTCAAAAAATCTTCCTGGACAATAATCTCGTTTTAAACAAATTTTTCTTGTTAGCGTCTTTGTTGTAAAGATGTCTGGTAGCACCCTGATAACATGATACCTTTATGGCCCAATGTTGGCCCAATGTTGGACAATGTTGGCATAATGTTGGCCCAATATTGAACAGATGTTGACCAAATTAGACATGAGGTACGTACCTTATACGACTGCCATTAAAACAAGACTCAGCCTGCTTATACATACAGCAAAACAATAGCAAACTAGTTTTACAACCAATGCTGCAATGTTTGACAGTGTGGGAGCCATGTATCATTATCCATCAATATCATAGAAAGTGTTCATATTTGTGTTGCCTACAATCCATACTCTGAAGTCAGTAAGAAGTTAAGATATGCACTTTAACTTTAGGGTTTAGCTTGTGAAACTCCTCTATCCAATAAGACAAATGTTTTTACTTCCCCTGTGCTTTGGGTGAGTGAGATGCAGGCCAAGTTAGTGCATATATTTGGGTGCTGTATGACCAATGTAGGGGTGTTTATGACAATTATTAATCATTAGTTTTCCCCCTTTTGGCTTTGTTTGACTTTCTTGTGCCTAAATCAAGCATTCTCTCTAATAAAATTAACTTGGTAGACAATATTTTGACTAACTTTTTAGACATTGTGTGCATTTTCAACATTGCTGGCTAACTTGATTTCTGCCTCGTATTAGACATATTCGCTGACATTTTAGAAATATAGTGTGACTAACATGTTAGTTAGAGCGATATGCCAAGAATTGCAACACACTAGGAGTCGATTTCAGAGTTGTGTTGTAGTTGTGTATTTGCAACTGTAATATGAGTGCATTGAAATTAAACATGACATTTTCCTTCTAGCTGCAATACTAAAGGCTTATTGTGCTTGAACAAAACTGACATTAAAACTTTTCAGCATTATATATTCTTCAAGAACAATGCCATTATGCTGCAGTAACTATAATGGTGCACAACGTGTAATAGATATATATATATATAGATTTTATTGACATGTAAAATATCATAAATGATACATATGTCATTCAGTTAAAAGATAACATGAAAGAGACATTAATGTAAGTACAGAAAGCAATAAAATGTCAATAATCAAGGTTCCAGCCACCAAGTTAACTTATAATACGTGTTTAAAATCCACATACACAATAGAAAAAAATACAAGCCGCTAATAAAAACATTTCACTCTCAAAGTCCAAAACATGACAAGCACATCATAACTAATAAACTAATAAACTAAATTAATAACTGTGTGGATACAGGAGATGGTTTTCTCTACACATCAGCTTGAAGGAGAAACTTTCCTAAACTAATTAATAACTCAGGTTCCTTGTTTGTCATTATTGCTGTAAACTTAGTTATATCATCTAGAGACAAGAAGTTGTTAATAAATTTAGTTGCATTCAAAAAAAGGTTAACACGGTGTTGCTCATTACCAGGACAGACAATCAAACAGTGAATTTCGTCTTCTACAAAGTTTAACGTACACTTTTCACATATTCTATTTGGAGCAGGAATTATTGGTTTATGGTGTCGACCTGTTTCAATCTTCAGGCTATGTGAACTTGTCCTAAATCTAGCTATTTTAGTTAACACTTTGCGAATTTGTTGCAATTCAAGATAAGGTTCTATTCTACAATCAGTTTTAAATAGTTTATATGTCCTAAGTTTTGGTTGTTGTGAACTGTCATTTATTGCATTTATAAGTCGCTCATGTTCGGCTTCATAGAGTCTTAGTTTCACTGTGTTAGAGATATTATCAATGTCAAAGTTTCTGAGGTTACTAATATCATATTCAATGGTGCAGTTATTTAATACATGACACACTTTACTGAACCAGTTATTTCCATTTACTGCATTCACATAAATTTCCTTCTGAACATTTAAACATTTCTTAAGTAAACTGTCATCAGGTGCTCTTTCCAATCTTATCCAGTAATTCACCATTCTAATTTTCTGTCTGACATGCAATGGGAATCTACCTGTTTCACCATAGACTGCTAAAGATGGTGTTTGTTTTCTTACTCCTAATATGTTTTTAAGATATGCAAGTTGCAAATTTTCTAATTCAGGCATAGATTTTTCACTTGTCCATATTTCACTATTGTACTCCAGGATAGGTAAAATATAGGTATCAAACATTCGAAGAGATAGTATGGGATCGATTTTTCCTAATGCTTGTTTTGAATCACCTTGCAGTGCAAAGAGCGCTTTATGAGCTTGTGTTGAGAGGTATTCCATCATCTTGCTATGTATTCTACGCTTATTAGTAAGCATATGGCCAAGATATTTGAAGCTGTCAACATTTACTAGTTTTTCCCCATTACAGAAGAAGGTGCTTATTGCTTTGTTACCAATCTGCATCACTTTGGTTTTACTAACATTTACAATAAGGTGCCATTTTTTACAGTAATTATGAAGTGAATTTATACTATTTTGCATGCAATTAGGAGAATCAGCTACAAGTGCGATGTCATCGGCATACAATATATGTGTAAGAGTAAAATCACCTAATGTTATTCCATCTGATTTTTCAAGATGATCGGGTAGATCTGACATAAATTCATTGAATAATTTTGGGCTGAGGATTCCACCTTGTAATACCCCACATTTGCTGTCAATAGAACCACCGGTATTACCACCTTGGTTTACTCTTGCTTTTGCCTTATCATACATACTAATGATTAACTTGAGCATTTTGTCACCAATATTCTGCTGCATCAATTTGTAGTACAAAGCATTTCTATTAATGTAATCGAATGCTTTAGTAAAATCAACAAAGCACAAGTATACAGGTTTTCGCATTGCTTGTTGGTAACTTATAACTGTGTCAAGAACAAAGACACAGTCAGTAGTGCTTGACCCAGGGGTGAACCCAAACTGACAAGGATCATCAAGATTTAGAGCCTCATTTTTAAAGTATAATCTGCTATTTAGGATTGAGTCAAAAATCTTACCCATTACTACATTTACAGTTATTTTTCTATAGTTATCAGGATCTGTGCGGTTACCTTTTTTATGTAAAGCATTAATAAGCCCTTCTGACCACTGAGATGGGTATTCACCTTTATCAAAAATGTGGTTGAATACAGCACAAAATGGTGTTATAAGATTTTCACCAGCATATTTATAGAATTCTGCGGGTATCCCATCAATGCCAGCCGCTTTATTATTTTTGAGTCTCCTGAAATGCAGGGCGACCTCTTCTTCAGTTATTACATTATCACAAATATGAGTAGATAGTTCACTACTGCAGCTATAACCGGAATTTTGCACAGCATTAACTATGTGTGCCATATTTTCAGTGTCAAAATAGTCACGCTCTGGTGGAAGCGATTGTTGTTTAAAGTAGTTATGAAAGGTATCTAAGTCTGGGCAGTTAACTTGGATTTTTCCAACAGATTTTAGTTTATTCCAATACTTCCAGCAATCTGCTTGATTTTTACCCATGAGAGTTTGCATTTCCTTTCTATTATTTCCTTGAAATTTTCTTTTTTTCTTTTGAGTTACTCGTTTGTAATATCTGTGCATAATACCATATTGCATTTTATTTTGATCCAGGGCTAAATCATTCTGTTTAGCAAAGTCATTCAAAGATTTTCTGAGATTTTTACACTCACTATCAAACCATTTATTAGTAGGAAAAGTGCTTTTTGCAGATTTAGATTTCTTTTTCTCAAACGTTGGCCGTATTCTATCAGTTAAGTATTGGTATACAGTATCTATGACCACATCTGTATCATAGTCTGACTCAATATCACAGCATAGCTTATACAGTGTGTTCTTGGCATTTTCATTGTCAAAATTAGAGAGGTATTCTTCAGTTTTACTCTTGTCAAATACATACTTGAATGTTCTGGTCTGCCGATTATTTTTAGTCTGTTTATTTATTTTTGGTACTTTGGGAAAGTTAAAAGAAAAGCTAAGTGGAGTATGGTCAGACTCAGTAAGCTTATCATTTACAACAAACTCATGAAGGCAATTATACGCTGGTTCACTACAAAGCAAATAGTCAACAACACTTTGTCCCATAGGAGTATGACAGGTAAATCGATCGGTTATACTTTCATCAAAGAATCCATTCATTATTCTAATAGAATGAATTCACTGCAACTCTTTTGTTTAAACATTTTCACTATTTGTGACATTTTGACTGTTGTCTAGTTTAGGATGAACTATTTTACTGCCTTTATGATGACTAATCCAAAACTGTTTTTACTGACAAGTTGCTCAGCTTTTTCTAACATATCTAGTCAAATTAGAGCATATTGACTAAGATGGACCAATTTGTTTGTCAATAATATCTACAAGGCAGTTGTTTTGATTCACACAGCAAAATATGTTATAAACTGTTGGAACTGTTAAAATAGTATTCCCAGTTCTACAACAATGGTGTGAAACAGAGTTAGTCTCTAAGTTTCTGGTCTTCAGAAAATTCAGCATGAAAACACTTGCCCAGCAGTTTTTGACCTTGTTGCTAAGAGCCCAATCAGCCACTCTTTTATGGTAAAAAAATCCAGAAATATGGAGCTATAAATATTAAAAGCGGACTGAAACAGCTTTTTCAACACCTAATTTCATGAAAAGCAGGCTTTTCCCCCAGCAAACTGTGACTGCATTATCAAAATGGCAGGACACATTCTGGGCTGCTGTATCAAACTGGTGACTTAGAGCAATACTTTGTATTACATCATAATTATAAGGCAGCACTGACACTTTCCAGACAATGGGAAATCCTGTAAATGCTTCTGGACAACAATACATTCACCAAACGAGTTAGGTAGAGTCATACTATGAACTATAGAGCTGCTCATCACTTGACTTGCCGTAAATTGTTTCAAATGTTGTCTACTTGTGTCACAATATTGTACACTTTTATATTGTTACAATACTGCAGGTCTAATTTGACTTATGAATGTTGATGTCATGATGAGATGATAAGAACATATTATTCTTCACAGTTGACTTTTTCCCCTATACACAGGTTTACTACATTGTTATGAGTACAGAGCACAATCAATTCATGTCTATGTTGCATTGTATTGTATTGTTTCTGTGCTGCTGAAATATTATTCAACCAGCTTCCAGAGGCAGATGTGATGATAAGATATGCTTGGAGTCTACACCACATGCAGCCCTGTCATAGCATTTTCAAATTTGACACACAGACACTCTCTATAGAAAATTATGGCAAATTATGTAAAATGTAAAAAGGGGTTAAATATTTAGGATTCAAGATGGCTGCCATTTCTGTGGGATATTCTTCCTAGACAGTATTATTACATCACCCAGCCACTGTTGTAAACTTTCCTACAATATACATATTAAAGGTCTAACAGAGAACAGAAACAGCCTGCTTCATTTCTCATTTGTTTTATTAAAGCAAAAGTTAATATTTCTTTATTATTGCTTGGATTATTCCCTCAATGCCTGTTAGTTCTTCAATCTTTCAGGCCATATGAGCAGCAAAGCCCTCATAATTTGAAATAGAAAATGAAAATTGAAATCGTAATGATGTTGTATTGAAATAAATGAAGCACATCAAGTAAATGAAACGATATTGCAGTGTTATTGTATTCATATGAAATTGTAACGAACTGTCAATAAGATTTGCTTGTAATCTTTAATCTTGCAGACAATAGATTTAAGATAACAATTATGATTGAAGCTATCAGTTATGCATTTAACATTGCATTTTTATATTTGTTAATGTCAGTTTCTTTTATATTGAGATGTGCAACTTTAACTTATTGAACCAATTTTTTCAAAAGCTATATCCTTTTAAGTGTTTCTAATGGATTAAAATATCATTTACATTGCCAAGATACTTTCAGAGGGGGGGGGGGGGTTGATATGGAATTTCATGCTGCTTCTAAATTAAATAATTTAAGATGTTAATGTGATCTTTCATCAAGATTAATTTATCTAAATTATTGTGACTAAAATTGTGTTTTGAGTGGATCCAGCAATCTGTATCAGAAGTGGCAGAGTGGTCTAGCTGTTAAGGGTCTGTGTTTGTTCTGCTGATCAGGTCCTGGGTTTGACCCTCATGAGCTTGCAAGATATGAGCTTGTTTCAGTTGGAAGAATTTTGCTTAACATTCGGTTTACTATAAAAATATGTATTAAAGAAGTTTATGTGCTCCATACTGTATGACTTCAATAAAAGAGCTAGACCATTGTTCAAAATAGGTGTCATCAACAGTAAACATCAATAGTAATTGGTGAAACTAGCCAATCACCTGTTTTTGCTTATTTTCAACACACAAAGCATCACTAGTAAGAGTTCTGCCAGAAATGCAACATTTTGTTCCAGCAAAAAATGCACAGTTGTTTGATAGACAATTGCCATGAAACTGTAGCAGGCACAAACATCAAGGACTACATAAAGTCTATGACAAACATTGGAGGCAAATTTGTGGCTGTAATAGGCTGGACCTGCAAGTGTGGAATAGGACCTCAGAGAGATATATGTATCACAGGCAGGACAGGGGGCCTGTCCACCCAGAGAATGTTATTATCACCTTTCAAACAAAATTTCTGTGCAGCTGAAATAGATCAATACACAAACCTCCTAAGGTGACCAGACAGATGATGTATGGTCGAAATCTCTCTCCTTTGGTATACATACAATGAATGGCAATTGTATACACTTGCTTCTGCAGTAATACTTAGCTTTTACTGGCTACCAAGTATCAAGTATGATGTTGTATGATGTCGCACACCATTGATGTTTGTACTGGTTTTGCTGAGGTCTGCAAAACATGCTCTATACAAATTTATTGTATAAGCAGACCATAATCTATCAAATTGTTTTAGTAATGTGATATTGTACTCCAATTATATCTAGCAGTGTGCTCACAATGACTATTCTAAAGGTCACCAGCTCAGCTGACAAGGGCAAATGTTATGTTCGAGCTCACATCTTGTAATACCCTTTTGGGTTAGATGTTCTTTACCTCTATGAAGTGACTTTTCTGCTGTTTATGTTGTCCCTGAAAATACGAGAAAGTGATAAGGTACTTACAAGGGTCTCATCACTTGCTCATCATGTTGCTGACAACTTGTGTTGCAACAACTGCCCAATTCCCTGTTTTTATCTGCTAGCAAGATGGTTCAACCAAGGCAAGGTGAATATACTTGGCATTTAGAGGATTATGTTATTCTGTAGGGATAAAAGTAGGGCTGATACTAATTAAATTATTTCGCTTTATTTCTGTTTACCTGAAGTTAGTGATATCAATGTCGTATCAAAATCTGGATGCCAAGTAACATGACACTAAGAATTGTCATTAGATGAGGCATTGCCTTCGGTGAAGTATTACTTAAAACCTGTTTGTTGTCAAACAAATATGGCCAGGGATGTATGGAGTCACCACTATCTTTATGTTTGAGAATGGCACATCATTTCTATATATATGCATGCATCCATGTACCAA
Source organism: Alitta virens (assembly GCA_932294295.1). NCBI lineage: Eukaryota > Metazoa > Annelida > Polychaeta > Phyllodocida > Nereididae > Alitta > Alitta virens. The sequence goes on along the minus strand of OW028573.1, from coordinate 74,310,490 downwards.
GTTTATGTATGTTATGCATGTATATATTTGTCTTCCAGACGTGCATTTATGTATGGCATATGAACAATTTGATGTGAAATGTACATTAGTCTTAAAACTATATGGCCATCCATTCAATACACATGCAACCTGCATTTCACAAAAAAAAAAAATCATATTCTCTAGCATTTTGAGAAGTTGAAACATGCTATTTCAGGTGTTGGAAGTAATTTAATTTGGATGCCTTGATGAAGAAAGACAAAACAATTAAGGCAGCTGCCAAATGTGACTGAAAGATTTTGGCCAACGTGATGGGATTATCTAAGCACTATGAGCATTTTGTTAGAAAATGACAGCAGGGAGGCCTTGATTGATATCTATGGCAGCTTCATTAAGTTAATCTAGATTCACACGTTGTGTATTGTCATGCGCTTGTTCTGACTGAGATTTAATGTTGAGATATAATGCTGAAGGAAACATAAAATGGCATGAAGTGGTTAAATCAAGCAATGTTGTTTGTTGATTATAATTAGCTCTCCGCTTTAGGTATTAATTCATCGCATCGCTATATTCCATAATCAACAGTCAATAAGTCCTGTTTGTGATGACAATTTCATATGCCACAATATGACTCGTGAATAGGCCTGCATTGGCGATATTTACTGATTGACTGATAACATAACAGAGATGCTTTTTGTCGCATGAGCCAGTTGTATTTCATCAATTTTGCTGGGTTATATTTATTGTCTGTCTTTCTATCCCTCACTTTGTCTTCCTTTGAAAAATGGAATCTCTATCCTTCAGTTTGTCTAAAAAGTGGAATCACAAAGTTTGTTTTTATTCAGTCATACGCATTAGTTTAAAGATGTTACCATGGGCGCCGTCCAGCTATACATGTCAAGATATAATAACAAGGTGCCTCTCTCATGCACTGAGTAGGTTTACATGGCATCATTCAAAAGGCCCGGTTCTCTTACTAAACTTAATTTAAATGTCTGATTCTTTGGTAACAAGTAAACAATATTCCCTATTGATCTGAATTGACAACATAATGGATATTGTCTCATTTTTGGCTGTTAAAACGCATTTTTCGGACGTGAATACGATCGCAGCAGTCATGCGGACAGAATGTAGGTCATTGACAGCAGCAGCAGAGGCACCCACAGGGTTTATTAGGGAAAACCCTGAGGCTACAAACGGTCGCGGACCTGATTTAGAGCAGTGCGGACATAGTTGGCGACATCAGTGACCTGAATTCTGTCTGCAAGACTGTCGCACAAGAATTCTCATTGCTCCACCTTTCTTTATTCTATGTCTTGATAGCCCCTGCTGGAGGCTGCCTGTGATGTTACTGTCTGGAAAAGTATTTATGAAATGCCAATTATTGCAAGTGAACCCCAATGCAGTATGCACCACTTAATAAAACCAAAACAATCAGGGACTCAATTTCCTTCTTGTCATTTTCATCAGTGGTTCCTCCACAATATCTTTAGGAACAGTATATTTTGAACCAACAATGACCAGTGGAGGTCATACAATAAGTATAGTTCTGCTTTTATATACATCTACAATATGTTATAAAATGATGACAATTGCTCTCAGACTGTTGTAATCCAAATAGTTAAGAAGACAACAGACTGTCAACAAGTTCATGCGAAGTCCTTCTTTTCTGCAAGATGATATTTATTTAGTAAGTAACTGACTGCTAGCTGTGTGGCCGGGCTACTGTTGTCTGATTGTATCATTTGCACACGGAGATATGTTTGACCCCCTGCACTGCATTCTGATGTTGAATAGGTTCGACAATTTGTCAAGCCAAAATTTGTACATGGTCCCACATTACAGATATAATCATGATGTTTTTCAGCTAATATTTTTGTGAGTCTATGAATAGTTAGAACCAAGAATTAAGGATTTAAGCCTGGATATCAGTTGTTTCTCGGTGACGAAGCTTTGTAAATGATAGTGGAAATATGTTCGAATTTTTGTGATATATATTGTTTCCATGTGTATTGTGTATTGTGAGCCTTATAATTAGTGTTGGTATTAATAATAGATAAGCTTCCCTGTTCATCGTTTTGCTTTGGTGGTAGTTAGCTTACAATTTTTGATAAATGCTACAGCAATACATTACAAATATTAGAAATAAGGCTTGAAATTTGTGCTATGTCATACATTTATGCCTTGCCTATGTATGTCTAGTATCACATTTTACACTGTAAAATATGTTATGTGTCCTTATGGTGTACAGAGAGAACTTATACCTTCTTTGCACTACAAATGGCACAACTGCTGACTTGCACAAAATAACCATAAAAAAGCTTGCCTTCAAAGAGGCAAAATACACGACAATTGTATGGTGCCATATTTCTAAAGGAACGGCTCAGTTATCCAAGTGATTGTCTGGCTGGTAACAATGTTCCCAAGGAATGTTCCACAATTTGCATACAAGATTGATGACCCCCGGTTAATGACAGTGTTTTTCCTCCAGGGAAGTAATCAGGCTGTGTTAGAGAGAGAAAGAAAGATAAATATTATGTTGAACGTAATGATGTAAATCTGAAGCATGAAATATATATGATGTAACCATATTATATCCTGAAGGCTAAGTACTCTGCATCTGGCAGCATGGTACAAAAGATGAAATTGTACTGCGCATCATTTATCATAAATACAATTTCGACTGGGTAAGATTATACTGTTGTGTGTTGCAGTCAGCTACATTTGTAACTATATGTATATTTTCTGATCAGAAAAGTTAGCGAGTTAAATTAAGTGTTTTGATAATTGATCCTGAACATGTTCTGTCTGGAATGCAGAATTACAAGACAGCTGCTTGCTGGTTTATTTACAGTTTCTTAAAACCATCGTTTTTTGACTGTCGAAAATTGTCAATTATAACCAGGTTCGTTATATGTGGGTGTTATTTATGAGTTTGTCAAAAAATCTTCCTGGACAATAATCTCGTTTTAAACAAATTTTTCTTGTTAAAGTTCTTGTTATAAAGAGGTCTCATCAAGGAGTCTGCGTTCTGTCAACCTGCAGTTTCTGTACCAACCATCCACCAGATCTAAATCGTATGGTGACAGGTCTTTTGCAGCAGCAGCACCTAAGTGGTGAAGTACTTTAAGAGACGTCTAAAGACTTACTTATTCAGCATTACTGAATTTTAAACTTTTGCATTTATAGTTTTAAATTATTTTTTACTGCAATCAGTTAATTACCTTAAAATTTTAATAAAGTTCTTTATTTTTTACAAATATCTTTTTTATCTTGTGAGGCACTATTATGCAGCGCAGAGAGCTGGTGACTGGCGCATTATAAATTAATAAATATTTTTATATTATTAAATATTAAACTTTGTAGGTCAAATGTTGGTTGAATATTGACCGTATGTTGGCCGAATGTTGAACAAATGTTGTCCAAATTAGACATGAGGTACGTACCTTATACGACTGCCATTAAAACAAGACTCAGCCTGCTTATACATACAGCAAAACAATAGCAAACTAGTTTTACAACCAATGCTGCAATGTTTGACAGTGTGGGAGCCATGTATCATTATCCATCAATGTCATGGAAAGTGTTCATATTTGTGTTGCCTACAATCCATACTCTGAAGTCAGTAAGAAGTTAAGATATGCACTTTAACTTTAGGGTTTAGCTTGTGAAACTCCTCTATCCAATAAGACAAATGTTTTTACTTCCCCTGTGCTTTGGGTGAGTGAGATGCAGGCCAAGTTAGTGCATATATTTGGGTGCTGTATGACCAATGTAGGGGTGTTTATGACAATTATTAATCATTAGTTTTCCCCCTTTTGGCTTTGTTTGACTTTCTTGTGCCTAAATCAAGCATTCTCTCTAATAAAATTAACTTGGTAGACAATATTTTGACTAACTTTTTAGACATTGTGTGCATTTTCAACATTGCTGGCTAACTTGATTTCTGCCTCGTATTAGACATATTCGCTGACATTTTAGAAATATAGTGTGACTAACATGTTAGTTAGAGCGATATGCCAAGAATTGCAACACACTAGGAGTCGATTTCAGAGTTGTGTTGTAGTTGTTTATTTGCAACTGTAATATGAGTGCATTGAAATTAAACATGACATTTTCCTTCTAGCTGCAATACTAAAGGCTTATTGTGCTTGAACAAAACTGACATTAAAACTTTTCAGCATTATATATTCTTCAAGAACAATGCCATTATGCTGCAGTAACTATAATGGTGCACAACGTGTAATAGAATGAATTCACTGCAACTCTTTTGTTTAAACATTTTCACTATTTGTGACATTTTGACTGTTGTCTAGTTTAGGATGAACTATTTTACTGCCTTTATGATGACTAATCCAAAACTGTTTTTACTGACAAGTTGCTCAGCTTTTTCTAACATATCTAGTCAAATTAGAGCATATTGACTAAGATGGACCAATTTGTTTGTCAATAATATCTACAAGGCAGTTGTTTTGATTCACACAGCAAAATATGTTATAAACTGTTGGAACTGTTAAAATAGTATTCCCAGTTCTACAACAATGGTGTGAAACAGAGTTAGTCTCTAAGTTTCTGGTCTTCAGAAAATTCAGCATGAAAACACTTGCCCAGCAGTTTTTGACCTTGTTGCTAAGAGCCCAATCAGCCACTCTTTTATGGTAAAAAAATCCAGAAATATGGAGCTATAAATATTAAAAGCGGACTGAAACAGCTTTTTCAACACCTAATTTCATGAAAAGCAGGCTTTTCCCCCAGCAAACTGTGACTGCATTATCAAAATGGCAGGACACATTCTGGGCTGCTGTATCAAACTGGTGACTTAGAGCAATACTTTGTATTACATCATAATTATAAGGCAGCACTGACACTTTCCAGACAATGGGAAATCCTGTAAATGCTTCTGGACAACAATACATTCACCAAACGAGTTAGGTAGAGTCATACTATGAACTATAGAGCTGCTCATCACTTGACTTGCCGTAAATTGTTTCAAATGTTGTCTACTTGTGTCACAATATTGTACACTTTTATATTGTTACAATACTGCAGGTCTAATTTGACTTATGAATGTTGATGTCATGATGAGATGATAAGAACATATTATTCTTCACAGTTGACTTTTTCCCCTATACACAGGTTTACTACATTGTTATGAGTACAGAGCACAATCAATTCATGTCTATGTTGCATTGTATTGTATTGTTTCTGTGCTGCTGAAATATTATTCAACCAGCTTCCAGAGGCAGATGTGATGATAAGATATGCTTGGAGTCTACACCACATGCAGCCCTGTCATAGCATTTTCAAATTTGACACACAGACACTCTCTATAGAAAATTATGGCAAATTATGTAAAATGTAAAAAGGGGTTAAATATTTAGGATTCAAGATGGCTGCCATTTCTGTGGGATATTCTTCCTAGACAGTATTATTACATCACCCAGCCACTGTTGTAAACTTTCCTACAATATACATATTAAAGGTCTAACAGAGAACAGAAACAGCCTGCTTCATTTCTCATTTGTTTTATTAAAGCAAAAGTTAATATTTCTTTATTATTGCTTGGATTATTCCCTCAATGCCTGTTAGTTCTTCAATCTTTCAGGCCATATGAGCAGCAAAGCCCTCATAATTTGAAATAGAAAATGAAAATTGAAATCGTAATGATGTTGTATTGAAATAAATGAAGCACATCAAGTAAATGAAACGATATTGCAGTGTTATTGTATTCATATGAAATTGTAACAAACTGTCAATAAGATTTGCTTGTAATCTTTAATCTTGCAGACAATAGATTTAAGATAACAATTATGATTGAAGCTATCAGTTATGCATTTAACATTGCATTTTTATATTTGTTAATGTCAGTTTCTTTTATATTGAGATGTGCAACTTTAACTTATTGAACCAATTTTTTCAAAAGCTATATCCTTTTAAGTGTTTCTAATGGATTAAAATATCATTTACATTGCCAAGATACTTTCAGAGGGGGGGGGGGGGGGTTGATATGGAATTTCATGCTGCTTCTAAATTAAATAATTTAAGATGTTAATGTGATCTTTCATCAAGATTAATTTATCTAAATTATTGTGACTAAAATTGTGTTTTGAGTGGATCCAGCAATCTGTATCAGAAGTGGCAGAGTGGTCTAGCTGTTAAGGGTCTGTGTTTGTTCTGCTGATCAGGTCCTGGGTTTGACCCTCATGAGCTTGCAAGATATGAGCTTGTTTCAGTTGGAAGAATTTTGCTTAACATTCGGTTTACTATAAAAATATGTATTAAAGAAGTTTATGTGCTCCATACTGTATGACTTCAATAAAAGAGCTAGACCATTGTTCAAAATAGGTGTCATCAACAGTAAACATCAATAGTAATTGGTGAAACTAGCCAATCACCTGTTTTTGCTTATTTTCAACACACAAAGCATCACTAGTAAGAGTTCTGCCAGAAATGCAACATTTTGTTCCAGCACAAAATGCACAGTTGTTTGATAGACAATTGCCATGAAACTGTAGCAGGCACAAACATCAAGGACTACATAAAGTCTATGACAAACATTGGAGGCAAATTTGTGGCTGTAATAGGCTGGACCTGCAAGTGTGGAATAGGACCTCAGAGAGATATATGTATCACAGGCAGGACAGGGGGCCTGTCCACCCAGAGAATGTTATTATCACCTTTCAAACAAAATTTCTGTGCAGCTGAAATAGATCAATACACAAACCTCCTAAGGTGACCAGACAGATGATGTATGGTCGAAATCTCTCTCCTTTGGTATACATACAATGAATGGCAATTGTATACACTTGCTTCTGCAGTAATACTTAGCTTTTACTGGCTACCAAGTATCAAGTATGATGTTGTATGATGTCGCACACCATTGATGTTTGTACTGGTTTTGCTGAGGTCTGCAAAACATGCTCTATACAAATTTATTGTATAAGCAGACCATAATCTATCAAATTGTTTTAGTAATGTGATATTGTACTCCAATTATATCTAGCAGTGTGCTCACAATGACTATTCTAAAGGTCACCAGCTCAGCTGACAAGGGCAAATGTTATGTTCGAGCTCACATCTTGTAATACCCTTTTGGGTTAGATGTTCTTTACCTCTATGAAGTGACTTTTCTGCTGTTTATGTTGTCCCTGAAAATACGAGAAAGTGATAAGGTACTTACAAGGGTCTCATCACTTGCTCATCATGTTGCTGACAACTTGTGTTGCAACAACTGCCCAATTCCCTGTTTTTATCTGCTAGCAAGATGGTTCAACCAAGGCAAGGTGAATATACTTGGCATTTAGAGGATTATGTTATTCTGTAGGGATAAAAGTAGGGCTGATACTAATTAAATTATTTCGCTTTATTTCTGTTTACCTGAAGTTAGTGATATCAATGTCGTATCAAAATCTGGATGCCAAGTAACATGACACTAAGAATTGTCATTAGATGAGGCATTGCCTTCGGTGAAGTATTACTTAAAACCTGTTTGTTGTCAAACAAATATGGCCAGGGATGTATGGAGTCACCACTATCTTTATGTTTGAGAATGGCACATCATTTCTATATATATGCATGCATCCATGTACCAAGTTTATGTATGTTATGCATGTATATATTTGTCTTCCAGACGTGCATTTATGTATGGCATATGAACAATTTGATGTGAAATGTACATTAGTCTTAAAACTATATGGCCATCCATTCAATACACATGCAACCTGCATTTCACAAAAAAAAAAAATCATATTCTCTAGCATTTTGAGAAGTTGAAACATGCTATTTCAGGTGTTGGAAGTAATTTAATTTGGATGCCTTGATGAAGAAAGACAAAACAATTAAGGCAGCTGCCAAATGTGACTGAAAGATTTTGGCCAACGTGATGGGATTATCTAAGCACTATGAGCATTTTGTTAGAAAATGACAGCAGGGAGGCCTTGATTGATATCTATGGCAGCTTCATTAAGTTAATCTAGATTCACACGTTGTGTATTGTCATGCGCTTGTTCTGACTGAGATTTAATGTTGAGATATAATGCTGAAGGAAACATAAAATGGCATGAAGTGGTTAAATCAAGCAACGCTATATTCCATAATCAACAGTCAATAAGTCCTGTTTGTGATGACAATTTCATATGCCACAATATGACTCGTGAATAGGCCTGCATTGGCGATATTTACTGATTGACTGATAACATAACAGAGATGCTTTTTGTCGCATGAGCCAGTTGTATTTCATCAATTTTGCTGGGTTATATTTATTGTCTGTCTTTCTATCCCTCACTTTGTCTTCCTTTGAAAAATGGAATCTCTATCCTTCAGTTTGTCTAAAAAGTGGAATCACAAAGTTTGTTTTTATTCAGTCATACGCATTAGTTTAAAGATGTTACCATGGGCGCCGTCCAGCTATACATGTCAAGATATAATAACAAGGTGCCTCTCTCATGCACTGAGTAGGTTTACATGGCATCATTCAAAAGGCCCGGTTCTCTTACTAAACTTAATTTAAATGTCTGATTCTTTGGTAACAAGTAAACAATATTCCCTATTGATCTGAATTGACAACATAATGGATATTGTCTCATTTTTGGCTGTTAAAACGCATTTTTCGGACGTGAATACGATCGCAGCAGTCATGCGGACAGAATGTAGGTCATTGACAGCAGCAGCAGAGGCACCCACAGGGTTTATTAGGGAAAACCCTGAGGCTACAAACGGTCGCGGACCTGATTTAGAGCAGTGCGGACATAGTTGGCGACATCAGTGACCTGAATTCTGTCTGCAAGACTGTCGCACAAGAATTCTCATTGCTCCACCTTTCTTTATTCTATGTCTTGATAGCCCCTGCTGGAGGCTGCCTGTGATGTTACTGTCTGGAAAAGTATTTATGAAATGCCAATTATTGCAAGTGAACCCCAATGCAGTATGCACCACTTAATAAAACCAAAACAATCAGGGACTCAATTTCCTTCTTGTCATTTTCATCAGTGGTTCCTCCACAATATCTTTAGGAACAGTATATTTTGAACCAACAATGACCAGTGGAGGTCATACAATAAGTATAGTTCTGCTTTTATATACATCTACAATATGTTATAAAATGATGACAATTGCTCTCAGACTGTTGTAATCCAAATAGTTAAGAAGACAACAGACTGTCAACAAGTTCATGCGAAGTCCTTCTTTTCTGCAAGATGATATTTGTTTAGTAAGTAACTGACTGCTAGCTGTGTGGCCGGGCTACTGTTGTCTGATTGTATCATTTGCACACGGAGATATGTTTGACCCCCTGCACTGCATTCTGATGTTGAATAGGTTCGACAATTTGTCAAGCCAAAATTTGTACATGGTCCCACATTACAGATATAATCATGATGTTTTTCAGCTAATATTTTTGTGAGTCTATGAATAGTTAGAACCAAGAATTAAGGATTTAAGCCTGGATATCAGTTGTTTCTCGGTGACGAAGCTTTGTAAATGATAGTGGAAATATGTTCGAATTTTTGTGATATATATTGTTTCCATGTGTATTGTGTATTGTGAGCCTTATAATTAGTGTTGGTATTAATAATAGATAAGCTTCCCTGTTCATCGTTTTGCTTTGGTGGTAGTTAGCTTACAATTTTTGATAAATGCTACAGCAATACATTACAAATATTAGAAATAAGGCTTGAAATTTGTGCTATGTCATACATTTATGCCTTGCCTATGTATGTCTAGTATCACATTTTACACTGTAAAATATGTTATTTGTCCTTATGGTGTACAGAGAGAACTTATACCTTCTTTGCACTACAAATGGCACAACTGCTGACTTGCACAAAATAACCATAAAAAAGCTTGCCTTCAAAGAGGCAAAATACACGACAATTGTATGGTGCCATATTTCTAAAGGAACGGCTCAGTTATCCAAGTGATTGTCTGGCTGGTAACAATGTTCCCAAGGAATGTTCCACAATTTGCATACAAGATTGATGACCCCCGGTTAATGACAGTGTTTTTCCTCCAGGGAAGTAATCAGGCTGTGTTAGAGAGAGAAAGAAAGATAAATATTATGTTGAACGTAATGATGTAAATCTGAAGCATGAAATATATATGATGTAACCATATTATATCCTGAAGGCTAAGTACTCTGCATCTGGCAGCATGGTACAAAAGATGAAATTGTACTGCGCATCATTTATCATAAATACAATTTCGACTGGGTAAGATTATACTGTTGTGTGTTGCAGTCAGCTACATTTGTAACTATATGTATATTTTCTGATCAGAAAAGTTAGCGAGTTAAATTAAGTGTTTTGATAATTGATCCTGAACATGTTCTGTCTGGAATGCAGAATTACAAGACAGCTGCTTGCTGGTTTATTTACAGTTTCTTAAAACCATCGTTTTTTGACTGTCGAAAATTGTCAATTATAACCAGGTTCGTTATATGTGGGTGTTATTTATGAGTTTGTCAAAAAATCTTCCTGGACAATAATCTCGTTTTAAACAAATTTTTCTTGTTAAAGTTCTTGTTATAAAGAGGTCTCATCAAGGAGTCTGCGTTCTGTCAACCTGCAGTTTCTGTACCAACCATCCACCAGATCTAAATCGTATGGTGACAGGTCTTTTGCAGCAGCAGCACCTAAGTGGTGAAGTACTTTAAGAGACGTCTAAAGACTTACTTATTCAGCATTACTGAATTTTAAACTTTTGCATTTATAGTTTTAAATTATTTTTTACTGCAATCAGTTAATTACCTTAAAATTTTAATAAAGTTCTTTATTTTTTACAAATATCTTTTTTATCTTGTGAGGCACTATTATGCAGCGCAGAGAGCTGGTGACTGGCGCATTATAAATTAATAAATATTTTTATATTATTAAATATTAAACTTTGTAGGTCAAATGTTGGTTGAATATTGACCGTATGTTGGCCGAATGTTGAACAAATGTTGGCCAAATTAGACATGAGGTACGTACCTTATACGACTGCCATTAAAACAAGACTCAGCCTGCTTATACATACAGCAAAACAATAGCAAACTAGTTTTACAACCAATGCTGCAATGTTTGACAGTGTGGGAGCCATGTATCATTATCCATCAATATCATAGAAAGTGTTCATATTTGTGTTGCCTACAATCCATACTTTGAAGTTAGTAAGAAGTTAAGATATGCACTTTAACTTTAGCGCTAGCTTGTGAAACTCCTCTATACAATCAGACTAATGTTTTTACTTTCCCTGCTGCTTTGGGTGAGTACAACTCCAAAATCGACTCTTAGTGTTGCAATTCTTGGCATATTACTCTAACTAATGTGTAAGTCAAATAATATCTCTAAAATGTCAGTTAATATGTTGTATTGTAGATGGGTATTGTATTTTCATTGCAAAACATCCATTTATTGAAAACTTCAATGTATAAAAACAAAATTTGCAACTTTGATATTTGTGCATTTAATTAAAAAATGATAAAATGACATTTAGGACAATTCTTTAAAACAAAGAGCATAAGATATATTTCAGCATATTTAAGAGTTTTCTTCTAGCTGCAATACTTAATGCTTATTGTGTGGAACAAAACTGACATTAAAACTTCACAGCATCATATATTCTTCAAGAACAATGTCATTATACTGCAGTAACTATAATGGTTCACTTATGGAAAGCAACATATAATAGAATTGGAATTCTTTTATTTAAACATTTTCCCTATTTGTGACATTTTGATTGTTTTCTAGTAAAGGCTGAACTATTTGACAGCCTTTATGATGACTAATCCCATAGCCATTTTGACTGACAAGTTGCTCAGCTTTTTCTAACATATCAGTCAATATAAGTCACTGACATTTAGAGTGACATGACAATGACGATGACACAGTTTTTATTGGCTCCTTAAATAACATATAACAGTAATTACATATTATTAAAATTAATAATTTTTTCTTAGAGTGTAGGCATTATAAATAAATAGATACAATTTTAAATGATGATAATTAATTGTTGGAGTTGAGTATCAGTTGTGCAGTGTCTGGATCACAGGAGGAGACTAACGGCCACACAAATAACAATTTGGAATATACTAATTGAATCGATATTATACAATGCTATAGATTTTCTTTTAATATAGGGTTTGAAGCCATCTAAACTATGTGTTAATATTTTTTCTTTGAAATTTATATCCATATTGTTTTATATTACTGGGTACCTGTAACTCATGCCATTTCTTGCAAAGTCATGTCTCACAGCAGGCAAACGAAGATCACAAGTCTGATTGACGAGTGAGGTAAGGATGATAATAATTTTGAGATAAGTTTCATATTGACTAATGTAAAATAACCTATCATCAGTGAAAAATTTATAGATTTGAGATACACTGTGTAGAATTGATATGCTGACTAACAAGCTAAAATTTAATCATTATAGCTTGTCAAACAGAGCATATGGACCAAGACGGACCAAGTTGTTTGTCAAAAATATCAACGAACCAGTTGTTTTGACTAACACAGAGCGATTTTCAGTGTATGGCCAAATTTCACATATTATACAATATGCATTCACCAGCAAAATAGGTTCTAAACTATTGGAACCTGTTACAATAGTATTCCCAGCCCTACAACAATGGTGTGAAACAGAGAGTTAGTCACTAAATAAGTTGCCCTGCAGTTTTTGACCTTGTTGCTGAGAGCCCAATTAGCCACTCTTTTATGGTGACAAACTCCTGAAAAATGGGGCTATAAATATTAAAAGCCTAGAGTAAGTATCGCGGACTGAAACAGCTTTTTCAACACCTAATGTCATGAAAAGCAGGCTTTTCCCCCAGCAAACGGTGACTGCATTGTAAAAATGGCAGGACACATTCTGGGCTGCTGTATCAAACTGGTGACTCAGAGCAATACTTTGTATTACATCATATTATAAGGCAGCACTGACACTTTCAAGACAATGGAAAGCCCTGTAAATGCATCTAGACTACAATACATTCACCAAAAGAGTTAGCTAGGGTCATACTATGAACTACACAGCTGCCCACCATAGTTACTTACTGTGATCTGTTTAAAATGTTGTCTACCTGTGTCACAATATTATGCATCTATATAACTTTTCAACTAAAGCTCGGATATTACTATTATAGCCAGCAGTCAAAGGTAGTTGTCATGATGAGATGAAAAAAACAGATTATTCTAAATAGTTGATATTTTTTCTGTACACCTATTTTCGACATGATTACGAAGCCATCGAATCAGTACACAGTGTTTAATCTGAATTTTCATGTATTGTATGTAATGTATGTAATGTATGTATTGTATGTATAGCATTAACTGTATTGTATGACCAAATACTAAAGGTAGATGTTATGATGAGATATGGCTTGGAGTATATATGCACCCAGACAAATTAAATATAAGTAAATATTCATTATATGCAAAATGCAAATGTAGTCAATTAAAAAACGTAATACTCAAGATGGCTGCCATTTTTGTGGGTTATTCTTCCTAGACAGTATTAATACGTCACCCTGCTGGTGTTGAAGACTTTCCTACAATGGACATAAAGGTCTAACAGAGAAAAAAAGCCAACTTCATTTCTCATTTGTTTTATTAAAGCGAAAGTTAATATTTCTTTATTATTGCTTGGATTATTCCCTCATTGCCTGTTAGTTCTTCAATCTTTCAGCCCATATGAGCAGCAAAGCCCTCATAATTTGAAATAGAATATAAAAATTTTGAATCGTAGTGACGGGGTATTGAAATAAATGAAGACCATAGAGTAAATGAAATGACATTGCCGCGTTATTGTATTCATAGGAAATTGTAAAAGAGCTGTCGATAAGATTTGCTTGTAATCTTTAATCTTAGAAACAATCAATTTTCTATAACAATTATGATTGAAGGTGTCAGTTATGTATTTGACCTCACACCTTAAACTTATTGAACCTATGTGTATGTGGATGCCATAGCCCAGTGGATAAGGTGCTGGACTCAAATATGCATGGTCGTGGGTTCAAGTCCAGGCATGGCATTGGGGAACTGAACATCCTCCTTGAACCATTGAAGACACTTAAACCAATTACATTACCAATTTTTTGAAAGGCTGCAGATAATAGTATTACTTCATCATTCATATTGCCAAGAAACTTTTGGGAAGGGGGGGGGGGGGGCGGTTAGCAAGGTTTTACAATAAAATAATTTATCAAAATTATTGTGACTAAAATTTGGTTTTGAGTGGATCCTTTTTATAAGCATCAGAAGTGGCAGAGTGGTCTAGCTGTTAAGGGTCTGTGTTTGTTCTGCTGATCAGGTCCTGGGTTTGACCCTCATGAGCTTGCAAGATATGAGCTTGTTTCAGTTGGAAGAATTTTGCTTGACATTTGGTTTACTATAAAAATATGTATTAAAGAAGTTTATGTGCTCCATACTGTATGACTTCAATAAAAGAGCTAGACCATTGTTCAAAATAGGTGTCATCAACAGTAAACATCAATAGTAAATGGTGAAACTAGCCAATCACCTGTTTTTGCTTATTTTCAACACACAAAGCATCATTAGTAAGAGTTCTTTGCCAGAAATGCAAAAATGTTTTCCAAAAAATGCACTGTCATTTGATGGACAATTGCCAGGAGACTGTGGCAGGCACAAACATTAAGGACTGCATAAAGTCTATGACAAACATTGGACGCAAATTTGTGGCTGTAATAGTCTGGACCTGCAAGTGTGGAATAGGACCTCAGAGAGATATATGTATCACAGGCAGGACAGGGGGTCTGTCCACCCAGAGAATGTTATTATCACCTTTCGAACAAAATTTCTGTGCAGCTGAAATAGATCAATACACAAACCTCCTAAGGTGACCAGACGGATGATGTATGGTCGAAATCTCTCTCCTTTGGTATACATACAATGAATGGCAATTGTATACACTTGCTTCTGCAGTAATACTTAGCTTTTACTGGCTACCAAGTATCAAGTATGATGTTGTATGATGTCGCACACCATTGATGTTTGTACTGGTTTTGCTGAGGTCTGGAAAACATGCTCTATACACATTTATTGTGTTAGAGGACCATACTCTATCAAATTGTTTTAGTAATGTGATATTGTACTCCGATTATATCTAGCGGTGTGCTCACAACGACTATTCTAAAGGTCACCAGCTCAACTGATAATGGCAAATGTTATGATGAAATGATAAGAATGAGCTCCCATCTTGTGATACACTTTTGGGTTAGATGTTCTTTACCTCTTGAACTTTTCTGCTGTTATGTTAAGGCAAGAAAGTGATAAGGTACGTACAAGGGTCTCATCACTTGGTCATGATGTTGCTGACAACTTGTGTTGCTTTAACATTTAACAAAGTTCTGCCCACTTCCCTGTGTCTTGTCTGCCAACAAGAAGGTTCAACCGAGGCATGGTGAATATATTTGGCATTTAGAGGATTATGTTATTCTGTAGGGATAAAAGTAATGCTGAGCCTAATTAAATTAGTTTTCTTCATTTCTAAGCAACATTAGAGGTCTAGATGGCTAAGTCCCAATGTATCATATAATTCATATCGAGAAAAGGAGATTCACTAATACATATGTACATCAAATTTATCTTATGAATGAAAAGGCTACATTTAATCACTTGATATTGATAATTCAATGTCTCAATGCCACTGTCACAATGCTACTGCGTCTGAAGCTTAGTCAGCTTATATGAACAGCTGCCAGAGGCAGACGTCATGATAAGATGATAAGGCATGGAGTCAACACCGTGTTACACATTTACCCCATGGGTGGGGTATTTTATTTACCTCAGCATAGACATAATTTATAAGATATATCAGATTTCTTTACCAACCATTGAATGGTATTTGGATTATGACAGCAAGAGAAAGATGTCTACAAGACAGTATATTATGATTAAAAATAAATAAATAAATAATCCTAGAAAATGTGACTGGTTTTAAGAGGCGTCATTCAATATCCTCAAGGCAAGGGACATCGCCGAGTATATGCGGACTTGTGTAGAACAGGAAATATCTTTCCTTGTACACATTTCTATGAGACACAAGTCAATCAATATGGATGGGACCTTTGATTGACCTGAGTGACCTAGGGGGTATGGCAAGGACTGAAATTTGCTCCATTGCAGTCCACACGCATTGCGTTGCAGTCAATTATTCTCTTTTAGTATAAGATGATCTCGCTTACTATTACCATTTCACAATTAGCCTACATATTTGGATCAATAGTAACTACCCCGAGCTGGAAACAACAACGTTTAGGTTATTACAACCTAAACAAACCATAGAAAGAAGAAGATACCCTTATATATTCAGCTCAACTGAAATGCGTCAATGGCATGATCACTTATAACTTATACAAACACCCTTAACTTGATCACAATCATGCCTGAAATGGCCTTGGAACTGAAAGAATTTTAACATATTCTAACTCCATCTTACTTATAATGGACAGAATATAATTTATAAGATAATTATGAGGTGTACAATAATTGTGTTCCTGTAATTGTGTTGTACTTCATTGGCAATATATGAGCCAGAGAAGGCTGCCTGCTCCGATAACCGGGACCACCAAGGGCAATCAATTACAATGATCGTCGGTTGATGATTGATATAAACTTAACAAAAAGCAACATTTACTACAGCTAGATACTGCTACCTGACACTTAACCAACAGTACTTTGGGAAAAGGCTTTTTAGTTTCTATCAAACATAACTGGTAACACGTTGAAATGTCTTGGGGGTTTTATTTGTTTCTTTAAATTGCTTTTATGCGGGACCAACTGAAGCGACAGATTACATGACTGTCTGGTGTAAATGTAAATACTCGAAGTGTACATTTAAGGCAGACAGCAGAGGAATTAAAGTAGTTTAGAAGAGAAGCCAGACTGTCTGTTAGAGTGGAATAAATTAAGGGAGTTGCTTTCGTTTCGCAATTCAAAGGGCACTGTAATTAGAATTTGCAGTGACCAGACAACTGGTATAATGAAAGACTTGGTGTGTTGGGAATCCTTGTGATTGACTTAACACACTACATTTGCATTATTCATGATTTTGCACTTGCATAAAAGCTAACATTAACTGTTGGAAATACAGTTTGCATAACACCTCAGTGCTACTGTTGTACACATATAAGCAGCTGCATTTGTGTTAATTTTGTGCCAAAATTGGACCATGAACTTACTCGTTTTCCCCATCAATTTCTTTTTGCCTTTTCTTGCACATTTTATGTGACCATTCAACCTTTATAGCTATTTTATGATTGGCAATAAGGAACTCGTACAACACATTTTCTTTATCTGTTTGCCTCAGTGTTCACTTCAAATATGCATAGAATACTTAGCGCAGACGGATTCATTGCAACTGCATGGAATGACTTCTGTTTTGTGTGACACATAAAACATCTAAGTAGAGATAAATCGTTTAAGGTGTTAAATACAAAGTACATGTCACAATGCTTTTAGAATGAATTGGCATAAGTCCTGCCAAAGTATGATACTTCCTACATTTTGCAGACTTTCTGTCAAAGATGATTAAGCCTATATGCAGTGATGGTGATTTGTCAGGAAAGTGTAGTCTTCCATCAAGCAGGATAAGCTGTCAAAGATGATGAATAGAGATCAACCTTATGGTCAAATGGGAATATGTCTATATCAATAATATCTTTAGGGTTCATTTCTGAATCATCGTGCAACAAGAAGATATGAAGTGACCTTCCCCACCCCCCAAAAACATAAGAAACAACTCAAGAACAACATTAATTGCTACGATAAGGATGAGAATAAATTAATTTTCCATTATAAGTTTGAACAATGGGCACGGCATATGTTTATGATAATACGATATACTATCGGATGCTGTTAACTATTAAAAGTGAGGCCACTCACTAATTGGTTGCAATTTGTAATATGTAGTTTTTTTGTTTTTTTTTCAAGAAATTCTGTGATATTGTATGTCTTTCCAAGGACGTCCGAGTACTCCTTATAAGTCTCACGAAAATCTTAAAATCTCTTGTTCACGCTGTAACACTGTTTAACATTGCCAATTAGGCAGGCAGATGGGACTAATTTCTAAGGACTTTTCTAAGTACTTGACAGGCGGAAAGCACTACTGTTCCTTGGATTTCTTTGAAGTAGACTTACCTCCTTTTTGTTCGATGTCAGTAAGTACACTGTCCATGGTTTGAAAGAAAGTCCCAGTTCATTGTACTTTGTAGACGTAACTAATTGACAAAAAATTATATCTGCTTCAGACTCCAGCTTGTTTATGTTCAGCACTATAATGATTGACGCGTGTCTAATGTATATTGGGTAACATTTGTGGAATATTTGAAAACAATTTTGATGTATGCAGCTTTACTCAAATTTATATCAGTATTTCAACATTATTTTTCCATAGTTATGAGCTACTGTGATGTGGCAAAAACAGGCTCATAGCAAACACATGAAACTGATTATATTTCGTGTATGCATAAACAAATTCAATTTGGTGAATATATGAATTACTTGAAGTGTTGAATACATGCCTGAACAAATGGAATGATATAGTTGCTGTCGAAATTACAAGACTTTCTGTCCAAGATGATTAAGCATATGCAGTGATGGTGATTTGTCAGGATAGTGTAGTCTTCCATCAAACAGGATAAGCTGTCAAGTATGATGAATTGAGATCAATCTCATGGTCAGATAAGCATATCCATTTTCTCTACCCACAGTTTCTCAATGATGGTATAACAATGGGTATCTTGAATGGAAGATCACGTATACTTCAGAGTTATATTTTGTTGGTTAAAGCACTTTTTAGTTTTTGGTATCTTGTGTTATCTTGTCTTATCTTGTTGTCTTATCTTGTCTTATCTATCTTATCTTGTCTTATCTTATCTTACATATCTTGTCTTGTCTTGTCTCGATATTATCTTATCTTATCTTATCTTGTCTTGTCTTGTCTTGTCTTGTCTTTTCTTGTCTTGTCTTGTCTTGTCTTGTCTTCTCTTAGCTTTGTATTGGAATCAATACAAAAAATGATTAAAATTCAAAATCATCTGTAACAAGCAATCAGGCGATATATTTGTAGATTGAAACAATATAATATTGGGAATAGTATGTAGGTAAGTTCTATGATGCCAAGAGGTCATTGTTTCCTTGGATGACCCATAAAAATCAATAGGCCCTATATAATCCTCTTATGATTGCTAAACTGCTAGAACTGTCAAAGTTGACATAGCACCAATTATGCAATCAAATAAGGGCCAGGAAAGTCGGGTATGTTTCATTTTGAAGATGGGTTGCAGAGCAAAATGATAAATTGGCCGAACATTGTGACATGTGCTTCATAAGGAAACAATAAGCAAAGAAAGTGAAAGAGAAATTTGTGGTAAGTCATTTTATATGAACAATTGATTTTGAAATGGAGCAAATTTACTACGATTCATAGGGATGCTATCAGAAAATTAGCAATTAAACGCTGCATGCAGTTGGCATATTTATGAACGAATGAGTAAGTCACTCATTATGTTACATTTATTCACATATTTAATATATTTAATCAGCAATTACAATATCAGTAAAAACTGTTTTTAGATGCTTTACAATCACTATATTTAAATGTATATGTAGTTTTCCTTCAGTTAGCATAATGCAATATTTCTATAATACCTATCCAAAATACTTCACATAAAAGGTTTAGGACATTAAAAACACTGCAAAATTATGCCGAAAATTAAGGATTTAAAATTCAATGTATACATTCACTTAAAGTTGATAAAATCAAGTATCTCAGTAACACCGAAGTGTGCTGGCTTAAAAGTGACCGCCACCTTGAACCTGAATCTGGCATCAGTGACCTGGAGAATGAGTGACAGCGAATGATCTGAAAAGGCATTCAAGTGATCAAAACTGGAGGAAGTTGCCCATAAGTAACACGAGTGCAAAGCAATTACCCTCACTTATTCCTGGTCACAGTTTAGTATTCCTTCTTGCTTGTTTTATCACATATTTGAAATTTCCATAAGATTCACTGATTAGTCAGCACATTGTAGTAGACAATACTGTACTTCTAAGAATCCTGCCTAGATGTTGCATATATGAAGGCACTCCTGTCAGTGTTCCAAGGACGCTGAAGACATTCTTTGTTCTCTGGCAATATTAAATCTCTCAAGATAATAACTCTATATTGGCTTTTATGTTGCATTGTCTCAATGCTGTTGGTTTGTGACTAAGGCAGCTTATATGACCAGCTATTTGAGGCAGATGTAATAATGAGATTACATGTTTGTACAAGGATTGGAGTCGACCTCATGTTACACATTAACCCCATAGGTGGGGACTTATATTTCCTTCAACATAAACACTAAATATGAAGCACCACCAATTCAAGGTCTCATTTAATTGAAATCCAACTGAGATGTATAGCTTTAGAATCAAATCCAGCCCTTAAACAGAGCTTGCCAATGACTTTTCAAGCTGATGCTTTAATCACTAGGCCACTAAGTGCAAATTTAAGCATCCAGATAGGCCTGATCTTCGATGACTTTCTTAAGCATTACATGGGTGGCTGAATAAGCACTACCAACTTACCTTGAATATCTTTGATGAGATATGCTCTTGAGGTTTGATGTCAATCAGTACATTGATGAACCTTTGTTGGATGTTGAATTTATCACTAAAGTGTGGCAAGCTTCTGGATGTGTACTCTTTGGATGATATGCCTAACTTTCCTGATAATTCAAAATTAAATGATATTCGCCTGACAACATATGGTGGTTCATATTAGAATATCACAACAAAAGAAATGTTTTCAACAGCTTAAGCAAAAAAGTTTAAATTGCAACACGCTGTATTATTCATCAATTGCCTTGAAAAATATCATTGAATTTACACGATAACACAGCATTGACTAAAATGCAAACACAGAAGTTTTCATTGAAGAGACTATCAAAAAATCCCTTATCTACTTACAATACAACAGCATTCGATTTAATAGTTTTGGTGTCACATTTGTGGTTAAATAGCTTTTCAGGAAAAATCTGCTTCAGAGATAGATTGCATCACAGTCTGGTGTAAATGTAAATACTCGAAGTGTACATTTGAGGCAGACAGCAGAAGAATTAAATTAGTTTAGAAAAGAAGTCAGACTGTCTGCCTGAGTGGAATAGATTATAGGAATAGCTCTGGATTTTAAAGGACCAAAAGGACCAACAGCAAAGTGTAATGAGAAAAGGTTGCAACCTCATAAAGGTAATCATTGGTGCTGGTTCTCTCTAATTGAAACGGAACAAAGAATCATCCAATGAATTTCAACATACTTCTATACCTTAAAAGACAAAAATAAGTAGTGTAGTCTGTTAAGGCCAATTTTTGACCAAATCGTTACATGCTGGTACAAAGCACCAAATTTGGTGTTTAGGTACTTTCAAACATGCTCTTTCATTCTAGAAGGGGTGCCATGACAAAATATGGCCAGGGCGGCCGCCATCTTGAATGCAAAATGGCCGCCGCTAAGAAAGCTTAAGTCAAACTTATTTCTAGAGAAAGTTCTTATGTTCTGCCATAGTCCTCATATAACTGCCAAAAAAGAATAATAAGCAATGGAATATATTGTAAATCATAAAATGTACTAAATGACACTGAAATCATACAGAATTTCCATTTGGCGTAGTTCTACAATTTCTATAATTCGTAGGGTCAATTCCGGTGAAGTGCTACAAAAACTGCTACTATTATCTGCACACTAACGCTGCCTAGGTGCTGAGTTATAGGCCTATTTATTTATTTATAAAATATATTTATACAGGGTAACATATTCAGTATAAAAACTGTTTTTCAATACGGCCCTGATATTGACATTTAAAGAGTTAAAAATAGAATAATAAAAATAAAGTAATTAAAAGGACTGGTATGCAGTTGATTAGTAAAAAACATTGATAAAATAGGCTTTACATTTGGCTTTAAAAACATTAATGTTATCACAACATTTGACATCACTGGGAAGATCGTTCCATATAATGGGACCTCTAACAGTAAAAGCATTGCTGCTAAAAACAGAATTAGTATATGGTATATGTACATCATTTTCATTAAAATGTCTCGTATTGCAACTGGAGACTTCCTTTTGCATAGTGATGTCATCACATAAATAATGGGGAGCCAGCCCATGAATAGATTTAAAAACTAAGACCGACATAAAGTAATCACGTCTCTGTGAAACATTTAAAAAATTCAATCGCCTGACTAGTGTTATCCCTCTGGTATTAATGAAATCATAATTGTTACATGTGATTCTAGCTGCTCTATTCTGCATATGTTGAATTTTATCAATGTTACATTTACTGGTATAGCCCCACACAGTGATGGCATAATCAATCTTGGTTTGAATAGAGGCTTGGTAATCTTGAATAAGGGATTTATAAGGTACATAACACTTAATTCTTGATAACATGTATAATTTAGTATTGAGGTCTTTACACAATTTGTTAACATAATCATGCCAAAGTAGGTTTTGATCAATTTTCAAACCCAAATAATCAATAGCATCCACTTTTTGAACAGCATCCTCACCAACACAGATATCAAGGTCACAATCATCCAAACGGTTCCTTTTTTGTCTGGTACATACAAGCATGGAATTAGACTTAGAAGCATTGACAACGAGTCGGTTGTTGTCATACCATTCTTTGACACCATTTAGTGAAGACTGCAAATTATTCTTGAGCTCAGTAACATTTTCACCAGTACAGTAAATTAAAATATCATCTGCGTATAGATTGCAACAACCTTGCTTAACATGAACATTAATATCGTTAATAAATAGAAGAAATAGGATAGGGCCCAAAATAGACCCTTGAGGGACCCCGATATTAACATGTTTGACATCAGAGAGACTGTTGTTACAGTAAACCCTATGACCTCTATTAAATAAGTAAGATTCAAACCACTGAACAACATCTGTATTACAACCATATTTACTGAGTTTACCTAACAATATTTTATGATTAATGGTGTCAAAACACTTTTTGATATCAAGGGCACATGTGCCAATAAGAAGACCATCATCAATACATGTAAGAAGTTTGAGTGTTATGCTTCTTAATATAAGCAGACTGGTCTGGAGATATGAATTCATGATCATCTAGGTAACTAATAATCTGAGTATAAACCTCTCTTTCAATAATCTTAGGTATATGACCAATGATACTGATAGGTCTATAATTACCAGCATCATTTTTACAACCTGTACCTTTATAAACAGGTGTGATTCTAGACAATTTCCAGTCATTAATAACTTGACAAGTAGACAGTGAAACGTTACAGAATTTGGTAATTATTGGAGCAATGATATGACGAGAAATGTAAAGAAGTTTGCTGTCAAAACCCAAAACATCCATAGAACTTTCTTGACCAAGTTTGAACAAATGTTTGTTTACAGATTCTTGTGTGACATATTGAAAATCAAAACAGTAAACAGATACAGAAGTTTTCCAAAACAAACTTTTGTTGTTATCAACAGCTATGTCCGAAACAGTTGACTCACCAATAGTATTAAAGTGATCATTAAGTAATTCAGGTGAGAAATTATCAGGTAGGGCCTATATATATATATATGTAACTATATCTTAACAATAGTGGATGGTAAGGTGTCCAACATTGAATTTTGTGGAATGAAGAAAATTACATTTGCTGAGGTGAACCTGAAGCCAATATAATTTTACCGAATCCCACAAAACTCTATGTTAGATGAAATTGCTTCTATTCTCCAGATTGTACAATATACATTACAACCATCTAACATATTTAGCAGATGTCCAATATAAACACATGCTGGATGACAATGAATTATGGACATTATTTGAATCCATAAGAAATCAATTCATATTTTTTCAGTTTTAGTCATTTTTCTGAACTACCTGCTTGTCAGGTTTGCGCTTTGCAAGAATTCTGCAAACTCTGCACATGATCATCTAATTGTTCTTTCATTTCGTTGTTAGACCTTTAATAAATGAGCCAGCCTATATACTATATATTTTATTTTTTTATTTTTCATTTATCTTTATTGACATGTGGTTTTACATTAGAATGATACAAACATCAGACGTGGAAACATAAACCACCCAGCCCCCATAAGGGCTTATATGTCAGTCCATTTTTTCCAAAAAGTTAGCCATTTGTACCTGATTTTCGATATTAATAAACACAACTCTTTCAAAATCATCATACTCATCGAATTTACTATTAATGTAACTAATTATTATAAAGACTGGTTCTTATATCATTATAGGCATTACATACACATAGTACATGAAATTCATCTTCTATATTATTTGCAACAGAATTACACAGCTTACAAACTCTGTCTTCCATTGGGACATTTCAAAATCTTCCAATTTCGACATTAATTGGCAATATCCCTGCTCTAAATTGAGCTAACAATGATCCATGAATACGTGGTAAATTACATTTAACATATTTTTCCAATGAACATGACATCTTATAAATATTGTAATACCTTAGTTTGGGTTTGTTATATCTTGTAGTTTCCCAATTCTCCCAATATATCTGTTTTATTTTACATTTAAGCAGTCTAATATCACATTCCAAATTATTATGCAATAATTCAACCATTCCTACTTTGCTAAAAATTTGTTTTAATGCATGTGACAATTATTTCTACATTAACTAATATCGTAATCAAATAATTTTCTAGGTAGTCTTTCTCTGTCCATTTTCAATAACCTATTATAATATTTACACATATTTACATGTCTGTTGCAGATGGTGCTAGTCCATCCTATATCACCTTCTAGCATATGTATTGGCGCAATTCTATGAACACCGTAGAAGAACCGCATAGCTCTGTATTGGACGTTATCAATTTTACTATAATTCCTAAAACCCCATACTGATGATCCGTATTATATAGTTTAGCAAAGGTTTTTAACAATACTGTTGCATTTTACTCCTAATCATTGCAAATGCTCTACCTCCTGCTTCTGCCAATAGAGTTGCTGATCTTGTGAAATCTAAATGTTCATTAAAGATACGCCCTTAGTATTTATATTCCTTAACAGTCTTTAGGTTACAATTTCCAAGACTAAATTCATAATTTGTCTGTTTTTAATTTCTTGGTCTAAAATGCAAAATTTCTTTTTTGTTTTCACTATAAGGTAAATTGATTAATTTAGTTTAGGTGAGTAAGCAAGCAAAATATGTACATAATCAGGTCAGGTATTTACTGACAAAAGTTTCAGCATTCATGGTCCACTTCTGCTTTTTAAATACAGGCCTGTGAAACCCATCTGCAAAACAAATAATCAAGAATCTGCACTTAAAGAGTGAACGCAACTTCTTTTGGCAGAATCTACATTATAAGCAAAATATGAGACAGAGATCTTGAAAACTTATTATCTGAAAATCATCCTGGGATTCCATCATTCTCCATCAGCAGACACTGATGGAAAACTACTGACCATCACAAAAACTGGAATTTTGTTGATGCCACTGCAGTCATACACACTCTGCCAATGTATGAGTTAAGCTCCACATTCACTGACTATGCTGATAAAGTGTCCCCCTCCATGGATGAGACAATCTGAACAATTGAAAATTACACGCCTGGACAAGGATCGAGAAGACAGTTTAAAAAAGAGAAAAGAGGGGGGAAGGGAGTTAGAAGAAATGTTGTAGAAACCACCAGATGCCACCTAAGTTTGAAGACTTAAAATACTCATCAAGCAAGAGAGAATTATTTCATTTATTAATCAAAAAAGTCTTTGCAGCAACAGTTTGAATATATTTTCATAACAGGTTAGGCTTTTCCATGTCCTTAAAGCCTGCTTGTGAAAGCATTGTTACTAGACGTCGAGACTGTAGTTCAATTAATTTTGTCATTTGGTGTCAGGTGCAGAAATGATCTTCCTCAGTACCAAGTGTAAATGCCTCTTTTACAACTTTTTCAACATACAATAGTTACCATACTTTGACCACCTTAAAGCTTCTTCCATCCATCATACAGATCATATAAAGAAGATGAGTCTTGTATGTGTGTCTAAAAGAAAACAGGACAGCACAGCGGACACTGAACAGTGCTTGACACTGACCCAATTGTGCCAATGAATGACTTATTACATAAACATCAGTGTATGCCTCAAGATGTACAACTGTATGTGGCATTTGGTGCCCGTAAAAATTACAAAGAGTGTAGTATTAGCAGAATCTATGATTCACTTTGGGATGACAAATTCTGTAGCATGGATTCTAAGGCTGAATTCGGAAAAGTCACACTGAGAAGCCTTCCAATAAGGCACTGATGCTTTCAAAATTGTAACCAAGCTCTTTCAGCTAATTTGAGGGTGGGGGCATAACTCAGTGGTAACACTCTGGGCTGCCAACCACTGGGTCCCGGGTTCAACTATATGTCTACATGTAAACTTGTAATATGCATGCACATATTTTTTACTTTGATAATCTTTTTACGACTGTCTGTGTGTGGCTTGTAATCAGTATGGTGATAATATTCTAGGGCTAAGTGACCAAAATACTTTGCATTTACTGTCAAATTACTAAGCACCTTGCCAAACAATAAAGCATGTACATTTGTATCTAGTAAGATTTCACAGATTTGTCAGCATTTGCTATGCACCACTACAATATTGTTGGTGGCCCTTTCTAAGTCAAATGGTGGCCATCCCAACTACAATTTAATGTAGCAACCTTCCTAATGAAAACGAGGATGTTCAACAGGATATGTGTGTCAAATTTCAAGTATTTAGCATGATTTGGCTGGATATTATGAGCATTTTCTTTTTATTGTTGTGATGTCATCAGTGGCCATTTAAAATTTAAGATGGCAGCCATTCTGATTGTTTTTTAGTATGACAACTTTCTGACTTTAAAAGGCATGTTCAAAAGTACCCATGTGCTACATTTCAAGTATCTAGTGGGATTTTACAGATTGTCATGGGCTTTGTTTGGGACCACTAAAATACCATAGGCGGCCATTTTAAAAAATCCCTTCTGAGATGAAAGAGCATGTCCAAAAGTACCAATGTACCAAATTTCATGCTTTGTACCAGCATGTAACGATCCAAACCTTAACAGACTTCACTAAAGAGGGTATATTTTACATAGTGTAGTTTAGAGACTATTCAGCTTCATGTGAAAGTAAATGTTTACTTACTTCAAGTGTAGCAGATTCCAGTATAAATTAAAAAGCAACATTATCACATAATATCGCGTCTACTAAGTTATGTCCTGCCGATTATCCCCGGTATTTCTTCTCTAGATAAGTTGAATATTTGTTTCATTAAATATGCAGTTCCCACTATATTAATGTTGGGTTGGGATAGTTTGTAAGAAGCCAAATGCCTCCAATAAAACCACTTCATTGAGAAACCACAAACATGTGGTCCTTTACAAGTTTTTCCATAGTATATTAACAAGACTACAAGATAAATTCAAGTTACTTTACCTCAGGATAAAGTAAGTGACAGTTACTGATGAGCCTACATATTCTCAATGGTTAATCAAATCCAAATAATACTCTAGGTCTTCAGTAGGTGCCTCTCAGTGTATTGTGAGGCAAATTGCCAGTTACGTTGGTCCCTTCACCAGCATGCTGAGGCATGGGGCCATTAGGGATTTAGAAGTTCAATATATGCAAGGCCACGATGAAGCAACACCCTATCTGGCACCCCAGAACCCAAGAAGGCCTATTGGCCTCTGCTAGCCTTGCTTACAAACAATGAATGAGTCAATTTCCAGGTTAAGATAGGCAAACACAATGTGGGTGAGAAGTGATCTATCCTCACATATTCCTTTAGACCCAAAATGGATGCCCTAATTGCACCCAGACATTGAATTGCTTCTTCTAGCCCTGGTCAGCTAATGTGCAATGCATTGATCCACAGGACCACAATGTTTTCTTTGTACTTTCCCTGCAGAATGTCCCCTTCCCAAGACTTTGAATTGATAAAGCTGCAGCTTTGAAGCAATGTGTAGGCCTATCCCATCATATGCATGTAATATGAATATTATGAACATCATGAAGTTCCTAAGCCACATTCTTTACCCGTATTCACTTAATATGAAATATTATAAAGTTATAAAAGTTAAAAGCTGTAGTCCAGGACATTAAAAGCTTTCAACACAAGATGAGGGATAAAGTTTCTCTCATTATGCACCTTTTAAGGCCAGAGCATTTCATGCAAAGCAACACGAGAGACACCTTTTTTTTCAGAAAATTGCCAGGGAAACACAATCCTTGGTGACATATCCTCGTCGTGTCTATCTATTTTTTACAGAAAGTACATTTCTTTCCCATATCAATACCATGGGCACTTTGTAAGCTATTCAGAAAACAAGTGAATCTAAATAAATAAATATGGAAAGTGTAAACCTCTGAGGCGAGTTCTTGCCGCTCATGAGGGTTGATTGATGAGGTCAGAGAGAGGAAGAGTCGCGTTACACATTTACCCCATTGGTGAGGTATTTTATATGCCTCAGCACAGACACAGAGTACAAGGGGCCGACTCATCCGAGCTACACCTAGCTGTAAAGAATAAAGCGACCACAATGACGATATGAAATACAGTTATTTTATAAATAGTGGATGGTGAAGAGACCAATATGCAGTTTTACTGGCCGATGCTATATTGTGCAAGCCGATATCACTAGCTGAGGTCAGTAAAAATACTCTCCATCCACCATTTGTAAATTCTTAATTCATAGTTTTTTTAACATTTTTTATTTTGCTAGTTTCACTTTCACATGACTACCAATATCAGGATGTATTGGTCCTGGTGCTGCATTCATGGTGCTAACGGTAAATAAACTAATATCCCCATTTTATTTTATAATAATCAAATATCACTGACAAATAACTACAGAATACGAAAACGAGGCACAGAAGAACGTCATGAACGTCATTAGCGTCTTCACTTCGTAATACATTTTATTACGCAGTTCCTTCAGTTTCGTCCGATTTTCAAAATTCCCAAGTTTATTTTGTACATAAATGTGTAGGTGTTTTGCTTGTAGCATGAATTGAAACCATTTTGACCTCAAGTTTTCATAAAACGACTCTGAAACATATCGGCGACGATGATCATAACGTTATAATGTCAGTAAGGTAATTTGCCAGTGAGACACATTTGCTTACCAAACAACATGGTTTTTGCAAAATAAATTAAATAACCTGCCAGGTCAGCTAATTTGGCAGTAAGTGCTATTGGTTGTAACACCTGTCATGTGATGCCCTCTGTGCAGTTTGATTGGCTATTACAATTTAGGTGTAGAATATAACGTGTTACTGGAGGAATCAAACAACCAAATGATGCTTTATTTGTCTCTCTAAGCATTGGGCTGTCAATGTTGAACAGAAAAATGGGACAATGTATAGTTATCATGACTGATGACGACTAAAATTGGACTAAATGTTGAGTGTTACTTTTTTTTTTTTTTTTTTTACATGCAGCCATTGCAATTCTTGTATTACAATAGGACTACTGCAATGTGTAGTTGCCTGATGAAAACTCAAAGGTACTTATCTTTGTGAGCTGTTTTTGCTACTCAATGTACTTGTTACAAGTAGTGGTCCAGTCGTGTTGTCCTGCCCTTAAAAGCCAACGGTCACATATTTTCATTTTGTGAATGACCTCTGTCCGGTCACACTAATGACAGGAAACTGACCGAAGCGAGTTAGAGACTGGTCTGTTGTGTGAGAGAACAGTATATTCCTGTTGGACTGTCAACAAGATTCTCTTTATTGGCTGTGGTATCTACAAACTAGTACAGAACAACATTATGAAAGCAGCTTGTCAGTTATTAGGGACTGCACTTCTGTAAAGTGTCACTGATATTGTAGCTGTCACCACCTACCTGATTGTCTTTGAACCAAGTTTATAAATCATATTAAAAACAAATGTTGGTACCATTTCAATTTGAAATTAAATGTATGTTAGCCATGTGCAGATGTATTGTATGCCAATATTGTTGATGGTCTGCAGTCTATCCTTTGTTTTATTGCCAAAGGGCGTTTTGGTAGAAGGCAAGACTCATAACAGTCATGCAGGGATATCTGCTGGAGATATGAATGGATAGTTCAGGATAGTTATGGTGTCAGATACATGTAGATCCTACCAGCTACAAATGGCTTAAGTGGGCCACCGTCAAAGTTGTAGCATAGAGTCAGTTTGAAACTAGTCACATACCTCTAACAAAAGCCCCTATCAGGATGTTCAATATATAAACTTGTTTCCATTTAAGATTAGCTGAAATGGTAGTGATTGTGAAATTACTTCTTCCTCTTCTTCATCTGGCTTTATTCCCAAACTAAGTGGGGTCACCGGTGCTGATCCTCCTCCTCCTCCTCCTCCTCCTCCTCCTCCTCCTCCTCCTCCTTCTTCTCCTCCTCCTCCTCCTCCTCCTCCTCCTCCTCCTCCTCCTCCTCCTCCTCCTCCTCCTCCTCCTCCAAACACTCCTGTTGTCCTCTGCATCCTCCGCTACCAAACCTGCCATCCTCATATCCTCCTCTCTGCAGTCCTTCCATCTTCTCTTTGGCCTCCCCTTCCTCTTCTTCCAATGCTCATCCCCATCACTCTGTGGAATTACTCAATATTTAAAAATACCGTATGATGCTTTTTCAATTTGAATTGAATTGAATGCGGTGTAATAAACACTGATTATGCAAGATGCAGCAACTGGTGACGTCAATTCGTCTCCAAATGCAAGTTTAAAGTAAAGCAAGCCAGGCTGTTGGACTGTCCCAGGTTGTCGAAGAGGAATATATTAGCCATTGGAAACACAACACTCAGACTATTGGCTCTTTAAGGACAAGAGACTTCTTGTAATGAGAAAGAACTCCGACCAGAACACTGTCCTCTTAAGATGAAGAGCCCAGCGTTAATCCCCAACTAGTTGAAAAGAAATCTCCTGAATATTCAATTAGACTGGTAAGACTGATGTAGAAAAACATACATTCTGTTTCACTAGGGCTGACTTTCAGGCAAAAACTTGATTTCTTTGTGTAGCCAGTATAAAAATGGTGCACATTTTCAATCAGGATGGTTTGTTAGATCTGACAGAAAGTATTTCTGAAAATGCTCTTGAAAGCAAGTTCAGGGTGATGCTGTTTTATTTGTACTTTACTATATATTCCAGATTTCAATAGAATGAAGTACGTTTTAGGAGGACCAAGGTATGAATGTTTCTGTTTTATTTTTGACATGAAAACCCGCAATACTTTGTCCTGGTTTGATGTTGGTGTGATCAAATTACATTGCCAGAAGTACACCACCCTCCAAAAATATAAGACCATTTGAGCATGTACACAGTGGTCTTTTATTTTGTCGAAGTGCGTAGTTCTCTTACAGTACCTAAGCAATAAATCCCAGGTTTTCTTTAAACAAGTAATGGTTACTAATGCTAAGATACTAAACATGAACAAAATTGTCCAATGCCTTGGGTAGCAGTGGCTCGATAGAGGACAAGAAAATATTACCCAGTTTCAAAAGAAAATGTTGTGTTCCAAGTGGATATCACTAGATATATTCCAGTCCACATCAAGAAAAGTAACTTAATCCTAGAAAGAAACTTTGTTCTTGTGTCGCTGTAAAGAAACATTTACTTGGTTTTAATAAGAAGATCTATGGCAATACACTCTTTAATTAATCTTTATTAACCCTTCTCCAAGTCTTTTTTCTAGAGAATCCTGCCTCATACCACATACCAAATGAAAGCACAGCTGGCTTGAATGTCAAGGCCAACGGATCGACTACAGTATTGGAGAGCACGTCCAAAGATTGCAAAATCAAACGAACTTGCAAGAAGGTTCAGGCGTGGACTTAAGGCAGACTTCATCTAAATCTTTGGTTCTCAAAACATCTGCTTTCTCTGCGTTATTAAGAGGCATTTAGTGCACAAACGAGCCTCAAGAAAGAACTAAAGGGGCGCAGCAAACAGTAAAAAAACACCAAAAGAAACATTATTTGGAATTATGTTTCAGTTTGCATGCTTTTATTTCTCTCTTAAGGCGCTGTCATAATAATAAAAATTACATATGGCTGATACTGAATGAATTTGACTTTGAAATTAATCGTGAATGGGACAAAATAAATGAGCCATAACTCCTTATTTTCTCTATTAACACTAAATGCATGAGTTCGTGAATATCAAATTAAGAGGGTTGTTCCAACATTCACACGAAGAGATTTCTAAATGTCAAGAGCTCAGAAACTGTGATGGTGAACATTCACTTCTTGTTAGCAAACGCCATTTTGACATTCAATTATCTAGAATAACTTTGGGGTACGTCCATGAAAGCTATGGACATTAAAACCATTGCTAAAATGACATTCAATATCTAAAATTACAATAAGGCCTGTTGACTAAAATGGATGGAAATTAATTTTAGGCATTATCTCTCGCAGGTTATACATCAGCCATCAATACGGATACTGATCAGATACAGTTTGTGTCATCCTCCAGCATCAGTTGCTGCTGCAGCAGAGCAATTTGAGATAACTGTTTCCAAGTGGATTTATTAGCATCGTGCAGATGCTGGGGTCAAATAAATGCTAAAAGCAATTGCTCTTTGTGGCAATTCCTCTATTTGCATGGCAAAATAGCAGGTGTAGAATTGATTCATTTGATGTGATATTGTCATTCTCACAATAAAACAAAGAGGAAAGGAGATAGGAGGACCATGAGTTAAGACTGAATGACACCCTTACAGCCTCATCGTCTCTGGGATCTCTCGTAAAATTGATATAGATGACAAATTGGACAGTGGTTCAGCCCAGGCCTTTCCAGAAGACGACCTGAGCCAGAATAAGCAAGCTCGAGTCAGCCTGAGTCAGAGGTGTTAGCAAGGGACCTCCACTAGGTCTCGCTATACCCACATTAGCGGATTAATCCTTAATGATCCCAGTGCACTCCTTTAATCGTTACATCATTATTCACTAACAGGGATAAACCAAATCTCTGATATCCAAATAGCTGAGCATCATCAGCTATTTTTGGCTTAAGTCTGAGCGTTTTGCTCTCCTGGCAGCCTTGGAAGGGTTTCTTTTAAGGGCAACTGAAACTTGCCATAACGAAGTGTTTGGCCATAAGAATCAACTTATTGTGACATTTTTAGTTATATATTTGTTTCCGGGTGTGTTACTTACAGAAAAAGAAAGTTAATTCTGGGCTTTTGTCATTACTGCAGTTATGTCCTGACATGAAGTAGAGAGGTTTTTTATACTTTTTTCTTCTGGTCCACACAATTATGCATTTTATGACATTTCTAAGAGGTTGATCTCAACATTGGTCCATACTTGGTCAGATTATATTGTGGCGATGGTCAGATGAGCAATAATTAAATGGAGGTCAAAATTTAGTATTGTGATCTCAAATAGTTGATCTTAAAATCATCAGGTTTTTTTAAACTTCAGAATCTAGTTATAAGAACAACAGATAAACCAGTTGTATGAGTGACCATTGCAGCTATTTCTGGAGGAAATTTTAGATGGGGAATTTTTTTGTGCCATACAAAATATGCAACTGGTTCCTGTGGGTTTTCGGGGGGCCTGGGGCGAATGAAAGGTTGTATGTGGGCAATGAGTCTGGCTCAAAGGCCATAGTGAGTTTGCAATGCGTCTTTTTGTAGCATACAAGATTAATCTGCGAGCTAGGTTTGTCTAAGGCTTCTGGTCCCATATCCAATGTTGCAGCTACAAGACGCTGAAGGTAGCTTAACATGGAGACGTATGAAGAACAGATTTTATTAGCATCTTGTATCAGGCACGCTGGCCTCTTTTATGCGGCAGTGTTCTGGGCATCATAGTTATTCGTCCTGGCTGAATGCTGGGCAATAACAGTCAGAAAAAGCCACAGGTTCTTTGCAGGCACAAGTCAGCTTAAGCTCATAAAGATTTGGCTTTCGTCTGTCTGTAGCATTTTCTGTGGTCTTTCCTGAGATTTATTTGTTCGTTCCATGAGAATGGGTACACCACACATAGTGTTAGGAATCTGTCCCATGGTCCAGCTGGATAAAAGCTTGTCAACAGAAATGATGTTTGACATTGCATCACATTTTGTCCTACATTATAGTATGGCGTCTGATTTTTAGTATATGTAGCTATTAGACAACTAGTCTTAGCTATTAAGAACCCACCTTCAACACAAATCGCCAGATATAATTTGGATTACTTGGCTTTACCCCAATACCATACAGCCATTGTAAATTAAACAACGCCGAGACTTTAGCCCCTCAAAATCACTGGTGCATAACACAGGATTAGTTTACCTACGTTTGACCTTTAATTGCAATGGGGACACTAATTATATGCCTCTTATGATAACGATGGTTCCGTTTACTTGGTGTTGGTGTTCAAACAAGCCAATGACCCCACAACAAGGGAAAATGTACTGATTGGGTGGCTTTATTTTCTCTTTTGATGTGAATACATTTTTTGAAGCCAAATTCATTTTAGATATTAAAACCTTCTTATTTATAAGTTATAATAATCCAGTGGAACAAAATGCTGTCAAAAAAGTAGCAATTTTATTCTGAGGACCAACCACAGCTGCAGCAAATTAAGCATTAATCTCAACATGGCCTTAAGGAAGCCATTTGGAGCCAAATAAGGCATGTTGTTGCCCTGGAATTTGCTGAGTATGAAATGTCTTGTCAGGAAGCAATAATGCAATCAGGAGGAATTGAGGCTTGGTTAATAATCTTAACCGTGATTACCCGATGGCTTCAGATTAAACCTCAGCCATGGGGCCTTTTTTTATTAGTAATTAAAGACTTGGAAAGGTGTCACACAAGGAGCCATGTTTAATGCATTGCAAATGGCTGCTGGTGCTGGGGCTGTGAGTATTCTCAGACGCCAAACAGGCCTCTGGGCAGGCATTAATTTGTCATACAATTTGCATTAAAAGCCATCTGTGGTGACATTTATTGTGAAGATGTTTATTGGGCAGGACATACGAGTATATTTGCATTACAACAGTATCACCCCTTTAATATGGTTCAGGCTATCTGATTATATTCAATTTATAATATATACAATGTAGACGTGTTTCATCTGCACAGTTAATTAATGTCAATCTCATTTCATCATCATTGCTATCATTATCATCACCATCATCATCATCATCATCATGATTAGCCCCACTGTATTATTTGGATGATCAAGCTTTACCCCAATAACATTCATCCTTAATTAATGAAACAAGGCACTGACAGAGGCCCTTCAGAAGCCTGACGGATTTTTAACATCACACAATTTTGTGGAGGTCAAGGAGACAGTGTGTTTGATAAAGTTATGCACCATTAGCATTTTTTTTTTTTTCAAATCCATTATTCTGTTCTTTCATGATGTGAAAAAAGCTAATTACTGCATTATATCAGATTAAATTCTTTCTTTGGCTGATTAAAAAGCTGTAATGAGAAGGAACACAAAGGTGCCTTAGCTGACAATAGAAGGATTGCATTAAGGCATGCAACCATCCCCTAACATCTTCTTGTGACATCTGTGGGCCTTTTTATGTAACCCCTTGGCTGCCAATGAAAGGCGGACGACTCTAATGTCCTATTTCTTTGCCAAGAAGTATTTGTCATGAGAATCTGGAGTCCCAGATCTCAGCATACTACTGAAGAGGATGTAGTAAATATTCTGTTGTTCTGCTAGCTTTTCTTATTATGGCACGTTTGGTCATTCTTCGTAGGACCAAACACTCTTTTGGCAGCATACAGAATAATCAGATTTTCCTAATTTTTAAGAGATGTTTTACCCCATCACAATGTTAGTTTATCTTGTTTTTGTATGTGCATTATGAAGGCTATGGTACAATGCTTGGAAAGGTGTCAGACAAGGAGCAATACTTTTACTGTCTAACAAGATCACTTAAGGTTCATATAGTGATTATAATTTATAGCCATAATGAAAACCCCACAATAGATGAGGTACTGATTGATCAATCAAACGTATGAGCTAAGATTTTAAAATACATCACAGTTCTCTAACCCATTGTAAAGAGTATAAGCCTTAAGTCTTAGGGTCTTATTGTATTTTTTCCCCTACTATTTAGCATTATCAATCAGCTACAGTAGCTAATTGGATAATGCTAAATAGTAGGGAAAAAATACAACCATACCCTAGGGTTCTTTACACCATGATTTGTGATATGCTTGGTGCTCAAATGTACCTCTAGACCATAGCTGCCTGAATTTGCATTGAATACTATGCTGTGAGGTACTATCAATATAACGTTGGTCACCAATGTTTGAACAGACTGGCCAGTCTTGCCTTGAATAGGTGGGCAATTCTCTTACAGATCAACCCGTGTGTCTGAGCCTGTTTGTCTTGTCAACCTGTGATGCCAGAACTAACAGGCCTGACACGTGTTGGGCTGAGTAGATGCTGAGGGGAGAAAGGATGCAAAAAGCTGCCGTCCCTGCTGCAGGACCACCAGTAGAGATGCTGCAGGTCTAAGCTTATCCTCAGTGATCCAAACATTAAATATAATAAGCACAAAAAGACCTACATCCTGCTTGTCATCACGTATAGAAAAGACCCGGTATCAAGCATTCTGAAAAGGTCTGCTGCCATGCAATGAGGGTGTTAGGGCTCAATGGAAGGTCTTTCACGAGGAACGATGACAGTTACAAACAATGAGATAGGGTGATAGTGCTACTTCAGACAGCTAGTAAGGCAACTAGACAGGCAGTAAGACAGACAGCTAGACAGGCAGCTAGACAGGCAGCCAGACTGGAAGCTAGACAGGCAGCTAGATGGGCAGCTAGACGGGCAGCTAGACAGACAGCGCTGCAAACAGGCAGACAGAAAGTAAGACAGTGCAGATAGACAGACAAACAGATCGACAGACAGGATCATTTCTTCTTCTACTGTTACATTCATGGAATCGTGATTATGTGAAGTACAAGTTGGTAAGCAACAAAATATTATGTTGTATCACAACATTCTAACAACAAACTCTAAAATTTAAACAATTAATTAATCTGAATTACATCTTTGAGTCTGTGGAAGAAACAGTGTTTCATGAGATAATTGAAAAGCATGTGAATCATGAGGTAAAACAATTCAAAAAAGACTTTTAAGTGTATTGTTTCCTTGCAACTTATCACTATATTGCTAGTTTTACCATGGAAAATACTGCAGATAAATTTGTGTGATGTTTAAAAATCAATGGGAAGTGTTGCCAACGTTTTGTAATTTTATGTTTCATATTTCCCTGACAACTTGTACCCACAGAACTCAACGTGCTATGAATCAGAGTGTGCTTGTTAGTCAACGATTGACACTGGATTGAGTATGGCATCACATTTGTTGGTTCAGTGGCAGCTGTGCCTCCAATATCTGTTTAAAGCCACCACAACACACGAACTAAGTCAGAGTACGTCAATGCAACAGGTGAATGGTTTATTTTTGGAATACAGGCTGCGTGTTGGATGTTTTTGTTTAAAGTAGTTCAAATGAGTGGATGGTTTTCAGTTCAAATCTTACGTGTAAATGTTATGGAAATGATAAAAAAATAAATCAAGAATTGAAAAGTTTCAAGTCTGTTTCCCGATCAGGTACCTCCAGATATTTAGAGCATGCATTGAAAAAATTACTCATAGAACGTTCCAGAGATTTTGATGTATTTGTGGGGCAATTGTGTAACATGGGTGGACTCCTTCCCTCTTTCACCTCATCAATCAACCCTCGATAGCGGCAAGAACTTGCATTAGAGGGCTACACTTTCCACATCTATCTATCTATTGTATCTGTGTCAATCCTTAGTCATGTGGATGAACCTGAGCAGCTGTGTGACCTCGTGGTTAGAACGTGAAGTTCCCGGGTTTGATCCCTGCATATGGCCAAGACCTATTTCATGTGCTGTATCTCAGTTGGTGTCTTTGCTGATGCGCGCAATATACCCCTTTCATGGGGTATATGTCTTACATAGGGTGGACTCCAAGCCTTATCATCTCATCATTACATCTACCTCTGGCAGCTGATCATATAAGCTTATTCCAAGCTTTGAACCAGTAGCAATGCACTTGATCACAACAAGCATAGGTGACCATCTAATAAGAGATAATATAATTATCATTTCATGTTGTTTATTAAGTAAAAATGTCTGTGTCCTAGGTGCACTGTGCACCCACCTGGACCACATGGACAGGATTAATCTTGTCTTTTGATAAATTGTTGATGTTCTCTCTGATGTGGCTTTCTCTGGTATAAAGGCGAACAGAGGTGGAGAGTATCTAAATTTTTCTTCTGTCCGCCATCTTTTTATGAATTCTCGCAAACTCTCGCCCTAGGGACGAGAACCATCAAGGAGATTGAATTATTAATGTCAGTTCTATCTCTGCTTTTCATTGGGCCACGTTTTATCAAATTTACAGACGCCAATCCCCTTCAAAGCTTCTTTTTCTAACTTGGGCCGGACATGTTGACAGCTGGTCGGACACATGAGAACAAATATTTTAAGAACTTTGTCGGTGTGCACAATTCGGTTTGACTCCTGTCATTCAAATTTGTGGGCAATTGTGAAATAAAAACGGTCAAAGGATTCAATTTTCCAAATAACTTGATTACTGGTTCAGAAAATAACAATATGTAGCTGGCCGATTGAACGTCAAAAGGTAGACCATTGGAATTCTGTGATTTTATTGAAATATTTATGGTAAGTGGTGCCCAAGAGAACAAATTAAGATACCGTAATGTTTCAGTAAACATAAGTGAAAGTAACATCATGATTGTAAATCTGGAAATAAACTGCCAATAAATAATCTAATCTGAGTTTATGTCAATGGTATAGGATGATCTTCTTGCAAAAAGCAGTACGAGGGATCACTTTTCTGTTTCATGAGTATTTTCTGAGAAACCTGGTATGACAACAGTTCAGCTAAAATATTGTGGCACTAACCAAGAGGTGCCAGTATTTATGAGCTGGCTGCAAGACTAAGTGGATATTCTGGTGTATTTTGGGTTTACTGTACCTTCTGTTCTGCATAAATAGTGAACAGAAAACCTCATCAGCAGTCCTGTTTCCCAGTGAAACATACATAAAGAGTATCGCTTCTCATTTGCAAGAATGTGAATGATGGATGAGTCACTGAAGCATTTTTTGGAGCTATTCTCTCAAGCTAAAACTTCCAGCTATGAAAGAAATGTGTGCCCCTGAATGCTTTATGCCACTGCCTAAAAAAAACAATGCATTGTTGTAGTATATGGTTGCCTCATGTACAGTGTGTATGTCAAGGTGACAAACAACTTTAAAAGTTTAGATATGCATATATTCGATTATGTTTGGCTGGTGACCAGATGCGACTGTTATAAATAACATTTCTGTCATTTGTTAAAATATATTTCCAACATTTTTAACTGTATACTGTAAGTAGCCAGTAAGACTATACCCATGGCTTATTGGAAGATAGATAGATAGATAGATAGATAGATAGATAGATAGATAGATAGATGGATAGATGGATGGATGGATGAATGGATGGATGGATGGATGGATAGATAGATAGATAGATAGATAGATAGATAGATAGATAGACAGACAGATAGACAGATAGATAGATATAGATTGATAAATTGATAAATAGATAAATAGATAGATAGATAGATAGATAGCTGCAAGAGATAGAGGTAATGATGAGATGACATGCTTAGTGTGCATACCACGTTACACATTTACCCAATGGATGGGTTTTTACATCCCCCAGCATAGACACCGAGTACAAGACGCCACCGATGACATCTCATGCAAATAACATCCAGCTGAGATGTAGCTCATGATGAGTGACCTGGCCGAGGATCGAACCTGGGACTTTCGACAGCCCTAGATTCTAACCTGGCCCTTCAGTGGAGCTACTAATGGCCTTAACCATTAGACCACTCGGTTGCCTAATAGAAATCCAACTGATTTAGATCCAACTGAGTGATTATTACACTGAGGTGATCCTCACTGTCAGATAGTGTAAAATTATAGATTATATTTTAGTGCACGGTTTGGTAGAAGTAGATGTTTTCCTACATAGCAGTTATACTACTGTATTGCATGCAGTGCAATTAGTGAGCTGACAGGTCTCAGTGCAATGGTCATTATCTATCTCTAACGTGATCATTATCTATGTTTGCTGAGACATGAACATGCTGTATGTATGATAAATGAAGCTGTTCCTCTTCTTGGCAAAGAAAATTACTGTAACATGTCATTCTCAAGGTCGTGGGTCCGCATGGCACAGAGTTGGCTAAATAATTACTCGAAACACTAGCTTGGCTTTGTAGCTAAACTGAAAATGTTAATGGGTAAACATACAAAGATTGGTAAATAGGACAGGTAGGGACCATGGCAATGAGATGAAGGATGAAACAGCCATTCAACATCGGCTCGACCGGGAATTGAACCCGGGACCGAGTGGTTGAAAGCCCAGCGCGCTACCACTGAGCTAGGCCCCCACCCCTCAGGAACCTCAATTGAAAAGCAGTCTTGCTAGTGAGGCACTATTAAGAAGAGGCTGTCTTTTACAGTATATTTGCAATAGTATACCTTGTCTTTGTACACATACAAAATTCTGACATTGCCAAGGTTGTCAGATCATTAAATGGGGGTGGTTTTTCTAATTCCCTGGAGGTTTCTGTGGTTATAATGAAGGACAGTGCCATTAAATTGGTCTACAGATCTCATCATGATCGAGATTCTTAGCTGAGATATTTAGCTAAAGAGGGTGAGAAAAAAAGCCACTAAATTTCCTGTGGATTTAAGATCATCTCGTTAAAATGAGGAGTAAAGGATAGCTGTAGTAACTACAGCAGTACTGGTTCTAGACTGTGCTTCTACTGGCTTTTTTGGTCTAAAAGGGTGAGCATAAAATGCTAAAAAAAAGGAAGATGATGTCCTCGTTAGAATGAGCAGAACAGTCAATACAGCAGCAGCAGCAGCAGCAGCAGCAGCAGCAGCAGCAGCAGCAGTAGCAGCAGCAGTAGAAATATGGTGCAGTACTTTTATGCAAGGCTGTAGGTGCTGATGAGAATATCTGGTCTGTTGGCACTTTCAAATTACAGGCAGACAGCAGGATCGATGAAGGACCCAAGGGGGCCACCCAGCTCAGAGGGAGCATCCTGCCTGGTTTCATATGGTCGGAAATAAACCCTGCACAAATCACTGCTCTATCAACTCCTGACGGAACTTGTCACAAATACATCACCTCCTGATGCGAGATGTTCCAAAGGTGAAGATCTCCCAGGCAATATTGCCATATCTATTAAGGAGAACAGGCAAGACCAAATAGCGCTCGATTGCTTAAGCCAGCAAGGGACACAATGGCTTAATCCCACCAGCAGACAGAAACTGCACCCACTGTCTGTATTAAGGCAGACCCAAATAACCATGGTAACTGCAGATTAACACATCGCCTCCAATGCCAGCAGCATTATATTCAAGTGATTCTGTGTCTGAGATGAGGGGCTCAATGAGGTTTGCCCCATTCTACCGACATAATCTCAGAAACCGGCTCTGTCCCTGATTTGACTTATGGAATAGATAGGATTGCACCACAGAAACGCTGCAATCGGATAGGATAGGATAGGATAGGATAGGATAGGATAGGATAGGATGCCAATGCAAAAGCTCGCGGGTGAAAGCACAACGAATAGAAAGATAAAAAAGGATTGGCGAGCCTTTTACCAAACTGTTGGGGAGACCAGAATAGGATTAGGAACAGTCTCTTTGTCTCTGATCACTTTACTCCTACTAGAGACACCCCAAACCCACTACTATAGACAAAACAGTTGTGTAACACCTAATACCTGCGACAAAACAAACCGCGAGCCATTCATCAATTGATGGGCCTAATCAGACAAAGCCAAGTGTTTGTTTGAACAGCAATCTGTCACGTCGTTTGTCTTACTGCCACCAGATGTCGCCTGTATTGTTGTGTTATCTGCTCTGATTGGGTGAGCCCAGCCTTTTTAACAATGGCACTGTGACGCCTATGCAGGCAGATATTGTTAACAGGACCCATACAGCAGAAGGGATGGCCCCTGCACAAAGCATCAAAGGTATCTGGGGCCAGGGAGGCAGCTGTCTTGCCTACTACGTTTGATATCTATTCATCAGTGAAGCCAAAAGGTCCTCTAAACTGCCTGAACCAGATTGATTCGCTGCTTTTTTGCCTTTTTTTTCAACACCGCTTTGGGAAAATAAACGCACTTGAGCAAATGACTGGCATACGGTGATATGAATAGGGACCTAACACCTCTTTTCACCTCCACAGAGAAATAAAGCAGGTTACCTCTATGTACTTTCACCATTGTCTCCACTATTCTCTTTGGATAAGACAGTGGGCACCATAATAACAAGACTATGAATAGAAGATGAATAAAGTGCATGTTTTGTCCATAGGTACCATTCAGCGGCATGTGAGTTGGAAGCAACATAAGGAAGTTATCCACCTCTTTTTACAAATGATACATGCAATTTTATTAATTGGCCTTCCTGGAAAGATGTTTGCCAGCATATTCTCTGATAAACTTACAGAGCAGATCATTTGATCAGTATGCCTTCTTTTTGGTTTGTTTCGTTTAATTATCTCGCTGTTTCTAAAACAAGTAATTTTTATCAACTTATACAGCTAGTCGTTTGTTTGCAATAACCTAATGTGTAATTGACTTAGAATTTTTTCCTGTGCCTTGTGTATGTAATTTCTGTTATTTATCTTGTCAGGATAACAAGCAACCCAGGGGAGTGCTGACTTAATAAACAAGGGGTAATAAGCCTTGGGCTAACAATCAAGAGAATGTGAAACATGTCTATGCTCAACGATCACTCTTCGTGGCTCTGTCTTGACGACACAATTTCCTTTATTTGTACAAAATACAGTAGTGCCAAGAATAAAGACAACTCAATATTAAGACCACTTTAATTAAAGACCACTTTGATGTCTACCATACCTGTTATGACATTATAAAAGGCACTAATATTACACAAACACCTCCTCTGTATTGTTTTGTAGAATAGGTCGTACAGAAGCATTTTGCTTGAGTCATTATTTTGTCATGATTGTATTTTAATTGTATGTATTATTTGGACTCTGATCAAAAACGACATTAAATACAATTTTACTACTACTACTACTACTACTGTATTGAGATTACTTCAGTGGCTTCTAAGGGTGGTCTTAATTGTGGGGTGCCCAGTATTAGATGTATTGGGTGGTGGTAAGGGTCAGCGTGTTTACAAATGGAATGGCCAATGGTCAGATGATATACAGACCCACATCAAGTATGAAAACAGAGGTTCCCAGTGTGCACAGAAGTCTCATGGGCGTCTGTGCTTATTAAAGAAACATGGGCAGAATCTCCCGAGTTACAATGCAACTGGGAGAACATTGTAGCTATCCAGGCAGGTTGTAAACAACAGCAACCCAATGAACCTAATAAGGGAAGGGTTATACTTGACCTGCATTTATCATGGTTTCATTCTACATTTTGTTTTCAAAAAATACATGTGAAGGTACCATTTGTTAGTGACAAAATATTATACATTTTTGTTCGGTAAAAATATAATTTCTTTTTCGCAGAATCACTTATCAACATGCAGATAAAAACCTTGTTTACCTTTCATAAAAAAAAGTATTATGGAAAATATGCTATATTTAACGCAAAAAAACATAAACAAAATCTAATTGACACTATCATAACTGTGAATAAAGAAGTTTGTGTGAACACTGAACAAGGTTTATAGACTTGAGACTCCTTTAAAAGTGTCTTTTGGAAGTCTTTTCCGCTGAATCTTTTATGTCAGTGACACACACCTGTATACAAGAAAGAAACATTGATTCGCATGACCTTTATGGAAGTTTGGCGTGTCCATGGGTTGTCTTACCTTTAGTATATCTGATCCTGTCTGCAGTCTCCTGTTTGTTTACGTCTGGAGATGTCTGGAAGTCCGAAGACATTAACTGGAAATGTCACAATCCTGTAATGGCCCAGGATGTGATAACTAGTGTTAAGGCGCTTAAGGGGATGTGTCAGACACAGTTCATTTCCCAGCCCAGCCAACGGCTGAGTCGTTGCGGTGCGCTAATCCAGCCACTTGATCTGTGCAATGTCAGTAGGTGGTCTGCCTGGCCACTAAGGTTATTTTTGTAGCATCCATTTATTTTTTTTGTATGAGATATATTAATCCCTCAGTCACTCGTAATAGGTTGCTTAGCCTCTTGGTTATTTGTACAGGGGAAGACCTATTCCTTACAAAACTATTCTTGTCTGGATACTAAACACACGGTCTGGTACATTAGGTTTATTCTTTAGTATTGATTGGGCGGCGCTTCAGTTTACAGCCGATTTCATAGACTTGGAAACCAATTTTAGAGAATTGGAAACTAAACTCTAGAGGACGTCATGGGAGTCTAGAACTGACTTAACCAATGGGGGTCCTGGTTCACATGACGTCATACAAATCTCAGATTGGTATCCGAGTCTAAAGGGGGTTTCACACATAGCCGGATCAGACGCAGGAGCGTCCCGGAGGTCAACTCCGTAATACTCCCGCATACTCCGGGGAAAGGCGTATAGACATCTTGTTCATGTCCGGGAGTGTCCGGCAGTGTCCGGCATGGTCCGGTATCTCCAGGGGACTCCGGCAAAAAAA
Source organism: Alitta virens (assembly GCA_932294295.1). Lineage (NCBI taxonomy): Eukaryota > Metazoa > Annelida > Polychaeta > Phyllodocida > Nereididae > Alitta > Alitta virens. Next base: position 74,265,866 of record OW028573.1, on the reverse strand, counting down.
TTAAACATGTTTAATTTTTCATGCCGGAGATCCCGGAACAGTTAAATCCGTGTTGGTCCGTGTTGGTCTGTGTAGATCCGTGTAGACGCCCAGTAGACTCCGCCGATCTCCGGGAATCTCCGTATTGACTCCGGCATGTCTCCGGCATGTCTCCGGCTACATCCGGCGTCAACCGGGCATGAATATTTCGCCGCCATTAACGCCGGAGAGTACAAGGAGCCACAACGGATCCACACGAATGAACACGGTGTAAAGACCGGTGATATCCGCGAAGGCACCGTGAAAATCCGGTTCACTCCTCACTCTAAACGGGACAGTCGTGTTAGCTCCGTGTTGCTTCTTGTTGAGACCGTATTGACATCGTGTACACATCGCCAAACATTTATTTTTTGTTGACATTTAACAGCTCTTTGATCCCGGAACCCCCGGAGGTAATAAAATGTTACTCCGGGACGCTCCGGCGTCTGATCCGGCTATGTGTGAAACCCCCTTAATTGGTTGTAAGGACCGGTAAACTTTTATAGCATGTGATTGTATTGTCATAAGAACAAAATGCATGTGGGTTCAATCACTCAATACTGCTGCAAGCCAACTTCTACCAATGGAAAGAAATAATAACTGTCTCAGTACACCGCATAATAATTCTGGCAGATGTGTAATCCACTCAGAGAAGAGTGAAATGTTATGGTGCATATGAAATGATTTTCCTTCTCTGTACTGCTCTTCATAATTTAATTAATGGCAGTCTAATGTAACTAGCTTTCTGAACTTGAATCTAATGTGCAATACAAACCTGCACATTTCAAAATGGCACGTGGGATTTTCTTTTTGTTTGTCCGGCCTGCAATGCAAACTCGAATTATCATGACTTTCCACCAATATTATGAAATAATGGATTGGTTCACAATGAGATATGCTGACATATGCACTCAACATCCATTTGACTAGGTGTCCATTGTCTAAGTGAGTGAATGAGTAAGTAAGTAAGTAAGTAAGTAAGTAAGTAAGTAAATAAGTAAGTAAGTAATTAAGTAAGTAAGTAAATAAGTATGTAAGTATTTAAGTATGTTAGTAAGTAAGTGAATGAGTAAGTAAGTAAGTAAGTAAGAATGTAAATATGTAAGTAAGTAATTAAGTAAGTATGTAAGTATGTTAGTGAGTGAATGAGTAAGTAAGTAAGTAAGAATGTAAATATGTAAGTAAGTAATTAAGTTTGTAAGTAAGTGAATAAGTAAGAAAGTTAATAAGAAAGTGAATAAGTAAATCAGTAAGTAAGTGAGTACGTAAGTAAGTAAGTAAGTAAAACAGTTGCTGAAGCCATTATGGGTAGTCGTGCATGTTTGGCCTTCTCAGACCCAGTATTTTTCCCCGAAAGAATATCCGTATATAACTATCATTAGTCATTCTGACAACTATTCTTCAGGGTGTTTTCTTCATCATCATGTGACTGCAACCTTGTCAACCATTCTTATAGAAGCTAGACTCTATTCTGTGTGCAAAATGTGACTCTCCTAGTGCCAGTCTCAGTGGCAGTGTATTTGTCGCTGGCTTAGTTAACTCACTAAAGAGTGAGCTGTGTTTTGAAAAGATAGTTGAGGCTCTGTGGAGTGGAAGTGGACATTACTCTTGTCCTGCACAGAGTGACCAAGCAGAATGGACTGTCCAGTCCAGTCCAGTCCTCTGTGTAAGATTTACTACAAAATCAATGCAAAGTAACCTCTTCCATGCTAATAAACTGACTTCTGTACATGCTTCCTAGATAGGTGAAATAGTGTGGGGGATATTTAAGACTTTCAAAGTGACATTAAAAAGATACAAATAGTGAAGAAAGATCGGTTTTGCAAACTACTTTTTTTTGGGCTAATAATAGCCTAGTTTGCACACAAAATGTAAGAACTATCCTCAACCCCAAGTTTGGATTATATTTTTTTCTTATTTTTTCTTTTATTGCATTAGTAGACACTCAATGGTACAATTTATGGTTAATAATAATTATAGTATATAGAATCATCTGTGGTTATAATGTTTTACTTTTTGAATACAGATTAAATAATTCATGACTAGCAGGAATGAAATCATATAATTTTTAAAAATCAATTAATTAACAATCATTTTTGCACGAGTCTATTTTTTCTCATGTTATTGAGATGTACTTTTTGAGCACAAAATGTCTGGGCACAATAATAATCTTAAGTAAAAAAGATGATGCAGGCTCCAACCGTTTTTGCTGCCAAGGGCACAAATTATGCATCATGTTTAAAATATGAGTTAGGTCTGAAAATATAGTGTAGTTACAAGATGTGAGCAATAACGTATAGTTGTCGTCGCTACAGAATGTGCAATGTCTGATACTGTATTGTCTGAATGTCAAACTGCTCTGAAACTTAGTCAGCATACATGACCAGTTGCCAGAGGCAGACGTTATAATGAGATGCTAAGACTTGGAGTCCATACCAATTGACACATTGATCGAAAAAAAAGTATGAATTGTGTATGCTTTTTCTGGGGGAGTCCAGTGATCCTCTTCAATTTGACCTGCTGTGTCAAGGACGAGATAAGGTTATCCAGGAGGTTTACCTTTGAGAGGTTTCTGATCTATGTTGGTCAGCTAAATCCCCTGGGGATCAAAGGCTTTGCCCCTTCTCAGGGTGAAGACACCCCCGAGGCTGATTAGACAGACTGATTCTCAAGTGATGAATGAATTCTGCCTCGGTCTGAGGTGGTCCTTTTGTTGGACTAGTCAAAGAGGCACAAAATAGTCATCCATTCACCAAAACTGCTCGTAATGGACCGTCCTTTCAAGTGAAATGCAACAAACATTGAATGTAGCCTCCATTAATAAACCATATGTCTTAAAAAGCCAAATACGTCAATTTCCTTTGGGTGACAGCTTGAGACAGATAGCTCGAATTGGCAATTCCTTGAATTCAGCAGCAAGTCAAAGAACACCCTAAAAAGCCTATCTATAGTTTCAAACAGTTTATAAGAATCATTATTCATTTTGCCATAATCTTTATTCATAGGAATTATGTTTGACCAATACATTTTAAAGGGCTGTTTTGACAAGAAGCAAAAAATACAAGAAATATCCGTGTTTGACATTATTTATTAAAACATGTTTCCTTAAAAGAGACATTACTTGGTTGATGGAGCCATGAAAGGAAAGATTTGATGCAAATGGGAATTTGGGACCATGCAAAAGATTCATATCCATAAGCCTCTTATAAATTCTACATGTGCCCAGAACTGGACATGTTATAAAGTATGCCTTAGCAACAATTGAAAGCTATTGTAATTGGAGAGCACCGCGGCACATCAGGTGGTTGGTAATAGGACCACTCACCGAAAAACCACATTTTTCGATGAGTTGATGGTATAAGAGAGTGGTCAATTCGCCACCAATGAGTTGATGGAGTCGCCGCCTATTTTCTGAACCTGATGGGTTAAGTCACCGCCCTTGCAATTTTGTGCAACTCACCGCCGTCCCTTTGGTCGAATTCGGAAAAGAAGTGGAACCAGACCTCAGTAGATCAATTTGCATGGCATCTGATCTGTTGTTAGCCAATAAAATTAAACGAAAATGAAAAGAAAAAAAAAATCAGTGTGTACGTAGTTATGAAACGGCAGTAAGAAAGTTCAGAATGACCAAGAAGGAGAAAACGGACGAATAAGCAGTGAAGAATGACCATGGATTAATTGAAGGATTGCATGTGCTACAGCTGTAAGAGCAAGAGTGTTCTACTAATCACACACAGTGGTACTGGGATTACTTTCTGTATAATCTGTGCAATTGATGTTGGTATTGAGTAAGTTTTGCCATGTAATTGATTCGTGTTGTGTGAGCTGGTCAGGCTGAGTGCTTTATAAGTTGCTCAAAAGGGACAAGCTTTATTTCACTGAGAAAGAAGAAAGTAAAATAAAAGAAAAAACGTAGTAAATTACTAAACTAAGTATATCTTTGGTCATCATACACATGAAATGCAGTAAATTGTGAATAAAGCTTTCTTCCTTCTTGCCGTCTTTCCTTACTGCATCAGCATACAATGTGTCAATCTTTTTTCCATCGTTTGTAGTTTTACTTCATTGCAAGATCTGTCTTTACTTCCAGTAAATGTTTTCCCTAGTTCCCAATCATAGCTGTTCCAGTACATTCACTTCAGTGGATGGGTCATTGTCATATGCCACAATAGAGCAGGCAATAATTTGCAATTTATCCAGAAAAGCTTTCACCCATTTGGCGGCCTATTGGTCAATTATACTGAAGAAATAGGTGGCAGATAAGTCAATTTGAGAGTGATATGGCATGGGGTAGACAGCTATGTGCTGAGTGCCCATTAGGTGTGGTCAGTTCGTATTGTCTTGGTACTGCCCACAAATATGGTGCACTTGGGGAGTGGACAAAGAGGTTGTCTAACCAGTCTGCTGGACATTGAGTGGACAGTCCATCTTCTAATGTAATGACCGTGTTTCTAGAATGTCTGGTCAAGGACCTAAACAAGCAGTTCCAGTGTCTAGTCCACTCTTCTTGACTTAACTCAATTTCCGTTTCTTTTGGTACCCCCTAGGCCATTGACAACTGCCACGTCCCTGATATTCTTAATGGATTCTCCTTATTGGTTTGCTTAATGGCCTGTTTTATACTTATTGGTCGTGATCAGTTTCACTGGAGCACTAGAAATGGTCCTTAGGATCTGTTAACTCCCATTATAGCCTGTAGTCTTCATTTTGTCTTTTGGTAGGCTACTTGAGATCCAACTTAACGACAACATTGCCAGGCTAGTGATAAACAGTTCTTAGAAGCCCAGTACTAACAGGTTACAACAGAAAGCATACACTCTAGATGCAAATTAAGATGATAAAAAAGATTTCTTTTAAATTGCTGGATAATTCAACATTAAAAAAAATTCTGGATTGTATAACATTTATTATTGCAGTAACTTCCATCATTCAGAATAATACTTTTTTAAGTCTCTTATTTTCTCCTCAGCCATTTATTAGTCGTTAAATAAATCTGTAATGGCTGATTGTGATAGAATAAAATCAGTATAACTATTACACAGAAGTTCAGTTTACTCATTTAAGCACAGTTAGGTTATTATAAGTAATCAACTTTGAGAAAAGCAGCGATATTCATAAACTCACCTGTTGTTTGAATCACCTTTCAAATATTCAGTCCCAGACAAACATTCACAGAATATACAGCTGTAATTTCATGCAAGAAAAATAATATCCTTCCTCAGAAAAAGAAATCTTCTTCCTCATCTGCATGCGATACAGACAGCCAGATAGGTCCCAAGGGGTCACCCCAGGGATAGAAAATTCAAACTTGTCCTGTCTCATAAAACTGGATTACTGCATGGAAAAAGTTTTTAATTTGATATTCTGCTTGGGGCAAGACATTTTATGACACTTATGTCAGCCTAAATATCTGGAAAAAAGTCAGAAAATGATGACGACTGTCATATTCCATCCGTTTTTATTTCTTTTTTTCAGATACTTTTTCTTTTAATTAGACATAATATGGCTCAGAAAATGTCTTCTTTTCTTCCTCATATAACAGGGCTCAAGTACCTGTCTTTCAGAAATACAAAAATCTGTATTTAACACATCCTTTTCAAAGATGTATTTTCCCAAATTCATCGATAATTTTATTACCAACTTCATCAATATCCTCAAATTATAAATATTCATATGAAATGATTCTTTATTCGTTAAATTATGGCTTTTAATAATGCCATTGTACGTGGGGGAAGGTGTCACGAAGTGAACCCACGGGGCAAAATGGGCCATTGAAATATCTTGTTTTTTGGCACTGCCACCAGGTGTAAATAGTACACATTTGGTAATGGCATCACAAGGACTTCCATGATGGTCATTTTAAATGATGCTGACACTTTGCGTCAGCATGCCATGAAAAAATTGATGTTATCTATATTTCTTAAAATATTTACCTTTTTTCTAGCATGCACTATATATATAAATAGCATTTACTGACTTTAGTAAACATTTAGGAGTTTATTCTTGGCAGCCCATTTTAGTTCATATGGTAAACAGAACTCTTCAATAAAAATTATACACCCACTTATTAACTTATGAAAAAAGCTTCATTTTTCACACTTCATTGCACTCATACACCTTTACTATATCCATTGTAATCTGACACCGTGACCTTTGGCATATATATCTGACCTCTGTCCCAGATACGTGACCCATTTCCTTGTGACACGAGCAGTCAACAACAGACAACATGGCAAGCGAAGATAACATTTATGAACCGAATTTTCACAAAATTATAGAAGGATTGATAGGTGCTGAAGGACCAGTGTTTACTAAAGATGGGAAATTCTATTGTGTTGCTGCAGAAAAAGAAATTGATGGGAAACCTGCAGGAGAAATTTTAGAAATTGATCTGGAGAAGAAAACAGTGAGTCTGATAATATATTGTTATGCTCTAATTACTAATTACTGATCACAGACATATGATTATATGCATTTTAGTGTGCTGTACGTTTTTCCAATTTATAGATAATTTGCAAAAATTTAATATTGATATCAATTAGAAAATTACGCTACTCTCATCAAGTTCTTATGATAATGAGTATTTGCACATTGCCCACAGGCCTGCATTAATTTTAATAGTGAAAGGTATAATATATGTATGTTGTCAAATATTATTATAATAATCACATAATCACTACCAGTTTACCTGTTAATGATTCAGAAGATCATTTTTGGTTTTTAGTAGTAGTATCACAAGATCATAGTAAATATCGATAAAGATCTAAAATTATTTAGTTGTCATACAACAGAATGTATCTCAAGTCTTTGAATTATCGTTTAATTATGGTTAAATGTCTTTATTAGACTGCATACAGTTTAGTGTTATTCCCTGTGTAATATTATCTATGCGGTCTGGCCAACCTAAAAAAAGTGAAGTAGTCTGCCAATAAAATAACAGCTACTTCATGGCAGATAAAAGTTAATGATGGTTCTTATCTTATCTGACCTGATGTCTGATTTTAGACTAACCTACCACAGGAAGAAAATTAATGTCAACTTGTTTTTTGGTCTTCTGTCATTAGAAGCTTGGAGATTAAGATTTAAGATTTTTTATTTGTACACAGTATGTAGTAGTTCAATACGGTTAGTATATTACATAAACGATAAAAGACATAAGCATACTGTTGGGGATTTGCACTTGCTTCCTAAAAAGCTGTAAAATTGTGCAAACCCCTTACATAATAAATGAAAAAAAAAAGAACCTATTTAAATATAATTGAAAAAAATGGACATACATGTTACTAGGCCTTTGATAAGTCAATCCCCAACTTCCTAACCATAAAAACAATTCTATGTGCCCAATAAACTTCATGTTTCTTGTCTAAGTTATCTTACCAATAATTTGTTGCCATTTGTTCCACCATCATGGCCTTTTTTTTTATAAGCAGCATAAATTACAATGGAGAATATCACACACATTTATCAGCTCAAACGTTTCTGTCAAAATGTCCATTTATGCTCCTTTGGGCAATTTATGGAAAAATTTGATCTTAATGGGTGTCTCCAAGATCACAATGACCGCTAGGCCAAGTTAATATTGTTCCAACATTATATTGTGTATCATATTAGCTGTCTCCGAATGAATTGGGTCTGTCTGACAGTCTGACAGTCTGTTTGTTTGTCTGACTAATTATCAGATCAACATTAGAAACGACATTATTGATAATAAAGAGTATATTCCCGGCAATTAAGTTACAACAATTTAATGTATAAATAGATATTGATATAATACCAGTATTTCGTTTCAGTTTGACTGCAATTATCATTATATTTCAATTATATTTTCTTTTCTTTACACAGGGAACAGTATTAGTTGCTCCTGCAATCGAAGGCTATGGGGGAGTTCCTGCTGGGCTACAATGTGACAAAAGCAACAGCTTATGGGTGGCTGATATGAGGCTGGGGATTTTGAAAGTTACATTGGATGGCAAAATGACACAGGTATGACTTTCAATATCAAATCTTTGTGACAATAATTTCTGATTGTTTATTTTGATATTTAACTACGGATTGACATATGATATTAAATGCACAAATAAACATGATTATTACATGTAGAGCCATAGTTGACATTTTCTTAAAAAGACAACACTACTGTATGTGACAAAGCATGACTTTTGATTTAAAAAAAGCAAGCTCGCACTCCAGCTGTCTGTCTATTTACAAGTGTTTGTTCTAAAGGTCTCAAAGGTGGACAACAAGGGAACCCCCATGCAAGGCTGCAATGATTGTACCTTTGATTACGATGGAAACCTCTGGGTGACAGCACCAGCGGGAAACATCGCACCTGACACCTACCGGAGATCCTCACAAGTAAGAATAACTGATTCACAATGCAATTATTATATTGCCCTGTGTCCAACCTTTTTGTTCATATTCTCCTATACATGGTATGAGATAACTTGACAAATGCTAAAAACAAGTCAAATTCCAACTTTCTGGCTGATATCTCTACTGTAATTTATTCCACTTTTCTGTGACCATGGGTTACGATTAAAATACAACTTATTGTTGGAGAGTATATAGAAAGGTGTTTGATATAATTAGAAATTTGAGACTATTGGCTAATAACTATAAGCTGTCTCCGAGTTTTTGCTGCTGTAGGAGATTTATAAAAACAACTATGACCAAAACCAAGTGGACATTTGTTTTAAATAATTCAATTAGAATACCATTTAAAAAGTTCATAAGATCATTTCTATTAAATTTATCATGCATTTCTGTCAGTTGTTTGCTGCTGTAGGAGATTTATAAAAACAACTATGACCAAAACCAAGTGGACATTTGTTTTAAATAATTCAATTAGAATACCATTTAAAAAGTTCATAGGATCATTTCTATTAAATTTATCATGCTCTATTTTTAGGAGCCATTTGGATCAGTCTATTGCCACACAAAATCTGGTGAGATCAAACTGGTAGCCACAGGATTTTTGTTCTCAAACGGAATAGCAGTTCAGCACAAGGATAACAAGCCATTCATATTAATTGTAGCAGAAACGAAAAAGCAATCCTTATGGGCCTATGACATAACCGGTCCTGGAGAAATCCGTAACAAAAGACTATGGGGTAAATTGCCTGGTGAGTACTGTCCTTGAAACTAAAATTTTGCACAAATATGTCAAAAGTTTTATAATATTTCCAGATTATACAGACTCATACAGCAGAAGAAATAGTATTTTTTTAAAATGGAACATAATTCTGGCAAGGCAGCCTAAAAGTGTATGGTCCAACCTTAATTTTAATGTAAAATGTAAATAATTCTGTTTGGAAAAGCAGTTTTTCATGATGCTTTAGAAAGTAGCTTCTCTTACAGATTTTTGGTTTCCACTACACAATAGTAGATACAATTTTGTTTGAGTTTCTATCCAAATATGACTTGTTTTGTTTTAGAAATATGACAGATATATTTCAAGAGCAACCCAGACACCTTCACTTTTATGTTGTGTACTCCTAAATATATGGTTCATTCAATGATCACTCTCAGTGGGCTTGACCATTAAAACTTGCATGTTTTCTTCTTCTCATCCCAGGCAGTGGCAAAGGGGGACCAGATGGGATGGACTTCGATGAAGCTGGCAATCTCTTAGTTGCCAACTGGGGAGAGGGCCACATTGAAGTGTTTGGACCAAACGGTGGTACACCACAGTGCAGAATCAAATGCCCATTCGCCAAAACGAGCAATGTCCATTTCAAACCAGATTCAAACATTTGTTACATCACTGAGCACACCAATAACGCCCTCTGGTGGTTTGAATGGAAATACAAGGGAAGGAAAGAATATTGTCAACTATAGAAAGATTCGTCAGTTTCAGAATACAGTCAAAACATGCAAAAAATATGAAACAGTCATGTTGCCATTTACATCCATCCATGGAACCACGACTCTTTATTGAGATCACCTTGCAATTAATTGTCATCTATATTCTTGATATTGAATGTATTGTATGATATTCATTTGTTCATAATAAACTTGATTAAGATCACTCAATTAAGTAAAGCCTGCCAGATAATGGTGCTTTAATTTCAGACTACTGTTCAGTACCTGTTGTATACTTTTAGAAATTCAACATAAAGCCTTTGTCATTTAAATCGAGAAGTCTTGTCTTCCAATATTCTAAAAACTATACTAATTTTAATTACCAGTGATGGTTGGTTTGGTCGTTTTAATTCAGATTGTTTCTGTTAATTCATATATCATACTATAAATTTTTTTTTAACCATATTTTAATTGTTTACTTTATGATGATACTAGTGTATCTATAAATTTTACAATACTTGTACAGCAAGTTAAACATGCTTACATTACTTACTGATGAGGTATCTATGATAGCATAATGATATGATACAAAGCCACAACAGATAAAGCGAAGGAACAGGCAGTATACAGGTACTATTATGGAACTCTGTCCCATAAAAGACCTTAGCATCTAAAAATTTAAAGTCATCTTCAGGGGAAAAAATCAAATATAAACCAGGTCAATACAAATGTGCCAATATAAGCTTACACTTTGGAACATTATTTTTGGAGTTCTTATCAGTGTCAAACAAATCTTCGAAAATGGCTACAGATATTAAGGTTATAGAACCAGAATTCCACAAAGTTTGTGATGAATTACCAGGTGCAGAGGGTCCAGTATTCACAAGGAATGGTCAGTTCTATTGTGTGGCTGCCATGAAACAAGTCGATGGCAAACCAGCAGGAGAAATTGTTAAGGTGGATCTTGATGCTAAAACTGTGAGTACAAAATCTAAAGTACTTGGCATACATTAGTTGATGTACTGGAAATACATATTAGTAACATAATATATTTTATATACTTTAGCAGTGTAGCAAGCAGAACATAGCTAAATTAGTATTTATATTATATACTTTAGCAAACAGAACATAGTTAATATGGAAATTATCTGCTAGTTTCACAACAACCTAAGAAAATTTCTGACATAGTTTCACTTTTCTTTTTCTATTTTAAATTGTGTTTGACCGTTACCACACTTCACGATACTGTATCTACAGTCAGCATTGTTTGGTATCGTCATTTTTCTCTTAATTCAATCAAATGACTCTGCGAATTTCAATTCATTATGCACTTTTCCCTTTTAATTCAGAAAACTACATTCTGCTGCCCGAATTTTGTGGATCATGGAGGAATGCCAGCAGGACTGCAGAGTGACAAAGAGAACAACTTGTGGGTGGCAGACATGGCCCATGGAATACTCAAGGTCACTCCTGATGGACAGGCTACTCAGGTCAGCCAATAATTAACCATTTCTAAATTCACATCTCAATTTGAGATGCAATATTTATAAATTACTTTATTTGTACTGGAAAAAGTTACTTAGCTATATGAGCAGGCCTACTAAGTACTGCTACAGATGGCAAATATAATGATTAATGGATAATTTGAAGTTTCTCGCTCGTTGAAGCTGATACTGAAAGTTAACGAAATGATCATAGACTCTCAGTGAGCCCTTCATTATAGCCACATTAATGAAAAATAGTCCTCACAATTTTGGTGTTTCTGTTTTTAAATGACTAACTCCGAAAGCATTCCAAATTCAGACAACATGGTTTCGATGTTGGCCACTGTCAATGTTGGCCACTGTCGCCCGACATTGTACTATAATCTAGCCGATTTAGCATGTTTTCTAAGGTAATATTTTATCTAATATTATATAGATGTATTTTTATCACCCTTCAGATTTCAAGAGTTGATGGCAAAGGTGACACAATGCAAGGCTGCAACGACTGCATCTTTGATTATGATGGGAACCTCTGGGTGTCAGCACCTGCAAGCAATATTGCTCCTGAACCATTCAAGATGTCCCAGCAGGTTTAGAATGATTTATCCCTTCATGGCTCATTATAGATTTGGAAATTAAACTCAGAGGACGTCATGTAAATCCAAGTCTCCCATTGGCTGAGTGTTTTATCCTATGGGAGTCTTAAGGGACGTTCACACTGTCACTGGTCACGTACAAGACTTACGTATGGCCAAGTATGTAAAAAATTAACTATACGTGCTCACTTGTGGCTCTGTTAGTCACGTATAAATTCTTTCCATGATCATACATGGTGCAGTCGTAGATAGCTTACAGCCCACCCGTCGTCTTCCGTGCGAGCGATCTATGAGCGATCTACCAATGATCTACAAGCGATTTAAGAGCGATCTACGAGTGCCTAAGCCTCACGTATGCTTGGAAAAAAAGGACGTTCGGCGAGTGTTTTACGGACGTCCAGCGAGCTTTTGAGCATACTAAGAGTGGATGGTGAGTACATACAGATTGACAGTGGCTACGTATGGCTACGTATGGCTATGTATGGCTACGTATAGTCACGTTCTTACGTAGAACGTATGTAAAACGTACGTAGAACGTACATAGATCGCTCGCCGACGGACTCCAAAGCAAGTTACATAACTAATATAACTCACTAATGGAACGTCCAAAATTTTAAACATGTTTAAAAAAATTTCCTCTCTTTATGTATGCCCGTCAGTGGTCAAGCGCAACCAGGAGTGATCTACAACTTAGCGCGAGTATACGTAAAACGCTCGGCGAGTGAATCGAGTATGGCCAAGGATGAACAGGAGTGAAAAAATATTTTTATACGTGGTCGTACATAGCTCTTAAGTGATAGTGTGAACGTCCCTTTAGATTGGCATGCCCTCTAGTAGGGGTGAGGGCCTAGCTCAGTGGTAGCACGCTGGGCTTCCAACCACTGGGTCCCGGGTTCAATTCCCGGTTGAGCCTATGTTGGATGGCCATTTCATCCATCATCTCATTGCCATGGTCCCTACCTAGCTGTCCTAATTAGCCCATCAGGTGCAGAAATACAGGACATGAAGCCTTAATCCACCACCACCATGCCCTCTAGTAGAGTTTAGTTTCCATGATGAGTTATGCTGTAGAACTGGTTGTCTACTATTACAATCAAATATGGTAACACGTGATTATATATTTGTATTATCGTCTGTTATATAAGACTTGTTAATGAGCCTCCAAATATCGAAAGTCTGCAGTGTGGTGATTGTAACCTACTACATAATTAATTTTTTATTAAATACAATCTTTCAGGAACCATTTGGTGCTGTGTACTGCGTGACAAAGAATGGAAACATCGCAAAAATTGACACTGGTTATTACTTCTCAAACGGATTGGCAGTCCAGCATGATAAAACAGGAAAACCACAGAAACTGATTGTTGCAGAATCTGTGACCAAGTCATTATGGTCTTATGATATTTTGGGACCAGGCGAAGTGACTAACAAGCAATTGTGGGGAAAAGTACCAGGTGGGATACAGCAAACTCATTTCATATATATGCCAATTAATAAACTATGTGTGAAATTCGCGATTGTTATTCTAAAAGGACATTGTGTTAGATGATTCAATGTCAGCTCAATTAGTCAGAATAAACTGGAATTTGGTTAAACTACCAGGTTGTACAATTGTGACAGTCTTCTTTCTAAAGTGAACAAAAATGTTAGAAGTTTACTTCTGAATACGCTGAAAAACGGGTTCAGTTTTACATTCTGTGAAATATATTATCAAATTAAACCATATAACTGGTATAATGACTGAAGTTCCACTGAACAATATAAAAAACAGTTATCATATTTACTGCCTTCAGATGATGGTGGATTGCATGGGCCTGATGGAATGGATTTCGATGAAGCTGGAAATCTGCTCGTGGCAAACTGGAATGCCAGTCACATCGAAGTGTTTGGACCCAATGGAGGAGAGCCACATACTAGAATTAAGACACCCTTCGTACAGCCAACAAATGTCCATTTCAAACAAAACTCGAACATTTGTTATGTAACTGAACACACTAATCACGCCCTCTGGTGGTTTAATTGGACAAACAATGGAAGAAAGGAGTACTGTGAAATGTGAAAGCTATCTATATATATATATATATTGTATATATCTTTTGTTTATTATGTGGAGCTGGTAATCACATATTAATAAAGATACCTGACCAAATTTATCAGATGTGTAGAATTGTTAATCAATTAAGAACTATACTGACTTCACACTAGTAGTAGTAGTAGCATTTTAATTATGGACCATTCAACCAATCAAAAGTGGAGATTTGTATGTAGCTGATATTTTATTGCACACGAGTGCATTTGTGTGTCATAATTTACCCAGCTCACCTTCTGTTGGAAAGATGTAATACACAGCTAAAATAACCGTTTTCTTCTTTAGAATGTGTTTTCCAAAGATTTACGTTAGAGGGCAGGCAAGTCAGCAACTGCACTGCAGTGCCCTCTATCGTGTAAATCATAATTTTTCAACACGTGCGTTGAAATTGGACACGGAAGATTATTACTGACTAAGTAAGTTTTAGCAACTATTACATGACTTTTGGGAAATGTGGCAGCTAGAATTTATAGGGATCAGCCAAGTAGGCCTATCACCTAGCCAGCTTGATGCAGCGAAAAGTGGCTTGTGATACAATACATTGATTTCTTATAATAATTTGAACTTTTTGAATTATAATCTTTTTCGCAATGCTGAAAACTGACCTACGTTCTGAAATATCCAAAGCCCTCTCAACTTAAAAACGATGCTGGGCCGATTTGGAATGCTATCAGGGACTAGCCTACTTTAATTCTTGCATCCCATGACCTATTCTGTGAACCCTGGTTGCTGATATTTGACCTACTTAACTACCCATAAAAAAAAAGAAAAAAAATCAAAACAAGTTAACAACCCTTGGCTCAGTATGTTGGAAGGTTAGTAGAATCGAAAAGGTCTTAACTATTAATATTTCATTGTTGAATCTCAGAGAACAAGCAGCTATTTATGGCATGTACAGTGTAGTACTTATATTTATGAAGCTCCCTGGGGCCATAATTGTGTTTCGCCCTCGCCCCCGATCTTCGCATTTTACCATAATCTTGTTTCGCCCCTCGCCCCCAATCTTCGCATTTTACTTAAATCACCCTTCGTGTTTTACTAACGATTTTTCCCACTTGTCATAATCGTTCTTTGCATTTTAAAAATCGCCCTTCGTGTTTTACTTATGACAAGTTATGTTGTTCATGTTGTTAGGTGTCAAGTCAAAACGTCAGAAAACCAAAACATCTGACTTGCAGTCTCCGGATGTCATAAGTGCGATTATTCGTATTATTAAAGGGCGAATAATCGCATTATTACAGGGTGAATAATCGCATTATTACAGGGTGAATAATCGCATTATTAAAGGGCGAAAAATCAAATTTTTCACCGCGAATATTCGTGGTAAAATGCGAAGGACGATTATTTCAAGTACGAGGATCGGCGGCGAGGGGCGATCTGCAATAATGGCCCTAGGGGAGCTTCATATATATTATATAGGCTTTGTGAATGATTAGATTTTCTCCTCTTTTTTTTTCAAGATTCAAGCAAAATGTCTTCTGTACAAGTCATTGAGCCACAATTCCATAAAGTGGTGGGGGAGACACCGGGGGTAGAAGGTCCTGTATTCACCAGGAGTGGAAAATTGTATTGTGTGTCAGCCTACAAGAAAGTTGAGGGCAAACAGGCTGGTGAAATTGTCAGTGTTGATCTGGAAGCCAAAACAGTGAGTAATCCAAGTGACCAAGTCTCTGTTAGAACGAAGGTATCTTTTAACAACGAAATATTTAATATTTTTTGCACCAGTAATTTCTTTGATGTTAACACCTGAACCGTACATTTTAACACATGTTGCCATTTTGATATCTTGACATGTTAACACTAGATGTTAAGTGTTGCCAATGACATCTGACCGTCATGTACATACTTCATCTATTTGTATGTAAACAAAAATTTGATTAGATTTTTTTGACATTTTGACATCCTGGCTCCTGAACATTAGATTTTAGTAAGTAATTGATATGTTGCCATGCACACAGAAAACTACAGTTGGGGCTCCTAAGTTTGATGGTCATGGAGGTATGCCAGCCGGAATGCAGAGTGATAAAGAGAACAACTTGTGGGTCACTGACATGTTCCATGGCCTTCTGAAGGTCACTCCTGATGGAAATATTTCCCAGGTAACTTTTCTTGTAATTTTGTAAAATATGTACAGTCGGAGCCTATATAATAAACATATATTATATCAAAAGTCAGTTATATAGGGAGTAATAGGCCACGATTGATATTTTGTCGATCTTTTAGATCATACTTGCATGTAACAAACCAACTAGTAAGTAAATGCTGTTTTCTGTCTTTTATTGGTTTGAAACTAATTTTTTTTAAGGTAGCAAGAGTTGATGACGAGGGTGACGCTATGCAAGGCTGCAACGATTGCATCTTTGATTACGATGGAAACCTCTGGGTGGCAGCACCTGCTGGAGATATAGCACCAGCTGTGTTCAAGTATTCCTTTGAGGTGTGTAAAAGGCCTAGCCTTTCATTTAGATTTTAAAAAATTCCATTGGCATTTATATAGTGTTTCTGTGAGAAGGCCTTTAGAATAACAATTTTGTTTAATGTTCAAAAGCACTCCCACAGTCTGTGTCATCCATCTTTATTGTATCATATCATTACAGGAGGCATTAGGAAGTGTCTATTGCATGAAGAAGACAGGAGGCATAACAAAAGTTGATACCGGATATTGGTTTCCGAATGGAATCGCAGTCCAGCATGATACAGAAGGAACGCCCAAGAAACTGATTGTTGGGGAAACCAAGACTCAATCTCTTTGGTCGTATGACATATTGGGACCTGCTGCGGTTGAAAACAAACAGTTATGGGGGAAGCTGCCAGGTACTGTTCTTCGATGTACCTTACCTCTAAGAGGAGCATTTAAGATATAACGTAATGATATCAACTAAATGTTGGCCTTAATGATTGATTTCAGTGGCAGAAAGCTTCCCTGAGAGTCCATTTAAATTCAACGGACCTGACGGCATGGATTTCGATGAAGCTGGAAATCTTCTTGTCGCTAACTGGAATGCGAGTCACATCGAAGTGTTCGGACCCACCGGTGGAGAACCTCTCGCTAGGATTAAGACTCCCTTCATACAGCCAACAAATGTCCATTTCAAACCAAACTCGAACATTTGTTATGTCACTGAACACAGCACTAACTCCCTCTGGTGGTTCGAGTGGCGACACGGTGGGAGAAAGGAGTACTGTGAACTGTAAAAGTTCTGTAATAATGATGTATTTTGTAAGGTACATAAAAACGGTTTGATGTGTGAAAACGCGACTTTGCTGTCTGTATCTCAAATAGGAAGATAATTCGCAACATTGGCTAGACACTGGTATGACATCAGCCAACGGAACCAACAATGGGCTGCTATCTGGGTTGTT
This sequence comes from Alitta virens, assembly GCA_932294295.1. Lineage (NCBI taxonomy): Eukaryota > Metazoa > Annelida > Polychaeta > Phyllodocida > Nereididae > Alitta > Alitta virens. The sequence goes on along the minus strand of OW028573.1, from coordinate 74,248,515 downwards.
GTTTATTCTAGTCAGCAATGTTACGGAGATAATAAAAGATAATTGAAGATGCTCTTATGACAATGTCCCGGATAGCATTTCAAATCGTTTCAGTGTTGGCGCGAGGTTGGCGATGTCAAAACTGCTGTACCGACAGTGGCCTATATAGATTCGACGCTGGCAGGATTTGGAATGCTATCTAGGGTCTCGATTGACAGTGATCATGCAACCCTTGCCTGATTTATTACTGCGTAAAGTTTCCATCTATTAAGCTGCAGCAGTTATAGATTGTCAAGTCAGTTCCTGCATTGAAGCAAGAAAGTTGCCCCACTTCGCCGGACACAGCAGAACGTTGAGCTGCCTAGGATGACCTGACCTCATTTGCACGGATATGTCTCCTCTGAGGTCCGCGACCGTTTGTAGCGAATCACAGGCCTTCTCCAGAGCTGCTGAATAAGTGATCCCTGGCTAACGTAGACCCATCTGAACCACTTGCATTTTTAATAAAATCATTGAAGTGAAAAGAAGTATTATATATGCGTAGGCAAAAGAGAATTATATCTTAAGATACAAGACTACAAAGATCAGCTAGACCTTCTGCGGTCGTGTGCAAAAATGAAAGGCAAGGCATGAACTGGACCTTTAAGAGGTTAGGACTGAAATCTTCCCTTGTACCGTGAGCATTAGTGTTCATTCAGCATCAATGAAGACAATGTCCAGCACATGAAAGACTAAAATAAGCCATTAAGGTCAAGACAAGATCTAAGCCTTGTTTCCAGAATTACATGTGGAGGGGGCAGAGCAACACTAGAAAGGTAGATGTCTGAACAGCCATAAAATGATGATAAACGGGTTGCGAAAAGAAGAAATCTCATTTTGATGATGTCTTCTTTCAAGATACAGGCGGTAGTAGGAGGTTGCACTTCTGGGTATATGAAATATAAATGTGTGTTAAAATGATTTTTGTTTAGCTGTGCAGTGGACTGGGGGAGTTTACATGCATTTATCATAAGGCCTGCACTCTGGAGGGAAACTGTATGCAGATGTATGTTTGAATATTAATAAGTCACCGTTAGATTCTGTAAATTCTTGAACTCCAAACAGAATCACCTCAAAGTGACCCTTACACTTTATTTCGGTTTTCTTTCAATCAATCAATAAAATTCTTTCTTTCTTTCTCTCTTTCTTCTTTCTTTCTTTCTCGCTTTCTTTCTTTCAACAGTCTACCAATCAGTCTATATAACCAATAATCTGTCTATCTATCTGTCTATCTATCTATCTGTCTATCTATCTACCTATCTATCTATCTACCTATCCATCTATCCATCCATCTAGCTATATATCTATCTATCCATCTATCTGTCTACCTATCTATTTACCTATATATCTATCTATCTATCTCAATTAGCTTTAATGCATTCATGATATCACTGCTGTTTGGTATGTTTTCCTCTGTAGTCTCATGGTACAGTTTTTTGTATTGAAGAACTATCATCAGTGGGCCACTGCTCCACTGTTTTTGTGCTAATCCGTTAGTATAATATTAATTTCAAGAAGATAAGATACATGTCTTCTGGGAGCAAAACTTAAAAGTATCAAGGGCTTTCCTTGCATGATTCTTATTTTCTTTTAATTTAATATTCGCATGCACGGTAAGAATAATAAGCTGCATTTTCTTATAAAACGCATAATTCATAATTAACGTCAATCTTGAAATGTCTAATGTTATAGCAACCCGTTATAGGAGTACATTCGGGGTCATGGAAATTGGCCAGGTCATGGAAATTGACCACCCCCAACAATCATTACACACCTTGCAATTTCATAATTTGTAACGAAACTAACTGTTCGCATCATTGACAATGTTCTGACACTTCAACAGGCATCCGATAGTTCACCCCATAGATACATTGTCCAATGACAAAACGTGAGCATATAAAAAAGAGAACATACAATTATGGTTTCATGGACTAACATTTATTAATCTTAAGAAGTGTACCACCTATTAGAATGAACTCCCAGGTAAACATTTTAATGGAGGTCCATGTAGATTTAGGCTGTGTTTATGATGGTTTATTTAGAGTGGCGAATATTGACCTAGAATATTTTGTCTTGGTCGTCAGATTCTATCTATTGAATTCTCTATATATTTTATTTTATTTTATTCATTATATTTATTTATTTATTTTTACGAATAAATGAATGAATGACCGCGTTGTATGTGACAAATGCACCAGGTCAAGTTCGAGACTTTCTCATGTTTTAATATGTATGACAGACCTGATTTTGTTAATTTTTATAGCTGGGCCTAGGCATTTATCAAGTATAGAACTATCATACTATATTCTATGACACACCGGGTATATGTAAGCGGACGAACGTTCTGAGTTTTGACAATATATGGGTCAATGCAGCAGCAGCGTAGGCAGCGTAGGCAGGGAGGGGGATCAATTATTCTACAAGTATACGGATCGACGAATCCACAACTTTCACACAGCGTTTTGCCCCTGTTATTTGGGACAAAGTATAAAAAAAATAAGATTATGCAAAAATTATAAAATATCCACGCACTTCCTACCTTTATTCGGCCGATTTTAGCACTGCCATATTCCCCCAAGCCAAATCACTGAGTGTATTAATTTTATAGTGCCTGCTAATGTAGAAACAACAAAAAAGTAAACCTCTTGCTCCGACTTTTCTCTTCCAATTTATATATGAGTATATAGTGATAAATATCCTAAACTAAATAACTAATGTTTGTTTAGTATCAATAACTTTTCCTGCTAAAACTACCAGTTTGCCAAGATTATTTTTTTTAAATCGCCGGATCCACTGCTTGTTTGTTTATACGATAATGCATCATTTTAGTGACAGTAAATTCAGTTCAAGGTGAGGAATTGACAGGACAGCTGTTAATAGTACGAGGCCTGCAGTTGAATTATTCGCCAATTGGAAATATGCCAGAACCGCGGCTGTCACATATCAAAGCCTCCGGACCAGCCACAGTCCGGGGCTAGGGTGTTCAGGAAAATGTGTAGAATTTACTTTTATACATTAGATAAATAAATTGTAAAATTCTGAGTAAAGAATGGAGTATACAAGGCACAAACACTGGTTTCAATGAGGCAGTAGCCATTATACTGTATTAAAGTGTTTACATTGTAGGCCTAGTGCTGCTGGCATTCTACACACAACACCAGGTATCTATTCTTTTTTTGAAAAAGAATATTCTTGCTAATGGGGTTTGTGATACGTTCTGCCAACAAATGACAAAAAAAAAAAAAAATTCTCTATGATCGTAGGCATTTTTCACGGTGATGATTAAACCTAAGCTTATATTTATTTGTAAGTGTCAATGTTAAAGTGTCATGTTTTTGGCTAAGATGACAGCCGTAATGATGACATGATATTGACAAACAAACGTGTTTCCAACAATTTTGTTATGGTCAAACATTGAAATCAATGTAATAATTAAAATTATAATGATCTTAATATGTAGCTGGTTTGGGCAACCTTCTCCTAAATGTAATCAATCCAAACTATAATCCGTTTTAGATCTGCTATTACGCAGCCTTAATTGCATTTAAGGGTCATAAGTGTAATTGTAGACAAGTTGCCTAGTTCTCTATGAGTGTTGGTTAAAACTAACGATGAAACCCTAGATTTGCCCTTGAAGGTGCAGAAATACAGGACGTAAAGCCCTAATCACACACACACACACTCATCCAGCATGTGTGCCCAGAGAGCATTCCAAATCGGGCCAGCGTCGTTTCTATATAGGCCACCGTCGGTACATCGCACCGATGTTGACACAGTTTGGAATGCTATCTGGGTGTATGTTGGATGGCTGAAGTGTATGTTGGATGGCTGCAGTGTATTTTGGATGGATGTAGTGTGTGTTGGATGGCTGAAGTGTATGTTGGATGGCTGAAGTGTATGTTGGATGGCTGCAGTGTATGTTGGATGGCTGCAGTGCATGTTTGATGACTACATTATAGGTTGCATGTTTGCAGTGTATGTTGGGATAGCTGAAGTGTATGTTAGATGGCTACAGTGTATGTTGTATGGCTACAGTGTATGTTGGATGGCTGAAGTGTATGTTGGATGGCTGCTGTGCATGTTGGATGGCTGCAGTGTATGTTGGATGGCTGCAGTGTATGTTGGATGACTACATTATAGGTTGCATGTTTGCAGTGTATGTTGGATAGCTGAAGTGTATGTTGGATTGCTGCAGTGTATGTTGGATGGCTGCAGTGCATGTTTGATGACTACAGTGTATGCATGGCTGCAGTTTATATTAGACGCCTACAGTTTATGTTGGATGGCTGCAGTGTATGTTGTACTGAACTTGTACAATGTGGAAAAGGTTGGCTTCCCTTCGGCCAATACATTTTTCCTCATCCCACAAAACTCAAAGTTGGACTCCTCTCCATCCACTATTACTAGAATATTTCATAAAACAGAAACACCACGCGATGCCAGTAAATAAAAATACAGGAAATTTATTCAAATAGGTGTGTCAAACATTGTCTGAAAACAATTGTCCTAAAATGGAAAAGAATATGTTGTTGCTATGATGCCTCATACTACGAAATAAAAATTTTTTTATACTAGATTTGATCACCCACAACCACACTGACTATATATATAAGCTCTCTTGTGAAACACATATATACTTTATGTACAAACATAATCATAATTTATTCACAACATAAATTCAATATTCACATTTGCTTGCAGCTCTTATTTATTCTCCATCAACCCCTTTGTCAAATTAAACATTAAACAGTCAAATTAAACATTAAACAGTCAAATTAAACATTAAATAGTCAAATTAAACATTAACAGAAAATAAGGCATTTGTTTATTGTCTTGTATAAACATAAATTGTGCAACCATGGAAACGTCTGTACCATTCAACATTTAATTTTAACAGATTTTTTAAACTATTTGGTTTGATTATAATTTACTGGCATAGATTGCAATAACTAGAATGAACAAATCGATAAGTATGGTGAACAAATCATTTGATGTCTAAATGATAGTGAATGATTTTGAGTGATCTTGGAGCGAGTTTATTTTCTTTTCCAGTCACTGTAGAAGGCGTCTCTCCGACTGGGCATAGGCAGGAGGTTTGGGGAGCTAGCAGATTGGTCTCTGGATGAAAAAGGTACGTTGCTGAAACAAACAAAAATCCCAAAAATCTAAATAAATTCATTTTCCAGTATAAGTTTTTTGTTTCTTTTTGGCAAACTTATTTCTTTCAAATATTAATAAAAACCATATTCTCTGCTCACTGCAAGTCGGTTTAGAGAATAAATAAAAATTCAAATATTTACTTAGTATGATCATTATAAAGGTACAGGGGCGTAGGTAGTGGGGCAGGACAATGGGGCGGATCCCCATGCTATTTTTCTCAAAATTATTTTCAAACCTTACATCTTTTATGGCTGGTAATTAGGCGACTTGAGTCTAATGGTGTTTTAAAATGTAGATTCCATGTCGTGATATTAAATTATTTTTATGATTAATGTACATTTAACCAACAATTTTGTGATTGTATCAGGCAAAACATCTTTGTCACGCTGTTAATAACTTCCTATTCAGTTCATTGTAAGCCATATATAAATAAAGAGGCTATTTCTGTCATACATCTAATTGATATAGCTTTGATTTGCTATGGAGGGAATTAAATTTATATGCATTAAGCGATATATGTTTGGCAGCATTCAAAACACAAGTCCCATAGCTTCAATGAATCTCCACAAACGAAGGCAATAATGTGGCCCTCCACGTGCATTGAATATGTCTTGTACATGTACAGCTGCGGAAGACTTAAATGGTGATTTTTTACCTTTTGTAATTTACGTAGCACCTATCTTGCAAATTGCCACAATATCTGTGCAGTCTAAAATTTTGTTAGTTCGGTTAGAAATTTTTATCTAAATTATGAACTGTTTTAGCCAAAGCTAACGTTCATGAACCAGAATAAATCACAAATTATAGTGACTTTAATTTTCAATAAGTGAACTCGACAGCTCTGTTGCAAGCCGATATGTTTACAATTAGAGATAATTTATATTGGATTATTACAAAATGTGTACCTTGGATTAACCAATATGATGGCTATATTAATAAACTCATCACTGATATTACTTATAGGCCGGGCTAAAATGTATACACAAAATGGGTCTTAACACCTGCTAGAAATGAAAGTTGTGTGAGCTTTCGTATAGGCCTGATGCAAATATATAATTATGTTGCCAATTTAAATATATTCGTGAATCTTTAATTAAATGAACTGCTTTAGTTCCAGCTACTTTTCACAAACGATTACTTTTGTATACTTACTTATCATTTGATTCCTCTGCCCCGGACGTTATGCTGTTAACCAGATCTCGAACAGTTGCATCTGAAATGAATATGATAGTTCAGTAATAATTAAAATTCAGTCATTAACAAATGAGTGAGCACATGATGCCTTGTCGATATTTTAGCATACAAAGATGTGTAAAACACTTGAAGGCAGACTGACAAGGTCACTGGTGGGATAAGTAAATTTGTACTCCACTTATAGAATGTTTTCCTATTGTTTTGAGCTGGCAATGACCAACGAAAATGTTAGTTAACTCCTCCTGAGTGCAAACTGAACTTTTTTTGCGTAATAAAGGTAGTAAAAACAAACAAACAATCAAACAAATTAATAAATATGCCTAATGGAGTATAAGTTAGTTATATCCCTCATAGTCTGGAGTTAACTTACTTTTTTTTTTGGGGGGGGGGGGGGCTATATCCCTAAAATAGTATTATCATGCTGCACACAAAAATTTACGTTGAGTTAAATTCAATAAAAAAAATTTAAAAACCTGGTGGACTTACAGTTCTAAAATAGGTTCTTATTTATGAGTTTACCATACTCAATGAATTATTACCAATGTATTGTGTACTTTATGAGTATCAAAGTATTTGTTCAGTCTCAGCAGTTTCCTGCATTTGCCACCATTGAAATCCTAGACAATTAATTAAATCAATTAAAATGGTAAAATATAGTGTCCTTTCATTAATATGATTACCGAAATAACAATATTTTAGTCAGGAGAGGTTAGAACATCTATTTCGATGTTGTAATATGTTTCCTCAAGATTTCATGACCAGTCTTTTGTGTGTGAGTTAAATGCTGTTTGATCATTGTACTCTGTGCGGACAAGTCCTTGCTAAAATGTATTGATTTCTTATTCTGAAATGATACTTTGTTTAATGACGTTCTAGTGCTTGCAGGGCAGACCAATTAATCACGAAAGGTAATGATTAATGAAAATAATCTGTTTTGCAAGGTATCAATTCGACTGACAGATCTTTTGCTAGAATACGGGCTGGTGTTTAAGTGAAACCTGTGACACGTGTATTTATTTGTTTTGCATAAATTACATGACAGGCTTGGGTCTGGTTATTTAGTCTTTTATAATGTTTTGATGATTAATAATGCTCTTCTTTTTATCAGTGCCATTTCACTAATATTAACGATATAACTTTTCTGTGCTAAATTGCACTCAAATCCAGGCTGTTACGTAAGCTGGTGTTACTTTGTCACTTGGAGAGCACTTGGGTAACCATGTCCAGCAGAGGAACAGCATGGCGTCTTGTCTGTTGATCAATATGTCCAATAAAAAGAAAGTAAAAAAAACCCATTCAATTGAAAAAAAAACATGTAAGGTGTACTGTGTATAGTAAGTGAAATTGCAAGTCATTAGTAATATGTGAGACACAACGATCCCTGGGACTAATTTTTGTTCATGGAAATGGTTAAATGAATTTTACACGAGTTATGGATCTTTTACGAAAGATTATTCAGAACTTCCCATGAACGGTAGGATTCTTTAGGTCCAATGCCCTGGCCGGAACAATTTCTGAAATGGTTCTGCATATATAGAAATATTTAGTGTCACCCGCTACTTGTGGAAAACAATCTTTGACCAATCCGAATCTGTCCTGAATTTTAGACTATTATTTCAGTGCCATTCCATAAACTTCTGCAATATTTATTCTGGCAGGGATAATAGCACAATAGTTGGAGATGACGGCTAACTTAGCATACATTCAATATCATTCTTACAAGTAAATTAGCTTCAGACTGTAGGAGCAGACATAACCTAAGGTTAATCATAGCTAGATGCACTTCTACTTTTATTAACTCAGTGTTTTGCAGTCGGGTGGACACTGTCGCCCTGGTAACAGCAATGGGGAGGGAAACATGCAATTAGTTTCTGGAGCTATGATGTGGAGGCTGGATGACACCAAGATGCGGCCAAAGGATGCTGCAGAGATGCTCAATACCCTCTTGTTTGTCTCAGCAGCCGGGCATCGGATTAGGTCTTATTATGAGGTCGATTCGTTCGGCTAAGGTGCACTAGAGGTCACAAGTTGATGCCTTAATGACAGCAGACAGACAAATGCCATATATTTCAGCAGCATTGCCATCCCTTCTATTATCGCCCCCATAAAATCACCCAACCGAATACATAGCAACCCCCTATACCAGAAAATTGCCCCCCCCCCCTCTTTACCAGAACCCCCCCCCCCCCCCATTCCAGAAAAGACTCCACGAACTTTAGCAGCAACCAAGGATCAATGGCCACCCGGAAATGACGTCACTAAACTCATGGCTTGGGCAGCAGAGCAGAACAATTAGATCCTATAAATAAACGATTTGAATTGTTATCTGGCACCATCTTTAAGTGTAGGCAAACATACATAACACTAATTCGATTGAAAGAGGAAAATAGCTCAGCTTCACCTTTGTACTAAAGTGGAAATAGCTAAAAAAAACCAACTCTATGGTTATTTACATAAAGACCTAGTGTCAGGTTATGCCAGGACTTAGTTTGGGATGAAATTTTTTTTATCTGAATTTTACCCAGCCTGATGCGAAAAAAATGTATTTGAAAAATTTAATCGAAACCCTTACTTGCATCATAGTATCACATCAGTAACAAAATATTGATAACTGAGAAGATATTTAGACATAGTGGAAACACTCTGCCACTGTTACGATTCCACTCCGAGCGGGCCAATGCAGAGTCTTTCTCATGCATTGAATACAAATGTATATTGTATAGGCCCAATCGGGTAATGCAAGCAATCACAAGGCACACAGGGCATCATGGAGTCAGTCACATTTACAGCAGCACTGATTAGAGATATTTCGATTCAGTTTGATTCACTAAATGTCATTGGTCTAACACCACTTACACGTGTCCTACAATTATTATTGAGTACCTACACTAAGTTATAGTTATAACAGTCTTCATTCACTGCATTGATAATTAGGCACGGTAAGTGAATGTCACTTAAACTGTTCCATGGAAAGACCACTCACAGTGACCACAATTGTCACCTTCTGTCCAAGCTTTGTCTTTCTATCATTGGTCATGGACACAAATTATGATCCATAGATTGCTGACAATGGTAATAACATGTCTGTCAGACCTTTTGTAACAACACAACACAGTGATATACAACAGAATAGAAACGCTATGTAGTCAATCTCATAGACTTGGAAACTATGAACTGCAGAGGACGTCAGGTGAATCCGGGAATCTCGTTGGTTAAAGGGGCTGTATCCCTAAATTTTGCTTATTTTGTGATATATACAGCAATGAAGAGTAGAAAGAGTAACTTATCCATTCATCAAACTAAGAATGCAAGTTTATGGAGTAATTTGAGGTTTTGAGTGCAGCTGAGTTTTGGACCCATGGGTTCAAAATTCTGCTGGATTGTTTTCAAATTTGCTGCTATTGCTGAGTCAGCTGCTATCTGGGTCAAGCTGGACATGTTGTTTTCTACTACGAATTTGTTATAAACAAGTGTTTGTGAGCTTTTTGGGATGTCTCATCAACAAAGAGAAGCCAAAGAAAGTGTTTACAGTCTAAATTACAGACACATCAAGAAAAGAATAAAGGTTGACAGATATTAAAACACCAAGGAAAACTTTGCTACTGGAATCTGAGGTCAGTGCTATAAATAGCTTGGGGTGAAATAGCAGCATTGCAGAATAACTGTCAATGGCCAGTCAGAATGGCCAGCCAACTCATTTCAAGGGATACTGCCCCTTTCAGGCAGTCCCTCAGCCAATGGGAGTCCAGGATTTATAGACATGAGATTTTATTCATCAAATATGAGAGTACAAAAAATTCACATGACGTCCTCTAGTTTTTTTTTTCCAAGTCTTTGAAAAATTGGCTGTGTAACATACAATCCAACATATTGGCCTGTGCTGCAAATATGGCGTTGATACAGTTGACATATGGATAATTTCGTTGTTAACATACTTTAAAACCAAGGGCAAAAGTCATTGCAACATTAGAAAAATAAAAGCAATCCATGCACAAAAATAAATAGAGCACGAATTACACTTTACAGCCATTTTAACCTGGATGCAACAAGATCATAGGATTAAATTATTGCTGAAATTCACTTTGTCATGCATTCGGCTATTATGCCCCCATTTTGCACTAGCAACTGCTGTGTGGCTATCAACGATCTGTACACAGGGGAAAGAATTCTACAAACATCAACACTGTTCAACTTCTGAACATTTTAATTAATATGTTGGCCTATTATATGTCCTTAAATATCGATGGTTAGGCCAGAGTGTGGAGATATATGAGCTAATATAGGTTCTAGGTTAATTCCTGCATAAAGAAGTTCAGGAAAAGATCAGAAGTATTTGACTAGTGACGCAAGATGTCGACCGAGCCGATCATAAAACAATAACTTAGGCCTATTTTGACATCTGTTTTGTGCTATTCAGCAGTTTAAAAGTAACCCAAAAGCTATAACAACCTAGACAAAAAAAAAAAAAAAAGAAGAAGAAGAAAAAAAGAAAGAAATAGATGAATAAAAAGGCATAAATGGCTATGTTTATATTGTGCATAAACAGTTGATAGACAAATGCATTGGCGGATGTTTAGGTAGCATAAAGGGACAGAGAGTGCGTCACAGACTGTGTGCAGTTGTCACGTCTCCATGAATATTCCAAGCATAGATACCAGATGGCAGTTTGTGTGCCAAACGTGCCTTCTCCCCTTTCTTTCAATTAATGTTTCTGTTTCCAAGCCTGTCATCCAGGTTACAGTTTTAGCTAATAGAACATTGTCTAAACAATCAAAGACACCGATTGTTTGTTAGCAACGTGAAACTCTGCATAAAACGCTGCATAAAACGCCGAAAAGCTGCATCATCATGGTGACGTCAAACTCTTCGCGTCAAACCGTCTACATGTCAAACCGGCTCCCTCCGATGTGATAACTTGCACAAATCAATCCTGGATTACATTATGTGGACAAAATAAGCACCTACAGCCTCTGAGGTGAACCGATGAGACAATTTTAAAAGGGAGTGTCAAAAATAAGTCAGCAAATGCACTGGCGGCAAGGTGCAATGAATTGAAGCTGTTGAGTTTGTGAAATTGCATTTTTGGAATGGCTAAAAATGTCCCGTCTCATGCATGCCAGCCTGCCTGCTAGCATCAATGAATAAAACATTTTGATAGCATGGCATTCAATTAAAAATGCCGCGTTACATTTTTAGCTGTTGCTAATCACAACATGGCCATCTCAGAGGAATGACAAGTCGTTAAAATTCAAATAATAACATTGTAGCCTAATATGTCCTGCATGTGGAAATCCAGGGTATTCCTCATTACCCTGTCCCAGTAGCTAGGTATTAATTGAATCTAACAGGAAAGTGCGGTACATCTTTTTTGCATGTCTCAAATTGTTTAGAGGTTTTATGTACAATTTATTTTGCCAATACTTGATATAATATGGTTTTATTGTTTATTGCCATAATATTCCTTCTCGAAGGCATGTAGCCTCTGCTGAGAAGTTAAGTTTAAATTAAAAATATAAGAATAAAAAGAAAGTAATTAAATAGGCCGGGGGATGAAGTATTTTAAAGTTACTCCAGACTCAAAGGCACAATGTCATAGTTTTGAGAATTTCATATACTTTGGATGATTTTTGAGATTTTTATATACTTTGGATGATTATTTAAACTGTGGTGGCCACTAATATGGTTTTAGATTTTAGTCTCTCAGTCTCGTTTGGCTTACAAGTACTTCAATTGTGGTTGACTATTCTATTCTATTCTATCCTATCCTATCCTATTCTATTCTATTCTATTATTCTGTCACAGTGCAACGCCAAGCAGACTGATAAGTAACAGAGAAATATGTTTCAATTTGACGCAAGTGGATTCTCTTGGCTTGTTTACATCTTGACCTTGTCTCAGCATATAGGCATCATGAAACTTTAGTTCATTCATATACATGCTTGGTTTTTTTTGTTTTTTTTTGTTTTTTGGTTTATATCATCCTCAATATCATAGGGCTGATTTTCGTTTCCAAGAAAACAGTTTATGAGATACATTTCATATCAGTTTAAAACCGTTATACAGATAATAAAATAATTTGTTACAGAACCATTCATTGACATTTTATTGATTTCATAGTAGGCTATTTCCAAACTGTTTAATGTATATATTGGGACCTAAAGTGACTTGTCATATATATTGACAGGATTCGGTTATTATTAGAGATAATTTAATGTCATGAGTAATCAACTGCATATTATTAAACTGTCGGTCCATAATTTCAACTCTTAGGCTTTATAAATTCAATTCAATTCATGGTTAAATCTCGACAAAAACTTTCCCTCTGCTTTTCTTGCTATATAAGTATTCCACAGCATTCACCACGGATTCTAACCCTTTGAAAGGGCCTTTAGGGTCATTCACACCATTATCAACAGTCACTTTGATTGATCCTTTCAAATAGAGTTCCAACACTTTGCCAAAATATTCTGGTATATCATTCAGGTAATGAGGCAGTAAAAATCCACGAATACTGGCAGACCTGAAAAGCAACTTTGCAGGCAGATTGGTTGCATCAATTTCAATACCACCACTACTACTTTGGTAGCCAGATATATATCCAATGAGGAGGAGTCGACCCTTCTCTGCCAAGCTGTCAACGCATGCATCGAACACTGGCCCACCGATGCACTCGTAAACGACATCAACACCAGAAGCGTATTCCTTCTGCAGCACCTCTTTCAAATCTTCCTTACTCAAGTTGATCGGTCTGTCGCAACCAAGTTTCTTCAAGAGTTCAACCTTCTCGTCAGTCGAGCATGTTCCTATAACATGGCATCCAGCATTCTTGGCCCATTGAACAGCGAACTGCCCAGTACCTCCAGCTGCTCCTGTAATCAGCACCTTCTCTCCTGATTTGATCTCTCCGACTTTGTCCAGAGCAAGCACTGCTGTCATTCCACTGGAAAGTATGGCAAGCATTTCTGGCTGTGAATTTTGCAATTGCAAAGGGATGATTTGTATAGCAGGAACACTGACGTATTCTGCAAATGCTCCAATTGAAGTATAAGTGACTTGTTGGCCGATGTTTACATTCGTGACTTGATCACCTTTTGCTATGACTTCTCCGACTGCTTCAAATCCAGCGGTGAAGGGTAACTTGGCGTCAGTGAAATACCTCCCTGCAGTCAAATTGATATCAGATGCATTGATGCCCACATACGTGTTTTTTATAGTGACTTCATCACTTTCTGGTGGTCCTAGGGTTGCTGTCTGTATTTCCGTTGCATCTCGAAAGTTGGATGTGTGCTTCACGATGACTACTCTCTTGTAGGTTAAGTCTTCATGCTCTGCCATATTTCTGGTTTATGAATTTTAACTGGAAAGTGGTGCGTTTTACTAAAGTCCTTCCAACCTCTACACAACTGTGTGCTGGTTTTTGTTTTGCAACTGTGTCATAACGTCACATTCATCAGAAAGTAGATCACACTTTTTCTTGAATGTTTGACACAGGGATAAAACAGGGCAAAGTTCTTCACACACAGTATGTATACATTTGATTAAATGTTCTATATGGAATACAATCTGCCCTTTTGTACCCAAACAACACCGTATTTTACTCTTATAATAGATAGTATGGTGTCAGAGGAGTATGTTATATTATATTGGCCATACAATGGTTCACCGGATTCACTGTCTGCTCTCAGTATGAGTATGTGCTAAACTTGTACCGAATAACCTAGATTATGAGAAGTGAAATAATTTTTCCTATACAATAACTTCTGATAAATCATGTTACATCGCTCACACCTCTTTCCTTCTGTCCGTGTCGTAAAAATGTTCAACAATGACAAACCACGTGTGACAGCAGTGAGTGACATCCTAAATTTATGCATTCAAAGATATTCCTAAAAAGTTCCTAGTTCGCTCGTCGTGTGGTTCAAATACTGCTAACATGTATTTTAAGATTTTTTCTTTTTCCATGCAATGGTGTGTTCGATAATAGAAATACAATGTACATATATGACATTGACCTTTAAATCTTTTACGTCACATTTCAGTAGACATTTTGCTGTCATGACAGGTTATAGAATGCAAAAGGGAATTTGCATCACAATCTTACTAAATTTTCATTTTCATTACATTAATAATTGAGTCTTGTACCCCTTAATGACAGCACAGTATGGCAATTTGCATGGTAAATTGTGCCTTTGTATAAATTAACAATACCTCAAATTAATAGTTTTATTAAGAGAACTTCCCATGCCCGAGGTTCTCAACATTGTGAATTTGTAATCTATTTTTTCCAGATAAAAGTTTAGATAATTTGTCTTTATGAAACCTTTTGGTTTTTATTCTTGCCCACAGGCTCCATATTCATGTAAGGTTTTGTTAAGAACTGTTTAAATGCATGTCTTAAAGGCGTCAGTTGTCAGCATTTGGCAGTTTGATTTCTGAATTATTAATTGCTAAAAGATGTCTAATGTTGCATTTGGGACAGGCTGAGGGCCTCCTTAATGGTAAATACAAGAAAGGGGATCGTAAATTCACAGAAAAAAAGCAGAAAATCTGATTGTCTCACGAAAAGCTGAGTTAATTGCCCAAAACTTGCATTAAGATCTGTGATTCATATATAAAGTACTGCATAATGCAGAATTATGTCGAGCACAACTTGGCTGTGTATATCAAATTTCCATCAAGATATAATGGACCTTTTTTTGTATCAGAATCTCGATCCATAAAATATCCCATAATTAGCAGAACTCACAGAGATATAGATACTTACTAAGATTGGTTTTACAAATAATTTTCTGAGCCTTGTGAAGATTGCCAGTGATATCACTGATGTTTGTGTACATTTAAGCTGTGGCCAGATCACTGATCTTTACATCCTTGAAAATGGCTTAAATAACCTAACTATGGCATATATGTCTTCCTTGAATAAAATGAAGCAACTTTAAACTGAGGACCATATGTCAAAAGTGCCTGGTTTTATTGTACCAAGGTATTTATTAAAACCTTAACAGTTCCCCCCTCAAGCATCAATGGACTCATCCATGTTAGTCTGATTTCCTAGAAATTGGCATGGTTCATTTTGGTCTTAGGGGTGAAAGCTTGTGAAGGTTTTCAACAAATATTGGAGTCCCATCATGTAAATATCTACATACATTATTTCATTCCTATGAAAACTAATGTGATTTGAGTGTAAAATGCCTAGCAACTCAACAAAACTTTAATATCTACTTACATTATTTCATTCCTATGAAAACTAATGCGATTTGAATGGTAACTATGGTGCTTTGGCTGTTAACAAAAATCCATTATGAATTTGTGTTTGTGATGTTGCTGGTGTTATGCCAGTGTTCGTTGGTCACTCCATTGCAGGCATCTGACCATGATTGGCCTGTTGAGTGACACACCCACACTCTGACCTATAAAATGAATGAAACTGGCCACACACACTCACTGTTATCACTCTTTCTTAAGTGAAACAGTGTAATTACACAAATTGGATTTATCAATTGCTCTTTATGTTTCTGATAGCTGATTGCATTTAAAACTGTACACTGTAATTTATTTCAAGTAATTACAAATAGGCCAATGTTGAAATGAAATTATTTTTCAAACTGTTTTAAACAGCAGATATGCAATTATGTATGTTAATGTGAAAAAATTAAACATGATTATATTTTTTTAAATTTGGATTTGAATTATTCTATTAAAACATGTCACATTTTTTTAAAAGACTTCTTGGCTTTACAGAATACTGAAAGTATTTAGGTATATTAAAAAAAGAACTAGACAAAATTCTATGCAACTTTATCATTTTGTTTATAGCAGGGAAAGTTTGATATATATATAAATCTTTATTTTTTTTCATAGTATGACTTACATGTAAGCGTCTTTTTTATAGTTACTAATACTATAGATGGGGCTAGTGGTCGATTTGCAGGCTGTTGTGGGTAGCTAAGCAAGAGTAGTGAGGATCTATGGAAAAGTAAATTTTATAGCACGTTCGGCAATAAAGACAAAGACATAAATTTATATAAAGACAAAAACATAAATTTATATGAACTATACTAATTGATTGTAAAATTTTGACATGATACCTTGTCATTATCTGTTACCTGCAACAAACAACCTTTAGTCTATAAAAAAATACATAAATTCAATTTATTTTTATTTTTTGCATGTCTAGACAACTTTTACCAATTCTGATACAGGTCTCTTTTTTTAAAGATCGCTTTTCTTGTTAGATAAGGTTCCTGTTGGCCGAATGTTTTAACAGTGACATTGCTGTCTTGCAAAACTAATTGGAAATTTCCAAAAAGTACAAGTAATATAAGCTGTACTGTGATTAAATTAAATCGTGGTAAAAAGAAAGAAATGGTAGACTATAAAATTTGTCTGGTCAGAACGATTATTTAGAGTATATACGTTTTCATAAACTGGATGAAATTGCAAATATTCATAAACTGGATTAAGGTAAAATACTGGCAATGGTGTCTTATGTCTGAGCGTGGATAGTTGATCTGAATCTTGATAAAAGTGTGTGCTATTATATAACATATCTCCCGAAGGTTTTCATTATGGTTGCAATTACATCCTTGGCAGGACAAACAAGAGTCTTTCTCAACTCTCTGGGTAGTCGTCAGCCTTCAAATAAAAGGGCTTAAGAGCTCACATCAGCGCCAGGTACTGTGGTTGCCACAGTTCAGCACCCACATACACTGCAAATAGGTGGTTGAGAGAGTAGTTTTGGGAACTTGAACCTAATATCTCTCAGCAGGAATAGTCTACCAACTAGACCCACGACATCTTGCAAACAAGATTGTGAACAATATTGCTGACGTGTGCAAGCTGATTTGGGTGACGTCACGACGCATTTTTATGGGGGTTGTGAGAGCCTAAATGACCTGAGCGAAAGATAATGAGGCAGGAGGGTGGAGCTCATCTCCGGCTAAGTGGACAGTGGTCATCTTAGGCCTGTGATCTGGACACTAGCAGGGTGTCTAAAAACAGCTCTGAGTGCTCAAAAAGTCAACTAGGACCTCACGCCAGTTTGAGGCTAAGGTGACTAAATAGACAACAAGTGCAGACAGCATCTCTTGACCATAACACGCATCTGCTGTAAAAATGTGTACATTGGTGATGTAAACATCATTTTAATGACAGGCCTTTCTTATCGATGACAGCTGAAAGTGGTTAATTGGATCTGAACTAAAGCAATGTGAAAATATGTTAGCCTATTCTAGAGTTTTGGGTATTTGTAGTAATTCGTCGTAATAATTCAAATTGCTTTATTTCAGTTCAGTTGGTCTAGTGTTTAGCCCACATTGCTGGTCCTCTGGAAGTCCTCCATGGGTTCAATTCCCAACCTAGACAAACGAGCCAATATCGTTTAGGATTCAGGTGATGAATTAGTTTTTCCAGAACTTGGAGTCAGTAATAGAGCAAGTAATACACGTAGGGTAAATGTATAGAATGTTCTGAAAGAATAGCTTTATCATCTCATCATTGCGTTTGCCTCATTCATCTGGTCATTTAAGGTTGTAAAGCTTATGACCAGTTGCATACAATACAACACACCTACAATACAATTGGCTTACTATACATTACATTTCAATACATTTCAATGCAATACAATACAATACAACACAACACAACACAACACAACACAATACAATACAATACAATACAATACAATAGCTTCTGGATACCCATCCTGAATGTTCCATAACTCACTAATCATCCAATGATGCGATGATCCCATTAAAAGTGCCCAATGAACTGCTCAATGAACAGCTATTGATCTACACTATAGGATTCTCCATGCATAAATATATGCCTCATTTCTACATGCAAAATTATTCAGGGTTAAGTGGTAATCACTTGCTAAATGCCATGTAACTTAGCATATCAATAACATGGAAAGGTGTTGATGAGTTGGGATATGAAAGGGTGTGAAAATGGATGCAGCAATATCGACCAAATGGCTACTATGTGTCCTTAATGATTGGAGGGATCAAGGCCATAATATGACACTAATTATATGATGTAAACAAATTGAATTAGGATAAGTGATTAACGGAAGATTGCAAAAGTCACATTTTGTACACTGCCACAATGTGTAAACTTCATTTCTCAAGGTAGAAATGTTTTCTAACACACACATTTAACCTGTTTTGGCTGTTTCTGTCGTTGAACATTGCATTTGCCATTGTTGCAAAGAGCTACACTTCGCAATATCACTATATCAGACGCTGTTTTGTGCAAAACTCATCCAGCTATCCAATTCCTAAAAGCCAATGATATTCCTACTTCAACAGCGGGTTAAATGTTGACCCTCTTACTCCTTGTATGGTAAGCTAAGTCATCCAAAAATATGTTGGTGTCTTCACACTTAAATAACATACTTGCACGCTTCCTAGACAATATATATTATATTACAATGTAAATTTCATAATTATGACAATAATACTCACTGAGGCACACTGTTATGTCAATCTCCTATCCACTTCATATCTTATGTTCCACATTGTGTTAATTGTAAATTAGTATACAAACAGGGGGGGGGGGGTGTGCCCCGCCCCACTTGTGGCACAGCATCAATGATGCTATGGTATTCCCCTGGAACAACCTGATGTATGTGTGATGAATGTATGTTCATAAGATATCTAATGTTGTTCAAAATGTATATAAACAAACTTGCAGTTATAGCTGCAGGTAGTCTGCCAGATACAGATTGCTATTTAAAAAGAACCTGTGGTTTGCCTCAACTTACGGTTATGCAGAATAATGACACTGTTATTGGCTGAAGTTTTCTTTTAACAGTTTTCAATAGATTACTTAAATTTTAATCGTGAGAATTAATTTATTTATACAACCTACTCGTGAGTATTGCAAAACTCTAAAAGATTGTCTGATTAAAAGTAAGTTATCCACATTTAATATTCAGTGATGCATGTATAACTTTCGAGCCAAATAGGGAAGCAAATTCCATTGATTAAAACTAGAAGTCCCTAGTGTGATGCATTCTACTGTGTCATTCACCATTTCATGGCAAGAACTATCATAGGAGAGCTGCACTACAGAGATTATAATCTTGCCAAAAAAATTTAAATTATTTAATTTCTCAAATTTGCCGAGGGTATGCTGCTGCGGCAGTCTATGTTTAATGATGTAACTCTGATAATGTATAGAAGGACGAACAGGATGTGACGATAGGGCTACTTGTAGAATGTATATAGGTAAATAACAGGCCAAGCTTGAGTCTCTCTCACCCTTGAAACCAACTGACCTTTTTGGCATTCCTTGAGGGTCCTTCCTTGAATGACGCACATGACTTCTCTGAGCAGTTCATTCTCTCTTCCATTTAATCTGGTTGATCTGCCAACTCGAGATTTGATTGGAACACCTGAAAATAAAAAAGAAATGCGGTTAAAAGGAACAACAGGATTGCAAGATGCCAAATGGTAATCTGATAATCTGACAGTGTCACACAATAGAGTTCATGCTCCTCAAATGGAATGATCTCCATTTGACAGGCAAATGGTATCAGTTTTAAGTCAGGTCAAGCCCCAGGAAACGATTTAAGTTGCCTGTCTGACTGACTGATGGATTACACAGAAATGAAACGGACAAGACAAGGAATTTCAAACACCAAACAGGCAAACAGTCACCTCATACCATGCACATGGTGTGTACATACGTATGCCACTGACTGATCGACTGACTGACCGATTGACTAACCAAGTATTACACCGACTGACTGACTGATTGACTGACTGATTGACTGACTGATTGACTGACTGACTGATGTGCTGACTGACTGATTGACCGACTGACTGACTGAATGACTGATCGGCTGATCGACAAACTGACCGATTGACTAACCAATTATTTCACCAACTGACTGACTGATTGACTGACTGACTGACTGAATGACTGATCGGCTGATCGACAAACTGACCGATTGACTAACCAATTATTACACCAACTGACCGACTGATTAACTGACTGACTGACTGACTGACTGACTGACTGACTGAGTCATTGACTGACTGACTGAATTTATTATAGAGCAATGCAGCTTTACAGTGGGTTAAAGTCACACCTATTGTGTTCGACACCTGGCCTGGACTCTTTTCTGATGCTTAACTGTGTTAACATTCCACTGAACACATTTATATTTATAACAAAATTATCCTATAGAAACGATGTAGATAGAATTCTCTTCCCATTTATTGGTTTGAAAACTGACAATGCTCATGACCTTTTATTAAAAATGTGAATGCGAACAGTTGTCATTTATTGTTGCTCACAGTTTTGCTTTGGAGGCTCTCAGCTGTGTTTTTGTGAGGACGTCATTGATTATTGGAGACAATCTCTGCCTCTTAGAGATGCACAAGTGACATTAAGTGGTGCATGAATCCTGCCTAGGAGCATCCACGTGTCTTTCATTAACCAATTGGCCCACGCATGTCAATTTCATCCCAAAGACAATGTTAGGATGCTGCTGCTGCTGCTGCTGCTGCTGCTGCTGCTGCTGCAAACCTCTTGATGACAAGATTAAGGCGACTGCAATCTGTTGTGTTAGCATAGGTCACAAAATGGAGGCACTTTCAATTAACTCAGTGCCGAAACTGGGGCAAGTAAAATGGGAATGATTTTTGTATCATGGCTGCATGGTCTCCTGACCCTGTTATAATCTTCATTTAATTAACTATTTCTATCACCTTAGGCTGTTGTTTTGTCTGATGTCAGAGAATCTATTTAATATATTTTGAGAATTAATCTTGTGGTTCACCTCGAGTAAAGGCTATGTATGTATTCCATAACTAACATAGAATTTATCACAGTATCATTTCGGTAGACGATCATTTTGTTGGAGTCTCCCAGTTCTATGCAGGATTATGTTTGCCTTATCAATAAAAATTTGTCGACAATTTTTTGCCTTATCAATACGAAATGTGTGACATTAATTTCAATTGACAATTGAATGTGATTTTGAATCTGAGATCGTTCAGTTTCATGCAGCCATTTCGGGTTCAATTCCCGGTTGAACCTATGTTGGATGGCTGTTATATACTTCGTCTCATTGCCATGGTCCCTACCTGTCCTAATTAGCCCATCAGGTGCAGAAATACAGGACGTAAAGCCCTAATCCACCACCACCATTCAGTCCTATCAAGGTGTACTGCAGGGAGGAAGATGCGTCGCATTTGAGTAATAATGGCATATTATTATGCAGTTCTAATCCACTGCAACAAGGACTAATGATAATTGTCTCCTTTTTGTTTTGTTTACCCATTATTAATACTAGAGTGCACTCCTCCTCCTTTCTCCCCTCATCAATCAACCCTAGTGAGTGGCAAGAACCTGCCTTAAGCCCAGTTCTCACCTTCACGATTTTGAGGACGATCTATTGCGACTAGCGGTTTCGTCAAGCATCGTCAGAGGTCGGCATTATGATCGGGTACAATCTCAATCAGTCGTAGCTAATCTGTAGACTTCGTCAGAGGTCGTGGAGTGCAAAAAAAAATTTCGGACCTTCTATTGTTCATACATGTAGCTATAAATTGTAGGGTCATCGTAGGTCATCGTTGGAGGTCGTAGATGGAATCTTTATCAACCATTACCCATCGTATGCTCCGTAGCCGACCTTGATATGACGAAGGGCGGGGGCCTAGCTCAGAAGTAGCGCTCTGGGCTTCCAACCGCTGGGTCCCGGGTTCGATTCCCGGTTGAGCCTACGTCTCATTGCCATGGTCCCTGCCTGTCCAAATTAGCCCAACTGGTGCAGAAATACAGGACGTAAAGCCCTAATCACACACACACACACACACACACCTTGATATGACGATGGGTTACGAACAGCTACGAATTTGCTATGACAAACTACGTTCTGTGACATCGTAGATATTGGTTATAAATTGTAGGCACAACGTAGTGGTTCTAACTGGCGTCTTAGTTTGGTCCTTGCTCTTCGTGACAGGTCGTAGGTAATCAAGGCTAACTGGGGACTAATAATCAATTTAAGGCCAAGAATGATTACGATATTGAGATCGTCATCAATCGCCGTCAAAATCGTGAAGGTGTGAACTCGATTTTAGAGAACTTTCCATACATGTATCTACCTATAATTTATTGTATATTAATCATTGTGAGTTTATCCTATAGTACCTCCCTCTACCACCCAAATCCTAATGACCACGCAAATGATGGTTGTGATACATTGCCGGACCCAGCTGCTGAAGTCAAGAACAATTAGCAAATGGCCTCCGATTTCGTAGGAGGGTGCCAGATATCCTCAAAGAAAAGAAGCGTTCCTGAGGCACTAATTACCAGGCAGCTTGTGATGTTGTGTTCTGTTATTTCCTTGAATCTAACCTTGGTATGAAGATATGCGTGTGACGTCGTAAATGCTCAGACTGGGAATCAAACTTATGACGCCCCTCCCTCTTCAAATAAACCAATATGAGACATAAGGCCACCCAGCTGCTTTGTCTAGTGTAAGTTGGCACACTTTAAAGGCTAGGGTGGGTGCGTGGGTGACATACAGCCTATCATATTAATAACTTCAATGCAAAAAGTTTAAAGAGAGATACAATAGCGCGTACAAGTGGTTGCCAAATCTTTGCAAGAACACCATGAGGCAGTAGCATCGCAGTAACGCAACCCTGGGGAATGATGGATGTTGCTGAGGCAGAATGACATCTCGGGGTAGGCATGATGCCAGAAGGCTCCATAGGTTGATTGTCTTGCCTCTTGAATTGTTGTCATTCATTTTGGCAACGTTGGTTATTGTCCGTGAGGTAGCCATGTGTCAGCCCTATCAAGGTGTACTGCAGGGAGGAAGATGTGTCCCATAACTGCAATGTTACTGTAGGGGAATAATCATAGGCACATCCTACATATCATCTGCCCACAGATTGGTAATGATTAAAGACTCCTGCCATTGGCAAACGATTGTTTAGACCAATCCGATAATCTGACTGTCCAGAATTGATGACAGACAAAAAGACAAACCCTCAAGACAATGGATACAGGAAATACTATTGTTCTCCCAGAGGCTAAGAGCAAGAAAGATATCGTCATAAATAGGCTGTGGGAATTCTAGGCCAATAAAGGTATCATTACCTATCCAGATATCTCATACAAGACCTCTCTCATTGTTAAGTGCCAATGTGCGCATATGTGCTACATACATAAGAACTAGCAACCTTTTTATTGTCAAGCCAGGACTTTTATGACAGAACTTTCTCCTACTGCTTTTGAGTTTGCCTATTAATTAACTCCCTTTATGTAAATGGACCGAACACAAAGGAAATAGATGGCTACTTTGGAGGGAGAAAATTACAAAACATGTCTCCATTCTGGTTTTGAGCTTTCGTATAACTTTATCTTGCACAAAAACAAAGGTAAATATAGTAATTCTCTTTCTAAAAATGGTCAAACTGTGGAAAGTAATTTAATGGCTAATCTTGCTGATCAGTTATGTGAAAAAGGACACTTGAATATAAAAACGCCTATTTACACTGCTTCTTTTGCATGGGTGGAAGACTGACTATGGAATAGTTAGAGGGAGTGAGAACCTAACTCAGTGGTAGTGCACTGGATTTCGAACCACTGGGCACCGGGTTTAATTCTAAGTTGGATGGCTGTTTCATCCCTCATCGCATTGCCATGATCCCTACCTGTCCATTTAGCCAATCAGGAGCAGAAATACAGGATGTAAAGCCTTAATCCACCCACCCACATAGTATTTTTAGCGTGGAAAAGTATTAAACAATTTGTATTTATATTATTCTATGGATTACGCATGCAGTGTAATTAATTTTATTAGCTTTGTGACATGGTCAAAGGTTCGAATCTGGCATTGGCGCATTTTGCGAGCTACATCTGCATGGTGCGCTTTGTTCTCGGTGCCTATGCAGAGGCAAGTAACAGACTCCACCCATGAGATTAACGTATAACATGGTGAGTACTCAAAAATTTTCACTTCATTGCTTCTGCCTCTTGCGGCTAGTCATACAAACTGACTTAAGGCTCAGTCCAGTAACATTGAGACAAAGTATCAGCCGTAATACAACGGGTAAAAAAGCCAAAAAAAGGAACAATCGTGACTCTTCATTCGAACACAAGGCTTTGTATATACAGGAACTAAAGTCCTTTTGCTTTTGCGAAATTGCGTGTTTTTGTATTTAGAATGCATGGAAATTCTTAAAACAGCAGGAAGCATGCAAATATTAAGGCACGCATTGGTGGGCGTTGCCTTTTAGCTATGATGTTCCTTAAGAACTTTGAATATGACTCGGAGGCAATTTATGCTGATTATGACAATATGTGAACCCATTATTTTGCTGTATGTAATAGATTACAAGAAATTTTGGTTAAGAACTAACCGTTAGCAAATTGAGTTAAATTTCCAGGTCTGTGTACTTATTGGGAAGGCCCAATAAGATCAGCTAAGGAAATACAAATTCAAAAGGATTTTTCCAATTTGCTGAGTCGACAAGCTTTTTATCATGTATATTTTATCCTATTTGGAAATTTGCATGGAAAAATAGCAGTCACTCTACTTGTAGATTCAATTTGATGGGACAAGGAAGATGTGGAAATTCTTAATTTGCATTTTGTCTCCCTGTTTGTATAAACCTTTTCTGGACAAGTCAGCGTTTCTTGGGGGCTGCAAGTTTGTATGCTAAGCCTAAACAAAGGTTTATGTACAGGTTTATATAAAATAGTAAATAAAAGAAGACATTTGGAAAGTGTCGCACGTATGAAGTTTTGTACATTTCGAGAATATGTTGAATTGCAGCTTACTTGATCTCCCAATGTTATGGCACAGCACGAAGATGTATATGTCACTGTCATTGGTTGAGTCTGTCTATGGTTCTCACTGGATATTTCAAAAGAAATTTTATGTATAAGTCTGGCTGTCAAAATGTATTGCACTCAAACTGTGCATATAGCCACTGTCACACGGGCCGGTTGTGCCGTAGTGAACCCGTAGTATTACGTAATAGTTGCGGAAATCGCTACCCGGCTCGAAGCCGGCGGCCCCAATACGGCCACCCGTGGATACCCGTGGATACCCGTCAAGCACCCGTGGGACCCTTGGCCAAGCCGCGAAACCCGGCCCCGGTAGCCGGTTGTGCCACGCTTGCATGGCACAACCGTAGAAATCTCACGGGTGTAAAAAAAATAAAAAAAACCCGTGGAAGCCGGCGGGTGACCCGTGGAACCCGACGGGTGGCCCGTAGAACCCGGCGGGTGGCCCGTAGAACCCGGCGGGTGGCCCGTAGAACCCGGCGGGTGGCCCGTAGAACCCGGCGGGTGGCCCGTAGAACCCGGCGAATTATTCGTCCCTAATTTCACCCCGGCGGCTTGTTGAGGGGTTCTACGAGTAACCCGCCGGCTTTCACGTGTAACCCGCCGGCTTTCACGTGTAACCCGCCGGCTTTCACGTGTAACCCGCCGGCTTTTTGCTACCAGCGTCAGCGTAGGCAGGGAGGTATATACTTTAAAAAGGCTGCTGCTCCGCTAATATTAGTCCGATTTTCCTCAAATAAAGACTGAATGGCAGTATAGCTCATACTGATTCCATACGTATTTTCGGATTTAAAAAAACCCGAATATTAAGCGAGATATTTGTCTGAGAAGGCAGTTGTCTTGCGGCGGCTGCTGCTCCATTTATATTAATCCGATTTACGTCAAATTAGGACTGGATTGTATTATAAATCATACTGATTCCATACGTGTTTTCGGATTGAAAATAGACCAAATATTAAGCGAGATATTCGTCTGAGAAGGTAGCTAGGTTGGCGGAGGCAAACAGTGGTGCTCTCGCAGACGTCCGCGCCCTGACTCTATCAATGCAGAAGGGCTGAGCCCTTCTTTAAAAGGCTGCTGCTCCCCTAATATTAGTCCGAATTTCGTCAAATTAAAACTGTATTGTAGCATAGTTCATACTGATTCCATCATGTTTTCGGATTGAAAATAGACCAAATATTAAGCGAGATATTCATCTGAGAATGCAGTTCTCTGGCGGCGGCCAGGTGCTCTGTGTATGGTCATGACTTGAATGGTGTGGTCAATATTTTTGACCATGATATTTATACATTGTTTGGATGAGCTTTATTGCAATTCATTTCTACTCATTCTGCCAACTGCCATGACCGTTATGTCAATTGCTAATAGCATTTTGAATGATATAAAGAATGGGTGTAGAGAATACAGCAAATGCTCAATACATGTGTCAATTGCCTAATTGCCTAAATTGGGGTTCTTTGACCTGTCATTTCATAGTTTGTTCAAAGATGACACAGTAATATGACATTGTCTTGATTGTCATTCACAATTACAAAAAGATGTAATTGCTTTCATTAATTAAAAACAATATATTGTATTGTATTGTAATTACCAGGCAATGATTATATTTGTATATTGGTATTTTTTTTATACATGTGAACATTCTTATCTTTTTGTGTATATTTTTGTAAAATTTAAATGTAATATTGATATTGTAATTAGTATTTGTGATTTGATCTGTGATTTTATTTGCTATTTTTTATGTACTTATATGGACCAAATATTAAGCTAGATATTCTATATTATATAATAAGCATATAAATCTATCTGTCTATCTAAATTATCTGTCCATCACATATTCGATTTTCGTCAAATAAAGACTGAATTATTCAGGGAAATGTGTAGAATTTATATAATAGTTAAGGTGGGGAAAATTAATGGAGTATACTAGGCACAAACAAGAATATTCTTGTTAATAAAGTTAGTAATACCTCATAGAATATAGATATGTAGATAGACAGATAGTTATAAGATCTTCACCTAATAATATGTTACTATCAATAATTCATTAATTCGTAATCAATAAAAAACGAAAATAAAACAATGTTTGTTTGCTTGTTGCCAATAAAATTCCGACTTGATAAAGATGTCTATGGAGCTATAACAACTATCTATAGATAGATATACTCTAGTTTATATAAATTATCAATATTTCGTTGTTGTTTCTGAAAATAATCCAACTGAAATTAATATTGATATTGCATGTTCCATCCATGATCAAAACAATCTCCCTCTTTAATATGCATATTAAACAGGAATCAGTTGAAATTCAGAACTTCAATTAATGCTTGTGATCAATGATGAAAAAGCATGACTTACCCCATTCTTTGTATTATTCAAAATGTTAATAGCAATTGACATAACGGTCAATTCAGAATTTCAATTCATGCTTGTGATAAATGATTTCAATTCATGCTTGTGATCAATGATGAAAAAGCATGACTTACCCCATTCTTTGTATTATTCAAAATGCTAATAGCAATTGACATAACGGTCAAGGCAGATTGCTATTACATATATAGGTTAATTGACTTTACAAAACCAAAGGAAAAGTCCTTCCCATTGGCCAGTTGGCAGAATGAGTAGAAATTAATTGCAATAAAGCTCATCCAGACAATGTATATATAATGGTAAACAACCACACCATTCAAGTCATGAACATATACAGAGCACCTTGCTGCCTTCTCAGACGAATATCTCGCTTAATATTTGGTCTATTTTCAATCCGAAAACACCTATGGAGTCAATATGAATTATACTACAATCCAGTCTTTATTTGACGAAAATCGGACTAATATTAGGGGAGCAGCAGCATTGATACAGTCCCGGCGCGGACGTCTGCGAGAGCACCACTGTTTGCCTCCGCAAACCTAGCTACCTTCTCAGACGAATAACTCGCTTAATATTTGGTATATTTTCGATCCGGAAACAGGTATGGAATCAGTATAAACTATACTACAATTTTAGTTCTTATTTAACGAAAATCGGACTAATATTAGGGGAGCAGCAGCCTTTAAAGTATACTCCTGGAAGCTGCGAGTTTCTCTTACTATTCGCCTGCTTACTCCTACAACTCGGCGAGTAACCCGTAGAACCCGCCGAGTAACCCGTAGAACCCGCCGAGGCACCCGTAGAACCCGCCGAGGCACCCGTAGAACCCGCCGAGGCACCCGTAGAACCCGCCGAGGCACCCGTGGAAGCCGGCGGGTATCCCGGCGGGTTACCCGTAGCACCCGGCGGGTAACCCGGCGGGTGCTGCCCCGCCCCTTTTTGCTGCCAGAACCGGTCGCCAAACCGGCGGAAAGAGCTGTTACATAACTATTACGTAATACTACGGCTTCACTACGGCAAAACCGGCCCGTGTGACAGTGGCTTATAGATGAAATAGCTGCAATATTAAAGCTTGTGAAATTTATCTAAATTTTTGGTAATCTGTGTGGTTGTTATGCAATGGTTGCACTCAGGAATTCTCTAATTACTGGATGAAACAAAATGAAAAAGTTGCCATAAAATAGCTTATGAGTCTCATCCAAATACTTTTAGTTTTCATGATTTCATTGTCTACATTACTATATATGTGCATGGACAGTCGATGTTGCACTGCTCTTTCTGAAACACACGGGGATGGCTCGCTAGTGACCCAGATAGGGTCTTAGATCTATCGTCCTGGTCTGTTGTGATCATGTTGTTTATTAATGGGTTATTTATATTTATAGGTTATTTTTATATGTATAAATGTCACATAACAGACGAATAAACTGTCTTGAGTCTTAAGTCTGTTTCATACCAATCACACGAAGAAAATTTTGCGCATCAACTTTGTTCAACTCATTCAGACCGACATTTATATTTTATAGAGTTGCAGATCTTCATCACCTAAAATATGAGATATGAATAAATATTACTTATTTTGAAAAAAAAGGAGCATTTTTATTATTCGTTTTGCATGCATGAATATCTCGCTGGCATGTTCAGTGGTCATAAAACAATATGCACTTTACAAAGGTCCTACGTATGTTTAATATAAGCTATAGATCCAGTTGATATCACTTTCATACAGTTGTTTAAATTTAAATTGAATTTGATCATATCAACAATAATGTAAATAAAAACGGACATTTTTGCATAAAGTAATTTCAGGTCGTGCCATTATATTTAATGTTGCATTTAAAAAACCGACATTTTTAAATGAACTATCTTGTCCAACAGGACAGAAGTGAACTAATGCATGTTTGTCCGTTTATACCAGTTTGTTTGATGGAGAAAACAGGCTTTCATTGCTCGGCTGGATGGGACACTGCGACATGGAAAATGTGGATTTGATGAAAATACAGTGTAATTAGGAAGTGTGGACCACAATTATTAAGTTCATTATATTTTATTTGTGTTTCATTTAAATCTATGGATCGACCCCATACTCGAAATGACTTAATTGGCATTTTCCCAAATTTTGAAAACTTTTCTCGAGATATCCTAGAAATATATTATTGCGAAAACAAACTGTGATCTTTATTCACCCAGACAGTTATAATATAACGTTCTTGAATCGGATCCATGATTTGGCCTCAAAATAATTGAAATATTGTTAATTTTATACTCTGTTTGAGAAAATACATTCTGGGAATAAAAGCCACTTAATCAGATTACCTGTCCTTTTTATAAAAACCAATCCAAGAATGAATACTCATTATCTAACAAATCGGATTGTTTTCTAAGTGGACTGCACCGTCAGACTCTGCATGGTTATGGCTATCTTTTCACATAAATATCAAAATTTAGAATGTCTATTTTTTTACTGTCAAAGTGACACAAATCTACACAAATCTACTTCATTGAAAATAATATAAGGGAGTCATTACGGATTTCATCCGTTTGGAAACTCCACTCCACATGACGTCATTTGAATCTCATATGACGTCATTGAATCTATGATGGATTCCCATTGGCTAACAAGCCAGTCACTAAGTTCAGGGGAGTCCCATATCCAAATGACGTCATCTGCTGGGGTTAAAAACACATCCACGCAAACCACTAAGCTGATGCGACATAAATTGACAGTCATCAGATGTGGACAAATATATGCGTGACCTATGAATAAAAAAAAAAAAAAAAAGCGAAGACCTGAAAAACACTTTCGAAAGTGACACTCCCGGTTTTAAATGTTTGGTCAGGTGCAGTATTTATTCACAGACTGGTATGACTGCCAAATTGTCTAAAACTTGCAGTTGCGCATGACAAACGAACTCAGAAACTGAGAGACAAGCAAATATGGATATGATGCGGTGCTATGCCATGTTAGAGAAATAACTTGTCACATTGCTTGTATGGCAATAGATTGTATACCTCCTTTGACCATACATGTATCATTCTGTTAGTGATGTATTGAAAATCAATCAATTGCTTGAACCGTTAATCAGTAGATTCATCCAAAATTAAATTATTTATTTAATTAGTTGTTATTACTCATGAGTGCATCTTCTTCAAACTGATGCTCTATTCCCTCTTTCCCAGTTAACATAGATCTTAAGTCTAATCTGGGTCTTTAATTAGTGTCTTTTTCACCAAACACTCCCTGTTATGTAGTGTGACAAGAGATGCTAAAATTTGTTACACCTTTCTTTAAAAATAAACAAGAAATTGCATTCTGCCAATTAGCTTTGAAGTGGAATCTCTAAAATGCATAATTCACTAATCTGCAGTGAGTAGGAGGCTAATTAATTCTGGTGAAATGGGTGCTAGTTACTGGTGAATAAAATGTAATATAACTATTAACGAATCAATCAAACAATGAAATTTAACTATGAGACAAGTCCCATCAGTTTCATGCCAGTGGCTTCACTGTAGTCATAGTCTGCAGAGATTCTTATACATAAACACTCAACCTAATATTCAGCTGGTAAAATACACTTGTTTCTCCGCGTAACTTAATAAGCAGCTGGGTGATCTAGTTATTAAGGCGTAGGCCAGGTCTGTTGAAGGTTACGGGTTTGAATCTTGGCCTGGGCACTCTTCATGAGCTTGAACATCTCTTCTGGATGTGGCTGGCTCTTTCATCCGTCATCTCAGCCCACCAGGTGCAGAAGTTCAGGACGTTAAGCCCTAACCCTTCCACCCACCTTCTGGATGTCGTCTCAGAATGTTAGAAATTATTCTAATATATCATAAATATGTACTTTTAGATCCAGTTTTGAGTAACCAGCTATGACAGCTTTGTCTAATTTCAAGTTGACTGGCCGTTTTTAATGAAACTAATTGTATATGCTGGGGCAAGTAAAAGACCCAACCTTAAGTAATACAGCTGTATATGTGTAACTCAGGGCTCTCTAACTTCCACTCATTTCATCATTCAACCCCTACAACTTTGCTTGGGATACTTCATTATTATAGAACGAAAATAACTACCCGCTATCCAGATGTTACATACATTTAACCAATAGGATATAAAATAAACAAACTTCCGAAACTTATCTGTACATCTGATACATAGAAACTTGATGGATCGGTCCACCAATCTAGCCAACTCGGATAAAGAAAGTTCTAATAAAAATCAAATGTACTACAACTCTGGCCAATAAAAACACATGCAGTTTTTACTGTTATTATGGCACAAAGTTTTGTTTTACTCCCTAGGGCAACAATTTCTCCACTGATATCTTTCGTGCCAGTTCTTAGTATCTCTGACTGCCATAAATCCGTTTAAACAGTTTTGGAAAAAGGCAACATCCAAGTATCTGACACTTTAGGTGCTTGACATATTTGTAGTGAGCTATTAATCATTTGATAACAAATGAAATCACAATTTATATTCCATGAGGCAGGGTTATCTTTGACAGGAATTGCTGCCAACTAGACCAGTTACATTTCCAACTCCAACTGGCACCTTTTTGTTATGGAAGTCAGTAGGCCTAAGGCAGTTCAGCTTTTGCCTGAGGATACATGTATACATGAATGTGCAATAACAACTTCGCACTTTGAAGCAAACTTCTGTAAGTTCCTGAAACCTCCCTTTTGGGCCTACATTGCATTTGAACACAAACTTATTTAACAGTGAAACAAAACTGACTGATGTCAGTCACTGCATGCCCAATATTCAAAGCTGTGAACGTTTATTAAATAAACAAATCACTGGACTCTGAATTCTCAAAACTTTCATGATGCATACAATAAAATGATTGAAGACAGACTCACCTTGGGCGTAAAGTAGACATGTAGTGAGGAGAAGTAAAACTATCTTCATTATTCTGTTTCTTCAAGCTGGGAAGTAATGCAGATAAAACGCAAGCAGCAGTGACCTTTGGAGATGTTCTGCGCAGTTCAGGCCCGATGCACCTTTGAAGTTATTCAATCAGATTTTTTCTCAACAAC
This sequence comes from Alitta virens, assembly GCA_932294295.1. NCBI lineage: Eukaryota > Metazoa > Annelida > Polychaeta > Phyllodocida > Nereididae > Alitta > Alitta virens. The sequence continues at coordinate 74,215,923 of OW028573.1, read as the reverse complement.
TCTGAGCAGCTTTAAAGATGTCAGATCGACAAAGCAAATCAGCCACTCTCCTCGCAGATTCATACCATTCCATTGCCCACGCACCTGCCAATCAAGCCTTATCTGGGCGTGGCTTACTGGATTCTCCACCAATCGCAGAGTTCCAAAATGTCACGTGGTTGCACGAGCAGAAAAGTTAGGTTTCAGCCCACACAATAGCCGGTTATAACATTGTTTCTAGTGCCAAGTCATTGTTTATTATTTCATAAGCAGTAGCACCCTCTATGGAATGGATTGATTTAATACAATGACAGCACTGTTAACAGCAGCATGGCATGTAAGGACAGAACCATCAAATTTCAACTTGTCAATAAAAGTATCACGTGATCTTCAAGGAATGACAATTTTAACTTAATTACTTTAATGAAAGAATGAATTGCATTTGAGTGGGCATATTAAACGTAGAAATAACACAATTATTATTATGGTAGGCCTAAATAAATACATATTTGATCCTTTACATGGCCTGCAAGTTAGCAGTATCTGTAGGTAGATTATTAATGATTATACAATTTCAGACAGAGCTTAAACATTTTCATATGTTTAGCCGCTTAATGGCCCATACATCAACACCTACAGTATTGAAACTGGTCCTGTTTGGGACTGAATTTGAATTTACGAGCAAACACCAAACTTGACAAATGAGGTCTTCCTCTGCGCATGTTTACTTGCCACAGGCTAGCACCTTGTAAACAATTTATCTGTCACTGGTATCTTGCAACATCCGTCAGCAAATTCCTGACAAATCATTTGTAGAAACATTGTAACAAACATCAGCAAATCAGTATTTGAAGACTTGCAGGCTATGCTAAAGTACCAAACAATGTAAGCAAATATAGTGTTTTGGCTTAAGTAAAAGGACTAGATATACAAGTAGTTTACATAATTTGAACTAGCAATATAAATAGGTAAGGTAATACAGACTATAGTATGATCCAATATAAATATCCACTTGTTTATTTTTGGTCTTATTTTTGACTTGTTGCGAACATTTCTGTTCGTTTTGCAGTGCTCCATGCCATTTATGAAAAAGTTTGCTAAAAAAAAACAAGTAGACAATTTTTATGGATCTAGTGTTGCATGTAACTAGTTGATATAATTAACACCGCTAAATAAGTTAGGGTAGGTGAAACAAGCTAAACTGTTTAGAAATTTAATACAGATTAGAATCACTAGATATACAAGTAGGTTAGATAAAAATACAAACTAGCTATAACACAAGTAGCCTTTGAACTTTATCCACTACACCTTATTTTTTACCTTTGCAAGTTTTTTTGAGCAGGGTTTAATTGTCTTTATGGTGAAGTTAATGTTTCGACAGAATATGAATTTGTTAAAAATAACAAAAAAAGATTATTCTGAAATTCTTTTCCACTCGTTTTACAGTAGAATGATTTATTAAAACATGTGATTGAGTTGAAATTGATATACATGTATGTGGGATGCATGAAATTTCTTCTTCAAATACGTCATGTCAAACCAGACTCGTTAAATTGAGATGCAATTGTAGGAGGTCATAAATGCGCACAGAAATATTCATAATGGGTGGAGTATCCGAGCATGCCCACTCACTGTGCAGTCATTGGCAACCTGGCCAGTGCAGTGACATCACTGCCAATGAATGGCTCGTTTTACTGATATGGACAGCCGCAACAATGCAATTCCTAAAAATATCAACATAAATAAATATATTTAATTGGTGCTACCCTTTTTTATTTGTCTTATTTCATTCTATTTTATTTTATTTTTTCGCTTAATTATTAAGAATGCATCATTCTCATGAATTAACAAACATTTTTACAAAGTAGCTGTCAGGCTTTTTTTAGCAAAAGCACCAGCCATTCTATATATAGACAGAATTGAGACATATTTTGAACTTGGTATGTCTCATATTTTGATCGAAATGGTGAAAGGGTGAAACCAGGAAAATTGAAGACTTCCTTTGATCAGCTAAATGTGAGTTGTGTTTTTTGATTTAAGCTTCAATGACAAGACAGGATATCACAGTTAAGCATAGGAAGAAAGTTAAAAGGCTTTTTGAATTTTCAGTGCATGAACACTTTGCTGTTTAGGTTTTGACAAATTACAGAGAGTTTTAGTCAGACAAATGTTTTCCAATCTTCAATAATGATTTATTTTTAAATCCACAAAATTACTCTAACTTGTATTTGCAATTTAATTTTGCAGATTACATATTCCAGTTCTTCCTATATGGGCCATTAAATATTTCTTTGAACTGCACAACCATTTTATTGTCAAGATTTTAACATGCTTAGTCATCGCACTTAACTTCCTGGTCAGTTATCATGGTTATAATATTATTAGTCACACCTGTTACACACCTGTTAAGGTTGTCTGTTGCTAGGTACTGATAACAATTCATTATGTCACAAACAGCAATTACAGTAACCGAATTCTCTTGTGCTATTGGGGTCTAACTACAATCCATGAATCACAAAGATTGTTATTGGCCTATATATATATTATGCTGGTAAAAACAGATTTTTGTCTTCATCTGTAGGCCTGTCTATTTGTATGATATCATTAAGGCTGCATTTTCAGTCGGTTTTTGTACCACCTAAAAAGCTATCCAAAATAAAATAAAATGCTTCTAAATGATGAATTAAACAACTAAAATTGTCTAGATTGAAATAAATTATGAGATATCACAGGAATCTTCTTTATTTACATTTTAGCTAATTATTCATAGGAACGTAAGTACTGGAGAGCGTCGCCGATTCGCGACATCAGAGTCATTTTATAAAAGAATAAGATCGGGGTTGTTTCAATTCACACCATAATCGAACTACAAATAAATTTTTGTACATAAGGAACTTGGAATTTTTAAAATCGGACGAAAATTGAAGGAGCAGTTTCATAAAATGTATCACGAAGCGAGGACGCTAATGACGTTCATTTGTGCCTCGTTTTCATGTCATTGGCCATAAAAGACCATGCAATGTAAACAAACCGGCTATTTTTGATGGCATGAAAAATTAAATGCCAGGTGAAGTTTATTTATTTCATAGAGAAACTGTGAACCCAGCAAAACTCAGATGGAAGGTAATCAGTATTAAGAAGAAAATGAATTGAATGCAATCGATTTTGGCCACTGTAATTTTGACAGACAGCTGCACCTTTAAAGACAGCAATGTTGAGAAACATGCTCTTACCTCAATGAGAAAATCAGGACTCCCAGCTGAGTCACTTAGAATTCATTAATATAAATACCAAAATATTGTGGCAGGTTCAATAGTAAATTTCGACAGATAGTTGTAATTGACACTTTGATCGGATGAGATTGTTGAATGGGAAAACTGTCCATCGTTTATGAAGGTATTGGAAAAATATGCAATCAAGTTATATTAATCAATCCACAGTTGTCAAAAATCAATACCAACAGAAGACGAGCATACATTTGTGAGCATTTAATTGCCCAGTGAGTTTCGTCATTCCCATATACTTTATACAAAAATGCTGTCAAATTTGTTAATGCTTACAGCATAGCCACTATGTGCCCCTTCAGGTTCAACAGATTAGGCCTTCATTTTGCAAACTCTCTGGAAATTTTCTTCTCTGTACATGTCCAAATCCAAAAAGCAGAAAAAGATTTTGATTACCACAGTAAATACTTCATGAAGCATTGCTTGAGGTGAATGTGGGTGTTACAATAGGCCTGTGTGAACATTCAAAACTTTGAAGGCCATTGAAGTAAATATGTTTCAAATTGTTTGTATTCGTTTGGTTGTGTGAAATTGAGAATATTCAAGGTTATCCTGCTTAAATATTTAAGAAACTTTAGAAACGCTTACAGAAATGATGCATTAAATTACATACAAATTTACATGGATATACCTTTCAAGCATCAGTTATCATTTCAAGCAACCAATTCAAGCATGTCACTGTATCTTTAAATATGTATTGAGGCGATTAACTCAAGTGTGTACCGAAATCAATTGGGTCATTATTTCATAAAAATGCTTCCATAATAGGAGAGCAAGCAAAGAGTTGGGTACCTCACTCAAATGAACCTTAAACCTATGGCATTGAATGTAGGTAACACTAACAGGGATGTTTATTTATTTTTTATTTATTTATTTATTTAATATATTTTGACAGCAACACATTGTCAGCAATACAACTGTTTTTCAAATGGTGCTGTTATAAAAAAGTAATACATAAAAATAAAAGTATAGTTAAATTGATTGATTTGATGGCATGAAAACAAACATCTGGAAGCTGGTATACAATTAAATTCTAAGAAGAGCTGAATAAAATGCATTCCATTTTAAAACTGCATTCATGGATTAATCGTAATAAATCAAGCATTAAATATGCTTTTCATTTTACTTGATACCTGACACCAATTATAACGGTGCTTCAACTATGATGGGGTGGACAAGGGAATTACTAAAAATTCCAATCATCAAAATGTGTAGTACATTGTTTACCTGACACTGCATGTCAAATTAAGAGAGAGAGAGAGAGAGAGAGAGAGAGAGAGAGAGAGAGAGATAGAGACAGAGACAGAGACAGAGAGACAGAGAGAGAGAGAGAGAGATTCATTTATTCCAACCATAATCATAATCATTTTTACAATAGAAGTATTTGTATACAATAAGTTTAATTATGGTTTTGCAGACAGACATTTTGGCATACAGCCGCTAGCATGTCTGCCACCAGGGGATTTCATTTGAAAGTACATTTTAACATTAGTAAATACATCGCTATGAAGGGATTAGATAAAAGATAAAGAAATTAAATTAACTTAAAAAATGGTTAGAGGGAAATTTCATAATTAATGAAAAATATCATTTTTGTTATATAAGTATATATAGTGGAGGGTTTGTGAGAGACTGTGAGTGGAAGTTGGCAAAGTTTCCAGGCTCATTTACAAAGGCCTATACTGGCAGGTATCTGTCTAAGTGAAACCCAGGATTGAAATTATTTTGCCAACTGATGATTATTTATGTGATGCCAAAATGTTTGAGGTGAAATAATCATTATAGTCAAGAGCAACATCACAGCAGGATGTTTCTTGATGAGACGTTAAATTTGTGGTCTCTTTCACTCAGTGTTCATTCTGAGACGAGCATAAAACCCCACCCATGGGGCAAATATGTGACTGGTGGACACCACTTACCTCATCAATCAACCCTTGTGAATAGCAAGAACTTACCTTAGCCATATCTATCTATCTATATATCTATCTATCTATCTATCTATATATATATATATCTATTTATCTATCTACCTAGCTACCTATCTTCCTATATATCTATCATTCTATCCATCAATCTATGAATATATCAAATTTTCAATCAATCTATCTATCTATCTATGTACCTTTCTATCTATCTATCTATCTAGCTAACTACCTATCTATCTGTCTATCTATCTAGCTAGCTATCTAGCTGGCTAGCTATCCATCTATCAAGCTATCCATCTATTTATCTATCTATCAAGCTATCCATCCATCCATATATCTATCTATCTATCTATCTATCTATCAATCTATCAATCTACCTATCTATCTATCAATCTACCTATCTATCAATCTATCAATCTACCTATCTATCAATCTATCTATCTATCTATCTATCTACCTATCTATCTACTATTCTAGCTATCTATCTAGCTGTCTATCTATCTATCTATCTATCTATCTATTATTCTATCTATCTATCCTGCTTATTGGACGCTCATGCGCAATAGTCTAAATTTGGTTTTAATATGGTCTTCTATTTGCATATTTGAGGAACTCGCTTGTCAGCAAGGTAGTGAAGTATATGGTTAAAACACTAGATTTGCTAATAACTTTTCATTCCAATTGTCAGACATGAATTTGCGCGAAATTTTTCAAAATACAGAATTTGTGAAGTTAACAACAGTTGTCCCAACATAGTGACAGAAAAGATTCATACACATCGCTTTCAGGATTTCGCAAATTATGCCAAACAATATTTGGTAAATTCTTATATTTCTTCATGCACAATTGTAGATTGTTATCAGCTGGTTATGTATTTCTAGCATATTTTTAGTATTGATAACATTTGCCTCCCCCCCCCCCTCCCCCCTTTTCTTTCTGTTGTGGTCACCCTCTTATTTAGGAGGAAATTATTTTCTAAAGTGTTAATTGTCATGTTGTATTCTCTGAAATGTAATGTAATGTACTATGATATACAAAATACCTAGGATATGTCTAGGGTGACATGGAGGAGTGGAGAGTCTCCTAATGATTATTGTTGACTAGGTGTGTAGGGCTCCTCAAAAGCGACAATTGTTGTGGATATGATGATATGATGATATGATGATATGATGATATGATGATATGATGATATGATGATGATGAAGAAACGTTCTGAAACTTATTGCACGGGAAAGTGGCAACTATACACGAAGATTCGCCCCAACTTAGCCTAAGTTCCATGCTTTTAATCCATTTAATGACTAAGTACCCGGCTGAAAATGTGATGCAAAAAAAATGTTGGGAGGTTGTTTAGGTTGGGCTGCCGTAGTGACCATTTTGCATCTCCGTATGCCTATGCTGGCATTTACTTTGTACAAGTGACATGCAATTTTCGCATAAGAAAAGACAAAGCACCTCAATATGTAGTCTTATTGTTAGAGAAACTGCTAATTATTATTTTGATCATAACTGTGTATTCTTGTTGTGTTGACCTGAGTCAAGCATTTGATAGAGTTCAACACGCTTTAATAGACAAACAAGTTCCTGCTGTAATTATTTGGGTTATTTATGACATGTCTGACCGCCAACAGATGAGAACTGTATGGAACAATTGTTATTCTCAGAATTTTAAGACCATCCTTAATTGGGGTAAAACAGGGTGGAGTATGCAGTCGCATGAAATCGATCAGTCACGTATGTTCAATTTACCTATAATGACCCGTAGAAGATATCTACCTCATGTAGTATGGACACCTGGAGTCTTAGATCAAATATACTGCAGATTTATTTGAATGTGCCATACTATGGAAAAAAAGGGAAAATATGAAGGTTAAGTTCGTGTATGTCAACAGCTAGATCAATTATACGCTGGCTTCTTTCTAAAACTCTTCATAATAAATAGGCCTATACGTCGAAAAAAATAATTTTAGGGAAAGCAACTCAAATTTCAAAGGAGCCCGCAATGGGGAGGAAAAGTGCTAGAGCCTACAGAGCTAATGTCAAATCTTGTATGATTGCTATGTTGCCATTGCAACCAGTGCAATGGCAGTTCAATATAATAAAATGACACAATACTTCTGGGCAAAAAAATGAGGCAAGCCACAGTGTATCAGGATGTTTGCTGCAAAACTCTCTTTTGGCAACAGAATGTATGAATCATTCAGAATTTAACATTCCAGGAAGATGCTCACATTAGCCGAATTAGCAAATACAACAAAAAATGGATTTTAGTCTGACTCAAAACAATTCAGTTTTCGTTTTTTTTTGGCTGGAACAGAGGGCCGATTTAAACCTTTTAGGATGTTATGGGCGCATAGTAAAGACAGGCTAGTAGAGGGAAAGAAAATTTGAAGTGGAGAACATTTTGGTGGACAAACAAAAAAGCTTGACTGTTATCATCAGAAAACAGTATTTTAAAAGCCCTTAGGTACTTTCAAGCATTCTGTTGCAATTACAGACTTTGTGCCGCTAACATACTGATTTAATTATATTAGCTTGTCTGATTTTTTATTTATTTTTTTGCCGAGGAGTGTATAGATCCTGGAAAGTACTCTGTATTACAGAGCATGCAGTAAAATATGTGAATACCCATAACCATACAAGCCGTTACTGCATTTTTAAACATACACTGTATATCTTTCAGGCCTATAGTCCTATACATTTATTTAGCTAGAATCTGATAAGACTTCGGGATATTTGTAAGTCTAAAATCTCAGCATATTATGACTGGTGGGTTCTTATTTCCCAATTCACTGGGGCATGAGTATTTTCATAGATTAACACGTTTAGTCAAATAGCTTTCTCTTTTTTTTTGCATAAATCTATTCATCTGCATTGCTTGTGGCTAAAATCTAGAAAAAAATAATTTTAGGGAAAGCAACTCAAATTTCAAAGGAGCCCGCAATGGGGAGGAAAAGTGCTAGAGCCTACGGATTTATGTCATTATAATAAGTTGACACAAATGGAAAAACCACAACCCTCTCACCCAACAGTAGGAAGTATACAGGTCAGTACTTAGAACCCCATTTAGTACTGTACTACAAGTTTGCAACTACCCCTTATGAAATTCCAGTAGATTATCATCTGTTAAAACCATTAAATTTAACGGTGGGGCTTGTGGTGGCAGTAGGGTAAAATTCTCAGTGTGCAGGATTTCCTAGGACCTTGGACAAGCTAGGACTGAAGGGCCAGATGGAAAGGAGCATGCTGGATTTCGTTATGGGAGGCTTAGATGTTGCAAAATGACTAATAATCCAGCTGGATATATATGGTAAGTAACATTCATTGCTATCACATTTGTTTGCAGCACCCTGACCCTGCCCAAAACTTACACAGATCAAGCCTTATTAAGGACTTGGTTTTTTTATTTATTTTTAGACTGAGTAATTACCACACTCCCCAGGAAGTGAGGGCAACATATATTGGACATAGAACTACTAGCTCTAGCCTCAATAGTCCTACTCACAGCAAATGTCATCTTACAGTAAAACTAACACAGTATGTTTCTATTGTGAGAAGTCAATGAGAAGGGACAAATTGGAGGCCCATACCTCAAGCAAACATCCAGGCTGCAGCAAAAAGGAAAAACCGCAAAAAGGTGTACAAAATATAGCTGCTTTACTGAGACCTAAAACGTCAGATCCCAGCAGTGTTGGTAGTGAAGATGCTGATTGTAGTAATCAAGATTTACCCAAGGTGCCAGATGAAAACTTAGACAATAATATTAAAAGTGATCACAAGGATGACATCCTCATGGAGGGTTCCCAGGAGGGAAATGACAAGGACCTAGCGGTGAAGCTGAGGAGGAACCCATCAAAATTCTTGGAACTGAGGTGTACTCCAATGATCCTGCTGCACACAATGAAACTGCACAAACTGCTGAGTTCATAAGACGTATGTTAGCTCAAGGTCCCTGTCAGCCAGGCCTGAATTCAGAGTATGATTTCCCTAAAACTAAAGGGCGATCATTTAGGAGAGAATGGTACAAGCCTAGAATGAAAAATGGCATGATTAGGTACAGGGAATGGCTCGCATATTCTCCTAGGAAAGATTGTGTGTTTTGCTTTCCATGCTGGCTTTTTGCTCAGAAGTGTAGTCCTCATTATGATCCAACATTCTCAGATCCCAACCATGGCTTTACTATTTGGAAAAAAGCCACATACAAATTAGAAAACCATGAGCAGGGCCAATGCTGTAACCACGATGTTGACATGTTCTTACAGGCTAGTAATAGGTGAAACTGTATGCCAGAAACAAGTGAATGCTTATGAGCAACAGGTGAAGCATAACAGAGAGGTCCTGAAAAGGCTACTGGACATTATACTGCATCTTGCAAAGCAGAATTTTCCCCTTGTGTGGGCATAGAGAGTCTCAGTTTTCCTGCCTAGGGAAGGTGTCCTCAAATGATGGTGAATTTACTATTCAACGCCGTCGGCGTAGAAAATTAATGCCAGATGAATTTGCCCCTGATGACCCTTTAAGGGATCCAAAGATCAGATTCAAAGTCAATGTGTACTTTGCAATATGTGACTGACTGATTACAGAACTTGACTCTAGGTTTGAAGATTTCTTCACCATTGTCAGAAAACTCTCATGCCTTCTTCCTGACCAGCTAGGTGACCATGGTTCTTTTAAGGACCTTGCAGGGAGGGACCTACTGTAAGGATGTTGAAATAGAATGTGCCATAACTGAATACAAACAGTTTACCTCCCTTTTACAGGGAGTTCCTGACATACAACAAGACTTGTTCAATGATACATCTGTACAAAAAATCCTATTATTTTTCAAAAAAGCACAAACTAGATTTAGCCTACCCAAATGTGGCTGTATTACTCAGAATTTTTGGAACAATTAGTGTATCCACAGCAGGTTCAGAGAGATCATTCAGTAAATTAAAACTGATAAAAAGTAATCTCAGGTCCACAATGGGGGACGAACGACTCTCAGGGTTATCTCTTATTAGCGTAGAGAGGGCATTGGTAGAAAAGATGGACTTTGACAAAATCATAGAAAGATTTAGTCATGCGAAATAAAGGAAGATAAAACTCGGAAGAATTACTGTAATTAGGGGTCTACATGGGTAAAAATTGGCATTGCGTCATTGCCTTTCTTAACTAGGGACAAAGTGACACTGGAGCTAAAATAATGACGGACATAAGAGAAATATCTCCTTAAAAAGTGATAAACGACATTTAACATGCTTAGTTATAGTTTATTAATTTAAAAAGTGACATGGGACATTAGATTTTCTCTTAAATGGCGATATGGGACATTGCTTCCCATTTTTGGGACCCATGTAGACCCCTGTAATTGTATTGCAGATTATTGAGGAAGTACTATAAATTTAAAGAGATGTTTTTCATTATTAGTTAATTAATATGTTTCAGTAAAACTTCGCAGACTGTAAGCAAACTATAAGTGTAATTTCACTTGCATCTGAATATGGTTTCCTTATAACCTAAAAATTGTATATATGTGTATATCCATTGATGTCTCCTAACATTGTCCTTATGCCCTACAACTTGTCAGTTTAATTTTGTGTTTATATTGTTTTATATTTTTTAATAAACAGTGATGTGCACGAAAACAACCCTATATTATCATTATTATCATCATTTTCATTAGTATTAATTTGTATACAATCTACACAGTATTTTATTTTTTGGGGAAATACCTTGTGGTTTGCCCCCCCCCCCCCCCCTGACAAAAATCCTAGCTACGCCACTATACTAGCCTGCATAGTATGCCTCTTAAATTGGAATTGCTCCATCTGGGTGTAATGCTGCACAAATACCCACCAGGGGGCATGAGTGAATTCGTTCCTTGGAGCCACCTGGTGAATTCCAAAAGTGAGTTGGACTCGACTTTACATTTCTTAAGTAGACCTGTAGCCTGATTTAAGGATAAAAACCACAGAACAAATACAAAATTAGCTTAAAAGAGGTAACTTTTTAATATTAAAAAAGTAGTACAAACTGAGACGTAAACTCCGTTAAACCCATAATGTATTATAGCGATACCTATATCAACTCTCAAAAATGGCATTTGCAAAATACAACGTTTCATCTTGTGAATTGATTTAACAAATTTCGATTTCAACGATTATCACCTGTCCAAATTTTCATTATTAAAATTACATAACAACAGCTCAAAAATTGAATGACATAATTAACAGATGGTGCAATCTGTCATGCCTGCTTAAATTTTAGCAGGGATACCCATGTCCTTAAGTTCTTGGGGCCATTTTGAAGACCCCTCTGCAGTGCCATCAAACATGTTGGGGAACCTTGCTTTCAGGGCAACTTGTAGTTTGGCAATTGATAAACTTTCGTCTTCACTGGAATCCCTGAAAATTTTAATGATTAAGTGAATTATATTTAAGTTACCATTGAAAATAAAAACAAGATTTTAGATCAAAATAAATATGATAATTGATTAATTCTGTATTATATGAAAATGTTCAGGCTCCCCCCCCCCCCCCCCACCACCGCTTTTTCCTACATTAAGATATTAAGGAAATACTGGTCAGCAACCCCCCTCCCCCTTTTTTTCTGTTTTGAAGAACCCCTCCCCCCCCCCCCCCCCGCCAAGCTTTTTAAAAAAAAAATCCGTTCCCCTCCCCCCCTCTTTTTTAAATGGAACAACCCTAAAAGGATTATGATCAAATGGCCACAATATGGAATAGCAACTCAGTGGTCTGCAACTTACTTTTCCTCATCAACATCAGACAGATCACCATAATCAACGGGCTGTGTGCAGATTGCACAGATATTCTCCAGGTCCGAGAAACACTCCACACAGTATACACCTAAAAAAAAAGAACCATTACAAATGAAACAGACAAAAAATTTATCAAACAAAGTATCAAAATAAAAGGAACGTAAACTGAGGGTGTCAAATTAACCCAGTACCCACCCTGGCATCCGTAGCTTTGGCACTTTTTGTAACGATGTGTTTCTTCCTCTCGAAACATCAATCCGCAAGCAAAGCAAAAGATCAAATCGAAGCCAAGGAGTTTAATTAGAAGCTTGATTGGTGGACACCTAAAAAATTACGAGATATCTTTACAGATTTTGTAAAAAAAAAAAAATACTGGCATTTTGCTTTCGAATTAACAAAGTACAGGATGTATGAAAGTTTGAAAGACTCAGACTTTTCCTATTATATATTTGGAAATAATAACCAAGAAAAATAAGGGATCACCAGGGTGATAAAAGATGGAGATTCTGAAAAAATGTTTAAATAATAAAAATAACCAATCAACCATCGTTTCATGTGAGATGCATCTACTCTCTGATAACCATAATTAGCCATTTGTGGGGGACTATCCATTGGGTCTATGCCTAGTACAGCTGTATGTGGCAGTAAAGGCATGAAGTAAGATCAATTAAGAAAACAGGACTGCTGTATTCATTACATTAAAGTAAATAACGACTAATTAGGTTAGATAATTTACATAAATACTACCACCAAACTTACAACTTTAAGAGTTTTTTAAAAAAGTTGCGACCCTTGGAGATGAGGACGTCCTTCATTTTGCGAACATTACGGCGCTTCCTTTTGCCATATTTGGAACGAAGTCTGAGCATGCGGTTGAAGAGCCATGTTCCTCTGACGTTCGCTCTTTCCGGATAAAAAGCTCCCATGATGGCATGCCGGAAACGCTGAGCGTATACATCGACAATGATGAGGATGTAGACTGTCATGATCATGTAGCCTGAGAAAGAGACAATTGGTATCATTGGTCATAAATGCAAACATATATGCCACAGAGTCTTGTAAGTTTGGAAATGATTTGTTTAATTTTGTGAGTTTTACACACTTTGAATATTCATCAGAGGTTCAAAACTTTGGTACATCAAAATGGAAAATCCCAGTTTCCACATTAAATCCATGGTTTTGACTACTTTTTCCAATGAAAAAGACTGTTTTCTATTTTTTTTATCGTATTAGGATCACAAGCCATGGATCTAAGTCTTAGATGCCTTGCAAAGTTTGATATCATTCAAGGATAACCTTCTACACATGTAAATTACAGCACTATTAAACATTACACATCTGAATCAATAAGATAAAACTTTATTTACAGTCGGTGGTGACAATAAAACAAAGAACATAAGCCACAGTAGCTTTTAACAGACAAATAAAATCACAATAACAACAAGATGACAAATATTTATAAATGATGTGAGAAATGACATATAATGTTCTGAGTAAAGTTACAGGTTATTTTGTAAACAAAAAATACAAGATCCACATTGTTATTCCAGTAGTTACTGTTTCTTAACAATTGTCTAAAGTTTGCATATTCATCAACTTCTTTAATTAGAACAGGTAAATCATTCCATACTGAAGCACCTTGATATACTATGGATTTCATACCATATTTTATAGTATTGTATGGTGGCTTTACTAATTTTGACTTATCTCTCATATTGTAACGCGTAATTTGCCGCATGAAAAAACCGACTTTCAACAGGTGGTGACAAATTGTGAAGGGTCTTGTAAACAAATTCCGAAGGTGATTTTCCTGATAACATAAAGCATTCTTTTTCCTGTTTTACTTAAAAGATCACTATACAAACTTTCATAGTCATTGCATGCTAAAAAAGAACATAAAGATCTTTCATGATTCATAAATACAACAGATATAAAAGACTCAAATAGGCCCACCTATTCTTTTGTACACTGCATAGTCTGGAGGAAAAGGCTTGGGCATACAGGCATTCAGGAACGTGGGTGGAGATGCAGCTGTGTCAAACTTGTTCAGCTCTCCTGCTAACTCTCTGTAAAAGCTTGCCAGACCTCCCTTTCCAGATACAGCAATTTTAGAAGATGGAGATTCTGAAAATAAATTTAAATGATAAAAATAACCACTCAACCATTGATACTATGCTTTGAAATTTCATCTTTACACAAGGCACAGGTGCTTCTTCCTGATTATCGTAAGACCAATAGATTGAGACAAAAGAAAAGCTATTCCTCTGTAAAAAAAAAATATATAAAAAAGTGATTCCCTGGTATTTAATAAATGGTACAAACCTGGTAACACAACTTTAACACTTCCAAGATCAGAAACAAGATTTAAACAGGAAAAAAGCGAATAATCTGCGAGCAAGTACAAGCCAATGTTTGCACAGATGAAGGTGGTCATCACCATCATTAAAATGATGCTGCCACACTCTCCTCCAGTGGGACAAATACGACCTGAAAAAGACAGTGATAAAAGGCCAATACATACATTTTTGCACTGAGCAATAGTCTGGTTAACTCCTATATATCCGGTTTTTCGTGAGCCAATAAGGGGTGTTCCATTAAAAAAAGGGGGGGGGGGGGGGTGGACCAGAAACATTTTCAGACCCCCCCCCCAACCCCCGATATCTGTTTTTGGACAGAATTAAAAAATTTTTTTTAGTATTAAATTGAAAACTCCCCACTTTTTCCTACATTAAGATATTGAAAATACTAGTCAACCACCCCTCTCCCCCTCTTTTTCTCTTTTGGAGAATCCCCCCCCCCTCCCTTCCCCGCTTTTTCAAACATTTTCTGGTCCACTCCCCCCCCCCCCTTTTTTAAATGGAACAGCCCTGAATATACATTTAAGCATTTAAGCAGTCTAAATGAAAGCATATGCATGTTTAATATCTGTTATGGTTCATTGATTACTCTCTGGACCCAAGTGCCACCTCTTGACCTCTACCATCTATACAGCCCACCTTCACATTATGGTCACTGCTTGTCGCTCCGATTGTGGTCTATGTCACATCGCAAAGTGTTACTGCATATGATGATTTTTTATTTAAATTTTTCTCATTACATACTTGGTTTCATGTATTTCTTTTTTTCCCTTCTCTTCAGAGGCATCAGAGTTTGTCTTCCTTCATCATATCTTTGCTCATCCAGTTCATACAGAGTGGGCGTGATATAGTGATTGTCGTACTCTATCAGTCTCATGAATTTCTTGTGGTAAGAAGTTGCGCTGAAAAAAAAGTTGTCCAAAGAATCAGTATGACATGTTAAATCAGGGACTTTGAACTATTAGATGAATTGAGAGATTATCCAGTCCAAATTAGTGATTTCAGTCACCCTGAGGTACATGATTTGTTAACTTTGAAGGAGCACCTTCAATATATATTTTTTTAAAGTTGTCTGTGATTTAGTTTTAAGTTTAAAATGACATTTTAAGCATTATATAAATAAGGACCAACGCATGGACAACGCAATGTTTTTGCCTAATTATAATAAGGTGAAAACCATGCGTTTTTCATGCATTTATCCAAATGGAAAACGCATGTGGAACATTTAGCCATGTATATACAAGTAGAAGTAAATATTTGAAAAAACTTTATGTATCTACAATGTAGTACTACAATTTATCAGACTGCAATTCCGTCATTTTCTTTTTGATAATGAAATGTCAGTCCCTCTTTACAAATTCAGAATTCTTTAGCTCATGTATTCAATTGGAAATTTGTTAAACCATACCTCAAAATCGCAATAAGGAGAAGTAGGAAATACAAGATGTCTGTCCAGAATCCGATGCGGTCAAACCAAGCGGTGTAGCGCCTCATCGCATCTTTGATTTCTTTCTTGATTTGTTTGTGGGATTTTGTGACCGTTTGATTTAACACCATTCTGTGGACAGTCGTCATGTTCATTTCCCAAAGTTTGTGTTTCGTCTTTTCGAACTCTTCTTTCATTTCTGCAATCAGAAATTCAGATGATGAGTGCATAAAGACAGCCATATCATCAATGCAACTGGTTCACACTGAGTAAATTGTATTCAAAATAGGAAACATCATAGTTTTTAATTACAACTGATAATATTTTCCATTTAACTGCAATTAAAACTTTTATTAGTAATATATCATATAATAGACCAGTTGATTGTATATATATTTTATTTTTACTCACTTTTTGCAATTTTCTTTTTGATGTAGTTCTTTAATTTCGTAATGGCTCTGCACGGATAGTCCATTTCTGGAGAGAAATAACCCAAAGTCACAATGAAATCAATAATTGGATTAATAAATGTTATACTTTTTTTTAAGTGCTTTTTGTAGTCCTCATACTCAATTTTATAGTCTTCACAATATTTAAATGTTACGTTCAATAAATTTCTCTTTTAAAGTATTATAATAACTCGTTTTTCACAATGTACACCTACCTTGAACATCTTGAAGATAAATGACCTATGTGCACTGCATGACTACATATTTTGTTATAAATTCCAGAATAATTTAATAGCAGATTATTTTCTAACCACATTAAGTGATGAATACCAACATCAATATTTAACAAGAACAAGAGGGGAACGTCGGATGGCTGCCGTGAGCCATCAGTTTTGCAAGAAATTCAATAATTTATGGATTTGCAAGAAATTCAATAATTTATAGCTTTATACTCATTCACTTCATGCATTTAAAACCTATATGAACACAAAATGTATAGATGGTTATTCATCTCAATGTAGTGTTCCAAATTGCTATGTATGTAACGTGATATCGATGTCATAGTTAAATGCTGGCATTACTATGTATCTCCAGAAAAGCCCTGACTATTAACAATAAACAAGTAATGATATAAATAAATATACATGTTAAAAAAGTATGTACATATGAAGTTTTAGAAGTTAAAATTAGTGGAGAGATTAATATTCTAAAGTTTTATTATTCCTTTTTTTTAAAACCTGTTCTATTGGACATTGCCCGAGTAGTTTACATTCACTTTTTGGGTGACAGAAAATGCTAGATATATGGCATGTGAGTTTCATCTTCTCATAGACCCAGTATATTTCATCCTAGTTTTAAATATTATATTGCTTTACTTATATCCTTTTGATAGTACTAAAAATTGATTTCAACCTAATGTCTTTAATTATCACCATGTATGTGGACTTCGATGAAAGGCAAGGTGCCTGTAGTATTTAATATAGTTTTTATGATACTGAATATTTTTTGTTGGGCAGCCCTTCAGTAGCGGTCATTGTATGACCTTCGAAGGGCTGCCTAGCTCTAAGCCATTTATTGTTAATTATGAATTATTATTATTTGTTAATCTGTATTTGGGGCTGAATAAATTATTTATGAATATGAACCTGAAATCTGGGAATTTCTTTTCAACCTATAGTGGTTCGAATTACATGAATGAATCAAACAATTGCATTTTATCAATTATCCAAACGAGATCTGTCACGCCCACATACTTTGTGTAGTAAACAATGTTTAGATACAAAAAACAGAAATCCACTTACTTTTGAAATGCTTACAAATCCAGCCTTCTAAAATCACAAAGTATTCACAACAAACGTTATAAGGGACGGAGGTTATCTTTCTGCACAGATCTCTGAACCTTTCCAGCCATTTGCTGGCTTTCTCAATCTTTTCATCTGAAGAGAATAATCCATCATCCTCAAAGTTTCATACCAGTGAATATGTGGCAAATATAGCTTTACAATGATTTGAACTTGAACTTACGCATGGATATCAGAGCCTCCAACAGTCTGTTGTACATCATCTTAATATTCAAACACATCGTTTTCACGTTATCTTGAAGTTTTTTGAGAGCTCCGAAGACACCTTCAATAAATTAATGAATTCAGCAAGTCAATAAAGAGCAATTGATGTATTTTGCAACATTAACAGACACTGGCGGATTGGGGGGGGGGGAGGCATTGAGGCCATGCCCCCCTCCCCCCGTAGCAGCCTTAATGTTTACATATGGCCAATGAAATGACCATGGAGTCATAAGCTCACCATCTCTTCATTACATCTGCCTTTTTGCAGCTAGTCTTATAAGCTCACTGACCCTCATGTAGCACAGATATCGTACAATACACAGACAATGAAGATAGTTTTGCCACAGTTATGATTGTTTCCAATAATTTAAAAGAAATTCTCAGTTTGCCCAGTGTCCACTTATGATGCATTACGATTATAAATTGATGATAATGGCAGCTGGGTGGTCTAGTGGTAAGACGCTCAACTGCTCCTCTGAAGGACCTGGGTTCAAGTAAAGATCCCACCCATGGGGTAAATGTGTAACATGGGTGGACTCCTCCTCTCTCTCAGCCCATTAATCAACCCTCAATAGCGGCAAGGACTTGCCTTAGAAGTCACTTATAAGATTAATGTCAACACAGTATCAGTAGGCAGCGAATTAATTTACCATTATCCGGCAGAGCCATCTTGCTGAGTTGTTGCACTGTTGCATTGTGGGCCTGTTCTTTGGAGCATTGAATTGAGTCTTGGTACACCCGGATGTTGTTGGAGTAATTGACCATTGGTCCTTTCATAAGAACCGAGTAGCAAGCGACAAGAAGCAGTGACCTGCCATATCCTGAAATTAATGAAGACAATATTTGGTACATTTCTTCAGAAAAGGATAAACCATAGTTTTATATCTTAATGTTTTGACATTCGTCCTCAATATATCTCTTGACTTCTGCTTTGCAATTTTTCAATCTGAGATCAAACCCTACAAACCAACAATTAGTGTTTCTAATAAAATTACTAATTTTGCACTTGCTGTAGAATTAATTGAATCAGATTATATACATTGTAAGCAATCATTGCAAGGCATATTGTTCAACTTATGAATTGTTCAATTGAGACTTTTTAGTCCATCCCATGCCTAGTAGGTGTATTTTCTCCTCTGTAACACAGCACGAGACTTTTCTATCTTCAATATCAGGGAATATACTAAGATTAGCCAATCAGTCATTTGGGTCTGGGAAATACACTGAGTCTCCTTAGAGCATGTTACATAATACCAGGGATATATACCACATCAACCCATGATAGGCTTATATATATATATATAATTAGATATACCTTTAATTATTTATCATTCCTTTTAATATTAAATCCTTTCATTATCAGACTTACTTCCTGTAAATCCTGGGATCATTAGAAATACGTAAGATCGGAACGGCCGGGAGAGTCCCATCGTCAGAGGAAGAAAGAAAGCGACAACACAACAAATAGCGACTGTCACTCCGGTCGGTAAAGAGTAGATATACCACATGACCATGAACCACGCCCATGACATCAACGAACCCCATATGAATGCTGTGTTGAAAAATGTATACAAATAATAAAATACATTGTGTGTGGATATCTCTGCAATTGAATCAGATTGGGATATGACAATAACTAGTTTTCAATTCATATTTGACATTTGTTGGCTCCTTCCATTTGATTGACAGCTAGACTAATAAGAGTAATGCACTTGCATGAGACATAAACTTGGTCACCAATAGTTAGGTTAAATGTATGTCTTCATTATATTTGCCTCTAGAAGCTGGTTGTTTGAGGTTACAAGAAGGACTCACAATTTTATTTCAATCATATATTTATATATTATACAATGTATATCATAAGTAAAATTGACTTTACCAGCAGTGTCTGTGCCTGTAAGACAGAATTTGAATTTTCTCCAAGCTCTTCCAGGAAAAGAAAGACCTTTCACGATGCAAATGACGTGCCTGGAAGAAAACTTGGTGTATCGTGGTATCATCTAACCATAGATACCAGGTAGTGTAAGTTTTCATTTCGGAACTACGCCAGGAGACACTCTATTTTCCCAATTGACTAAATTTGAAACCAGTAGCAGTAGAGCACATGTGTTAAATGAACCTAGAGAATATGTATACAATTCTTCGGAGTATCCAACTGAGCAAGAGAAAAATTGCTGGTCTGGTCTAAAAAACTATAGATACTGTATATAATAGGCCTACAGAGCTTGGTTTAGTTTGTTTAGCTTATATGGAACATATTACTTGGAACATAGCACTTACCATGGAGCTTTTGGTTTGTCTGCAGCTGTTCCTATCTCAAAATGCTGGAACGGGTCATAAGCTGGTGGGGCTTCCGCAGTCTTACTGGTTTTACTGGCTTGGCTCTTGTCTTCGTCTTTCAGCAAGGCACTTGATTCATCATCGCTGTCCCACCATCGGTCATCCGTATAACTGGACTGGTCACTTGGATAATGCGGTTGGTCTGTCGCTGGACCATATCCATAGGGTGAGTTGTAAGGCTGGACATTCAATTCTTGGGTTTTGTCATCATTGTCATCATTGACGTCATTCGCGTTGTCTGATTGGTCACCTCCATCGCTTGACCGCTCACTTTCTTCATGTGATTGGTCACTGGCCTCATGTGAATGGTCACTGGCCTCATGTGATTGGTCACTGGCCTCATGTGAATGGTCACTAGCCTCATGTGAATGGTCACTGGCCTCATGTGAATGGTCACTGGCCTCATGTGAATGGTCACTGGCCTCATCCTTGTCTTTAACATTTTTCTTCTTGCTTTTTGACCTCTTCATCTGGTCGGTTTAATGATTAACATGCCTAACCCTAATTATACGAAATAAAGCATTTGTGTATATTTCTGGTTAAGTATTCATTAAGCCTGGGAGCCGAAACAAAAGCAGATCTAGACCAGATCATGCTGCCATGCACCATAGTGTAATCATAAACCACCAAATAAATGTCCACTTATTTTTACATCTATCAATCAACCTCTTTTGTACAAAATAACTTCAAGTTTCCTATCTTTGCAATGGTAGCCATTTTGTCATCATCATAGCCATTTGGTCACATAGAAATTTCAAATATTTGAGATTTAAATTGTGGCAAACATTTCTGGCCATTTTGTGCTCCATGCCATTGGCTAAATTTGAAAACAGATGAACATCTATTTTTAATCCTGCGCCCACTGCCCAGACACGGGCGAGGGTTATGATAAATTACAGTACTAGTAATGCATGTTTTTTAGAATTATCATAACATGCTCAGTTTTGCATCTAAACTAAAGAATCATATCTTTACCTACAGTTATTAAATCATAATTGAGACTTAAATTACCCAAGTCTTGGTCAAGAGACAAACGTGTAGAGCTCCTGCAGGCTGATCTGCACTTTTGCTGCCCTGGCATAAAAATCAGCATGACGTCACGCGATTGTGATGTAAGTGATGACGTCACAACACTGAAGCTGACATCTAGAGGGGTCATTGACCTTCATTGTATTGTAAGACATAGATGTATGTTTGGGGAAAAAATGGTGTGAGGGGGCGGGAGCTATTGGAGTCATCGATTTTTACAGTTAGGGAGAGGCACTGACCACTTATTGAGTTTACAATTATCTTTTCAAAAAAAGATTTAGACGTCTATTCTGGTTCTTTTAGAGTGAGAAAAAAGAAAATATAAAGAAAAATCTAGAGGAGTGAGACAGCAACCAAATGGGCCTGGGTGACAATGACAATGAAATTAACAATGATGAACATTTTGGATTTCATGAAAAGAAAGAGAAACAAAGAGGGTCAAGGGACACCCATTTTGTCTCATTGGCGTTCAAACATTTTTGACCAAATGGTCACATAGAAACTATTGCTGTGTGAGTTGCCACTTTTGTTGATACTTAATCAGCCAACTGTGACAATGTTTGGGTTTGATAAGACTAAACAAAGAGCAAGGCAGTTATCAGAAATAAAGTAGTCCTGTAGAATGGATCAATAGGTTTGGCATACATTCGGAAATGAAGCAGGCAAATGTGCTAAACAAATATATATTTTACAGGTTAACATATACAATCACAACATGACCTTCTGAAGAAAAAAACCTCCCAAAAAAACCCTAGTCTTTATTGAATTATGACCAAAAAAAATGGTACAAAAAATAAATAAAATATTATTAAAATCTTTTAGAAAGGCATTGTAGGCATGACATCTATCTATCTATCTATCTATCTATCCATCCATCTATCTATCTATCTATTTCCATCGCAAACCTGTGCTTTTATAGTTGTATATGTATTTAAAACATACATAAAAGCACAGGTTTGTGATAAAGATTATATAGATATATATTATATAGATAGATAGATTTTTAATATTGAGGTAAAATAACTAGTTGTGGGTGATCATAATTATAAAGTGCATTGTATAATAATATGTTTTCATTCTACAACATATTTTTTTCCCCTTGAAACTGCGGTAGTGAGGGTACCTTGCAAATAACATGTATTCCAGCTACTTAATCCACACGTTGCTAATAATGCATATATTTCAAAATATGGATGGTATAGGAGAGGAGAGGACTCAATCATGGATTACTTTTTTTTTTAACCAAGACAAAATTAATACTACACTAAGAGCAGTGGTGATGCGTCTGAGCCAGCAAATAAAAGTAAATTGCTACCACTGCATTGGAAGCTCCAATGATCGTAAAACAATAACATTGCCACGGTTGAACAAACAACTGTCAATCAAAGTGACAACTGAATGAGTTGCCAGTTGCACTTGACCATTTGGTCAAAAATGTTTGAACACTATAGGACTAGTCAAAAAAGCATAGTGTGCAATAGTGACATATAATATAGGGAATAACACTAATTTAGACAACTTCCGCCAGGGGCGCTGAGGGTCCGGTCTTATAAAGAACCATTCAGTAAATGAAAAGTAAGCTTTAATGTGATTGGATATAAATGTATAGGCGCCTATAATCTTTTCGAGTAATTTAGCATCCCAGCAATGAATTAAAAGAAATGACTCCAATTACGCTGTTGATCTGTGAATTATAGCTGTTCAAAAAGTTTATTATGAAGGCAAAATATCATATAGATCTACAGCTTAAGCAGATAGGCTATGCTTGTTTTCATGGAGTATTTTTCGCCTGAAACCGCTAAAACTGTCACATATTCATTAACTCATACAAAATAATGACTTTTTACTTTAAATGCTTATTTTTAATTGATAGGCTTACATCTTTGAAATGGGTGCTGCTCATGATGTCGGCAGGTGCACTGACTACTCGGACACAGGCGCTGCATTTAGGGAAGTGTCTGCAGGTGCTAGCACTATGTACACCAGGTTCCTGGTTTAGGTTAATTCTGCAAAATTATGAATCAATGCAGACATTTGTTACCCCCCCCCCCCCCCCCAAAATGCTTCAACAATGTATATTCATCCTTAACCCAAGTAGGCCAATGATTTCTAGAATCAAAATAACACCAAATAAGGCAAAACTCAGTATAAGCTCAATTGATGCAGATGGAAGTGCAGTGGTGTATATTATTATTGAGCAGCTCATTCCGCCGAGAGGTTGATCCTGGTGTTGTAGGCATTAAGATCAGTGATGAAAACAAACAGAAAATTTCCATTTTCAATTTGTTGGTTAAGAAGTGTGAAAAAATATAAATATTTAAATAATTTTTAATACCATTTGCCTGTGAACATTCTGTTTTACAGCATGTTGAGATATTACGGTAAATTTACGCAAAAATCCTTCTTTTTTTTTATTCATTGAAGTCATAGCATTTAGGCCTATAGCATGCTGAAATCACATGCGAACTAGGCCAATATTGTATTTTGCAGTGCTGGACTTGTTTTTGCCAAAACAAAACAAAGTTTGTATGTTTAAAGGGCACAAGAGGTGTACAGAGACTGAGTGCTGAACAGAATACATAACAGTAGGCTTCGGAAACTGAAAAAATATGCTCGATTTCCGCAGCATTAGTTATTGCTTAAACTTTGCATAGAAGTGAGTTGCAGTGATCTAAATTATTTGTTACATACATAGAAGTTGTAGAAATTGCATATAGAGAAAATCATCTCTTTTAATTTTTAATTAATAGCAATCTTCTACTCAGCCTACGCTGCCAAGGGAGTTCCAAAGCCAATTTTTTTATGTACAATTTATAGCCAATGTTGCCATGCGTATCTAGTTTTTCAAGTATGTTATTAGGGGTTTTGTTAAGAGTTGATATCTGATACTATTTTCAGCAAATTTATGTTTTACTTTATGTGTCAGGTATAATCTATTTCTTGTGCTGAAATTATGGGTTTCTTGCTGATGCATGGTTTTGAATGTAGAGATAAAATAATCTAGGAGGAGATTTTTGTAAATATAGAATACAAATTTAATAGTTTAATTGAATATGTATCTGTTATTGATAGTAATTGATGTTTTTTTTGGAAAAAGGTTGTGTATATAAGTTAATATGCTTGCATTATATAGGCCTACAGAGTTTGTAATTATTCTGAGGGCTTTCTTCTGTAGCTTTAATAGTCTATTTGTTCGATATGAATGAGTGAGACTTGACATGTCTTTATCAAAGATGTTTTCTGAATTCTGACTAGTGTATAACTTTTTGGCTAAAAATCAATAGAAGGGATTGTGGGGTTAGGCCTACTTCCGTTCACTGAGAGTGTGATAATATTTACCCTAATTCACCCTGCTGGTCAGAATCAGACAATTTTATTGCCACAGAACTCTTTTTATATAGAAAATTTAATAAAAATGTAGTTCACTCGAGTTAATGTTAATTAATGTAATTATAATTATAAATTAATTATTAATTAATTATAAATTATAAAAGTCTTGTCTCTATCAGGAGCCACAAAGAATAGCATGGAACCAATGCACTTCACAAAATATTAACTAAATACGATTATGACAATCCAAAGCTATTGGATAACAAGTCGACTGGTTTTTAACATGATGATGAATACCTGGTTGTTGTTGTTGTTGTTTTTGTTGTTTTTATAAAAAAAAATATATATTTTTTTATAGGCCTAATACAAATTCACAAATAAAGGCATTCATATTCACTATTGTCTTGTTGAAAGATCTGAATTATTCAGTTTAGTATTTATAATTGAACCACAAAATCGAAGAACTTATTGAAACAATATATTTGTGTACAGAAGAACAAATTGTATGCATATTTATTAACATAAAATTTGCATTTGATATAAGTTAATACGCTTGTATAGGAATTTCAGGAAATCTTCTTAAAGAAACCTGTGAGGTTATAGTTGCACCAGAAAACATTAAAAAAGATAAGATAATATTTTATTTTACATTTTAAAAGAATAAATATATACGGTATATTCTTAGGCTTGATTTAAGAAGAGGTCCTATATTTGTGTGATCAGATACGGTCTCAGTCATAATAGATCACAATAGAAGATGGAAGCTCTGAACATGGTTCATTCGGTCTTTTCTCTTGTTTGGGGGGCTCATGTTCGACGGGGGGTGGTTAACAGCCAACATGGAGACAGCACGTGACTGCAACGTGCTCCATACGTCACTTCCGCCATGTTTGTGTTTGTCTAATGACGTCATAGAGGCAGAATTGTCTTCAAGAGATATCCAGTTTGAGATTGTCGATCCAGATCGAAACTGTTTAAGATGGCTGCCCCTGATTTGATGTATTGTTGCCCTGAGGTCTAGGAGTTGTCTCATTAATGCCCTGTCTTGCTGCTTCATGTTGGCCTGCAAATAATGAGACAAGATTTTGAACATGTCACAAACTTAGGTTGTAGATATAGTGCATCTATAGGTACAATAGGCCTACAACTTATTGATTCAAGTGGCTCACTTTGTAAACATGTAGGCAGATTTTGCTATTGACATAGATCTACTTGAAGCCATAAATTTAGCTATTTGGACCTGCCACCCTATACCTGTAGCTCTATCGATTGGAGGTTACCCCCACAACATGATGCCTTAATTATAAATTATAAATATAAGCTTTTGTTAATAAACAACACAAAGACTGTGGATCAACAGCAGCAGAGCTCTATTACATGATCACCATTGCTACATTTGATTTTAGCTGATATAGCCAAATGGGACAATTATATCATGGGGTTTTATAATTAGTTGTAAGTTTAGAAGTATAGGTCACAATGGCTATCACTAGTGGTCTAGCTAAGTGTACCTCTGAACTGAAGTAAACATAGGCCCGCAACCATAAAAAAAACGTGTTATATTGTACATTGAATGAGGTAAGTGAAGGTCAATTCTCAGACAGACCTCACATGAATAGAACTAACATGCTCCATGAATTTATTTGCCTCTATCCAAAAAGTAGCTAATATGTTCTCAGTCTGGATGCATAACCCATTATTAAAGTATAAAGATTGATATTTGCTTTGTGTCTATAATGGTAAAAATCAAATTACCCCCAGAACATTCAAACTGAATTCCTCCCCATCTTTTTCTCTCTCGCTTCATCAATCAACCTGAACATAAACCTCAATTTATATATAATATAAATTGCATTTAAGCTATGGTACTGCACCCATCATTTCTACTATATAGTTTAGGCAACGTCTAGCTATCATTGTCATCTATGCCGTGGGTCTCAGCCAACAGACAGATAAAACCTTTTTTGGCAGCAAGTGATACACTCGCCCACCCAGCTAACATTTTCCAAAAATCACCCAACAGCTGTTAACATATTTCTAAGATGTATGCTTATTAATCACGATAATCATAAATTGTGTGGTGCCCACCTACAATGCTCATCCACCAGTTTAAGTGCCATTAATTTCCAGCTAATCATGAGCAGTTATCATGTCTATTGATGATATTACAACTCATATGATAACATTGAGTGGTTTTCTACTTACTACAAGAGGACTGCACATTTAGCTAAAGTGGAAGTACTAGTTACATGAGATAAGACAATAGTGTCCATAACAAATAAGTGACTAATAAGATAAACTTAGTCATATAAACTTGAATAAAGTCATAAACCTGGGGACATAAAGAATCTAAACAAATGTAATGATCCTGTAGGCCTATTACGAGTGACTGGAGGGAGATCAGTGTTGTTACAGTTCACCTGGCTTGAATTTCTCACTCGAATTTCTCAAAAGCCCTTCTGCACACATGTACATGTCCAGACGTGCTCAGAATTTGTGCCACATTCTTAAATGTACCAGATCCAAATGCAGTGTGTCTGCAAGTTGCATAAGTCTTTTGAGTCACGTGTAGGCTAAATTTGTAATCTAAGCTCCTTGAGAAGACTAAATATTTGGGAAAAAAAGAAATGAAAACAGTGTATGCCACATTGCCACTTGTATCTGCAGGGCAACTGGATCTCACTCATTCAATTAAATCAAGGACAGGTCTTTGAAATGGCAAAGTACAATGGATATATCATAGACATTTTCACTGTGTTTAAATACGCTAACCCACTGTTTTCATGCATAATGATTTAAATAAGTCAGATTTATCCAACAACAATTCAGCCTTAGTCAATTCCATGTACAGCGACATGTCTTGACCCCGAAATTAGTCATTATGACCAATGACATATATAAGTATTGGCTAAGGCTGACTAACTAATTGTTAGACAAAGCTGACTAATATGTAAGTCCAAAGTGACAATGAGGGTATCTGTCATTCCTAGTGACACAGTCTAAACGTCTAAATTTAGGGAAACATTTCCGAAGGTTTGGTCAGAAGTTAACTGCTGTATCATATACTTTTAGGAGATTTTCAATTTGCGATATACAATGTGGTACTTTCTTCAAATAGCATTTGGCAGCAAGGTAATAAAATAATTCCCAGAAGTCTCTCATTCTCAAAGCTTCAAACAAAAGAGGAAAAAGGTTTCATTTTACTGACAATAAAAGTTATAATAGAAATGTCTACCTTTTACCAAACTGTTTTTTATACCTGAACTTTATTACACCCTTATAAAAAGCGTTTTATTCTACTTTCATTTTATTGCTTACCACTTCTTGGCGTATCCACTGAATAGCCACAATTAAATCCTGTTCTCGCGACTTCTCGTCGTTCGAAATCTCTTCATTGTTTGCCTCACTTCCGGTAGGATCCCCCTCTTCAACAATTGTGGTGCTGGACCCCAACAATGAAGAATAAAGTCTGTTTTTCTTCAGATGTCGTTCATATCTTGTGGGTAATTTAACAGTATTTCTGCCATTGGTTGAGTTCGATTCTTCAAAGCCCAGAGGTAGAGAGGAAGATTGCTGTTCATCGCCACTGATTCGAATCTCAGGCAAAGAAGTTGGTGTAGTGTGGCCATTCTGTAGGGCTGTAGCACTACCAACCATAGCTGACTCCTGGCTGCTTCTAGTGCGTAAGATGCTATGTGAAATACTCATCTAAGCAGGCCTATAAAAGTCTTCACAGTCAATGAAAGTACATAGCACACTGTCGAACGTTCTGTTGCGATCTAACAAGTACAGCACTGTGCACCTTATCGGTGGCAGATAAACTATTTTTGTCAACAAACTCCTGTACTGTTAATATGAAAAAACTCACAAGGTAGCGTTGCATAAAAAAAGGTTCACACTTCGCATAGAACATCCATATATACAACTGTATTTTCTATGACAGTATCCAAAGCTCTGGTAGAATTTACCATGCATTAAAATTGCTACATATCATTTCGCTGGGTGGTCTAACATTAGGCCGAATAACATCGTAATTAAGAGCATATAATTGCTCATATTTCCAGTTGATATCACAGATGGTAGTGCAGTGTTTATGTCCTCTGGTTCAGAATGAAGTCTCGTGTACATATACTGAGTTTACAATTGGACCCACGTTGAGCTGTGCAGCCAAGCATGATGACAAACTGAAGTGGTGGAAGCCAGCCCTGGTGTTTCTGTGAATAGGGGGCCTGGGGGCATGTGGGGACTGGTTAAATTGGAGTCAGGGACTCCTGCCAGCATGATGCAAAAAGGCCATGACACCAGTGTCACTCTTTGTACAATTCCTATGAAACACATGATTTTCATGTATCACTTGTGTCATATGTGCAGCTGATATGCTGAGCTGACACTGTGCTATATTACAATTCTTTGTCATTGCACAGTTATTCAGAATACCGCTAGAGTTGTATCTCCTGTAAACCTTGTGTCATCCGCAGTGGTATACACCTACTGATTGCATGCTTCATTGATCTGAATATACTAGCTGCTGTAACATCATCAATCAAATATCCTTTGCTTGTATATCTCATCTTCATCCAAACACCAACATCATGCTAATATATACATTTTGTGCATCACATTAACACTGCATCTACTCCACATCAATGTTAGGTGCTTGTAAAATTACGATCATAAGTTTTTATCCACCTGAAGACGGCCATGCAGGCGCCAGTGGCGGTCAATTCGTTCAATAAAAGCCAGGAATATGCTGCCAGCCAGGTTGCACACTTGGCCACGAGCCAATATTTGGTGCTTCCGAGTGTTACGTAATTATATAACAGCCAGTTGAAATGGATACGTGTAAATTCCCTATAACGATGTTACGCTTTATATTCAGCAACTGTGATATCTTATGAATCATGATACTGTATTTCATTTATTTTGTTACTGCTACAACTTATAACATAGAAGTATTAAAGATTGAATTCCCTGGGGTTCAGGTGTTCGATTACTGCTCTAAAAGGTCTGGGTTCTATAATCTACATGAGCTACATCATATCATATGGTTTTTTTTGGCCACCTGATACATTTAAACTGTGGTGAAATAGTTTCAATGTCTTGTTGCCTACCCCGAGGCAAGTGAAAGACTCCACCCATATGATTAAGGGGGTAGAAAGGTTCGAACTCAGAGGTTATCATTTCATCTTTACTTCTGCCTCTTTAGATTATTAGCTTTATGATAACCCGTGAATATCAATGAGCCCTATAATTTTATGTAATACATACATATAGGGAAATTTTTGACTCATCATACGCAAATGAAAATATTATGAATCATAGCAACTAAGTTTTGCCTTAAGGCCACATAATTACATTGGGACAATATACAACACAGGTGCCAAGATCATGACCATTTGGTCTGATTGGATGAATTTATTCACATTTTAAACAATATGTACAATATGATAATGTAGCACAACTCTGGAATTCTGAATATACACCTGAGTCATCCGAATACTTATGAATTATGTAAATGAAAATATGATGATGCAGGGACTTAAAAAAACGTATGAATAATTATGAAAGTATATGAATATTGTAAGTATTTCTTTTGATACAGTAAAGCAGCACATGTAAAAAACAACAAATAGGAATGAATGTATAGTAATTATTATGTCTCCCAGGTTTCACATATTTGAAATTGAACACAATTCTGTATAAATGCAATTAAAAAATCACTGTTGGGAGAGGGTCTATTCATAATTTGACAATTTCAGTGAGCAAGATTCAGGCACATTATTTAGAAGAACCTCCTCTATTAATATTATACAGTGGAGACCATTTCAAATTTTCCTTTCGGCAATAGTTCATTGGCTTGTCCATCATTGCCGTTTAAGTCCTTATTTGCATGTCGTCGACCGGAAGACTGTCTGGTGGCGCCCTCTGTCTGCACCACCATGAACCTGTGACCATGCACGAGTTGGCAAGTGTGGTATCCGATTCCTGAGCCAACTAGGACAGCAATGAACAGCCAGCCATTAAAAGTCATTACCACTAGCATTATTATATAGCCCATTGCCATCTCAACGATAAAAAGGAAAGTCTGCAATGCATGGGCTTTTGAGAAACAGGAGATGCTGAAATCAAAAGAAGTAGAATATCGATATTAAAGTATGGGGTCACAAGTGTGATACAATAGTGGCATTTATCACAAAAATCAATTTTTATGTTCTATTTCGTTTATCCAACTAGTGTACGTTCAAAAACATTTTTCGAGAGGCATCTACATGATAGATAGATAGATAGATAGATAGATTGATTGATTGATTGATTGATTGATTGATTGATTGATTGATAGATAGATAGATAGATTGATTGATTGATTGATTGACAGATTGATAGATTGATAGATTGATTGATTGTTTGTTTGTTTGTTTGTTTGTTTGTTTGTTTGTTTGTTTGTTTGTTTGTTTGTTTGATTGATTGATTGATTGTACCCGTTCCAGCGGTCATCCTTTTCAGCAACTCTGAGACGAACACATTTGAGGATTTCAAAGAGGATTGTCAATACCATGAACACCACACAAACTGCCAGGAAGTCTGAAAGAGAAAGATATTATATACTGTAAAAAATCCCAGAAAGTACATCATAGTGAACTAACGGCGACATGAAAGCAAAGAAAGATTGTCAAATTTGCAAGATCACAGCCAAGCGACCTAATTATGGAAATTCTTTGCTAGTGTACCTAGTTAAACAAAATAATTGGTTTAACTATTTAGCCAATAGGCTAAGTATAGACTTAAGAAATCTTCCCTTAAAAAATACATACATTCACATTTTTTCAGTTTAGGATTTTTAAAATTGCCTGCTTGTTCAGTGAGATTTCTCGGTGTGAAGAAAGCAAACTTCAGTTCACAGTTTGGCCATGCTGAATTTCATTGTTAGACCTTTAATACCATAAGCCAGCTTATAGACTATAGGAGAAATTGATTAATTTACTTTAGATGAGTAAACGAGCAAAACATGTACATAATTATAGGTCTCTGGGCTGTGAGGTGTGACACACAGTGTAGTAGCATGGTAATACACACCTCCTGGTTTGTTGATGTGCAGCTCCTTGAAAAATAAGGTGATTCGTGTGGACAGATGAAAGCTGCTCTGAAAATGAATAGAATACAAAGCTCTTTATTTTACAATATACAAGAAACTCACATTTGCTCATTGTCAAATTTCTGTAAAAATACTGATGCAGACCTGTAGAAAAAATGTGAAATTGATGATATACATTAATTTCTGTTTACATATGTATATGATTGTGTATTTTTGCACGATATTCTATCTTCCATTTTAAGGGTAACCCGCATATCAAAAAGCCCTGTCAGAACCGACATATTACCATGATATCATCAGCTACTTTGTTATCACAGAGATGGACTGCACCAGTAAATGTAATCTAGAATGGGGTAGAGTCAGTTTGAGGTCACTCTTTTCAGGGAATTTGATGAATATATGGTCTCCTGTAATTTGGGAGCAGGTGGGGTCACAGGTGGAATACAATAGGTGGGTTTCTATTTCATCTCAGTCGAGGTAATTCTATAGAATTCAAGCCATAAAAGAAATAGTGTTTGTCTGCATTTGGGCTACAATTGTCTGTGTCTCTGTCTGCGTACACCTGGGTCTGACTTGAATTGTTTGACAGGGCCAAAAAATACAGTACTGTACAGTGCAAATTGTAGTTTAACCAATGGTTTAGAAAAAAACATACAACAGACACACATGTGCAAATAGGATCACCTTTGGGAATCACAAGGGTAGTCCTATTATCGAGGTGGTCTTTAATTTTCAGACAGGAACTTTTTCACATTGTTGTATTGCGATCCCAGCAAATCTATGCGATTTTATTATCAATTTGATCTTTTATTGGTCTTTATTGTGAGGTTTATACATATAGATCCACGGTTCTGGTGTTGTCTTTCTATTTTGTCTGTCTTTCCATGCTATTTCTGTGTCACTATATGTTTCCATTTTTTCTTATATATTTTATGTATTCATGGCTGGTACTCTCCTCAAACCAAATATTTACTTTCGGATCCCTTGTTATAACACGTGTACTCCAAGATATATTTGTGATCCTTTGATATACAACACTTTAGAGCTTACCTGACTTTACTTCAACCAGCCATCTCAAATTCGTATTCATTTTTTGAACATGAAATATATCTTATCACATTATGTACAAAATATACCCCCTTTTTATCTTAAATTCCACAAAGCTTTTCATAGAAGTACAAAAAAAAAAATACAACTTGAAATATATAAAGAGATAAAGGTATAGTAATTGTAAGCATACATGAATATATGAATTGCATACAATGTTATTGTCACTCCTGTCCTGTTCAAATTAAGGGCTACCAAAAATAAGTGTGAACGTAAATGCCCTTAAAAGTGTTTCTTTTGTGTGTTGTTAAAAGCCTAACTTCACATTTGTCTAGTACCCTTTCATTGAATAGAAGGCTGTGCAATTAACTGTCAACTTCACTTGGAATGTGACTATTTAACTCTGAAGTGTCTTGCTTGTTTTGAAGGGCTACTAATCATGTACATTTTGTAGCTGGTCTGCCCTATTTCTTTATTCTGGTATCATAACAGCTTTAATAAATTACCCTGTGAACGCTCTGCTGATTTTAAGAGTATTATGCACATGAAAGAACGTCCTCTTGTAAGTTAAGCATAGCTCAAGGAGAACTTCATGTAACCCTGCTTTTGAATTTAACCCCTTTTTGAGCCCTTAAGTTAACTGGGTGAGAGGGTTCTTAAGGATTGGGGTTATGCAGGTAAATTCTTAAACAAGATAAAACCAGTAAACGGTCTTATATACAGGATTGCATGTCCATACAATGTCATTTGCAACTGACATACATTTTGTCAGTAATTTGTATTATCTACCTAATAATTTAGCTGTACACATAAGTTAATTGGTTTCAAAGTCGTTCTTCATGTATTTGTATAATTCATACTTACTGGCATCATTTTGGATCCTTATTGGTATGATTTCTTCACAAAAAGTAATCAATAATTGTTGTTGGTTTGGTCTGCCTTAGGTCTTGAGGTCCACACCCATCATGCTTGATCAAAACAAACTGTTTATGTGACGATGGCATTCCATAGACTGCCAACTGTCCTTGCCAGAACATAGACCCATGTGGTTGTGTACCTTGTTGGTTTACATGTTCCTAACATTGTCTGTCACTGTCAGACTTTGACAGAATCTGACTGACTAGGAACTTGTCTGGTTGATCATAACACAGAGGTGACAGTGTGAATCGTTCCAAGGGTAAGTTGTAAATATCCAGCCGTGTAAGCACTGAGTCGGAGCATTTCATGGATCGGTGAACAAGCCCCCATCCACTATTGTTAAAAGCATTGATATCTCCAACAATCAAAATGTGATCACTCGCATTTTGAATGCATGCATTGTAATTCCCGCATTGCCCTTGGCTTTTCTTAATTGAATCCCTGTTTAATTTGCATTTAGCATATAATCTACATGAACAAATTCAGGATGCTGCTAATTGCTTTTCGGGTGTCATTGGCATTATCGGTTTTTCTTTATTGCATTTAAGAGAACAACTTATAATTTTTGAGCACTGAATAATGTTTACATATTGAACTGTGCCTTTTTGGTGGCTATCAGGTCGTGATAATACGTATGTTTACTCAGTGTTATTTTCTCTGAGTGTCAATTACCTGGGAATTGGGTAAAATAATTGTAGGTATGAAATGGTTCCGAAATTGACGCAAGGTGGAGCATATGCGGTGCATGTAGAATTAGACGCCCTCTGGGTATTATCATTGTAACAATTATAACATGACATATAGTGTGTACTTGGCATGCAAATGTTACCATTTTGTATTAATTAGATTGTGTAATTAATTTCAGTGTAATTACTGCAAGCTGCTTTATGTATCGATGTCAATGTCTTGATGTTTCTGGTTTCTGGGTCTGAAGCTTAGTGAGCTTGTTTGACCAGTTGCATACGTAATGATGAGATTGGAGTCCACACACTGTGTAACACATTTGCCGATGGGTGGGGTCTTATTTGTCTCAGACCTTCAGGAGAACTAGCCAGTATCATGGCAGTATGAGTTGGGTTGGATGCCTTTAACCATTACACCACCAAGCTGTATAATTCTTTTTCTCAGCCTTTGGCTAATTCGCCTGTTACTTAGTCTTTCGTGACAGACACATGCGTGCAGCAAACATGTAATAAATGTATAACTTGTCACCATGGAAACAAAGAGCATTTCCGCACCCAATAGGGTAAGGCTTTTTTCTTTCTTTCTTTTTTTGCTAATGCCATGTTTTCTCTCTTCTTTCTGTCGTTACTTTGTCTTAAATCTCTCTTCAAATGATTTCTAAGTTTGAGCTATATGCTTAAAATGAACCAGTAAATACATATATAGGTTAAATTTCTTTATTTGGAATATTTACAAGTTGATGGATTTCATGTATGTGAAAACCAATCAAATTGTACAAAACAATAACAATGAATACTATAGATCTACACACAATTGCTTCAAATTTTAATTAACTACCAACAGCATGTAACTATATGCATATGGGAATGTCACTGTACATGTTTATTCACAAATCAAATGCATTTATTTAACTTGTATCAATATTATCATAAGCACAGCACATTTGGTGTGTATTTACAATGGATCAGCTTCGAATCCACTGTAATAAAACAGTAAATATGACATTTCATTATTCATCATCACTGTCCAGCTTTTTTGAGGTCATGGGGTACAATAAAAGAAGAGTGACGGATGATATAACTACTAACAAAACGAAAACCATGAGGAAAAATCGATCTAATATTTTAGCAACATCTTGCCATTCAACTCTCAATGTCTCTTGCTCATCCTTTTCTCTCAGTTTGGCAGTGATGTGTTGGAGATGCTTCACAACTTCTTCCAACAAAGGTTTCTTTTTTCCTTGTCCTTGCATGACTAAGGAAGAAATCTGTTCATACAGTCCATTTTCGTCGATTGGGGCATGGACGCCATCTTGGGGCACGTGCCCAGAGCGTGAGTTTCCGGTCACGCCTTGGGCGTATTCCCGCGTGAACTCGCAAAGTTGATAAACAGTCTGTCCTCTCCTCTGTTGCCCCATGCACACCATGGGCGCCATGACGTTGTATGTAACGTTACGTAACCATTTAGGGACAGGTGCATTGGGGTCACGGTGGTGCAAGTTTAGCACCACAACGCAAATTAGGATGCTGGTTGCTGTCATGGCCATGATGAGGGTCAAGTAGATGCCTAAAACAGGAAATCATCATTAGTTTTCTGCACTCAATTCATCTCAGTACAGTTGCATTCTCCTCTCAACAAATGCTTTGGGGCCTTGCCAGGTTGTTTAAAAAGTGAAACTGACCTTCCCAGATAGCATTCCAAATCGTATCAACGTCGGCGCGTTGTCTGCGATGTTGAACGATATTGTACCGAGGGTGGCCGATATGGAAACGACGCTGGCCCGATTTGGAATGCTATCTTGGTTGAGGTTGCAATGAAGAGGTAGCCTCATCAATGAGGTATTCTTTAGTACAGGTTCCTCCTATACTTGTACATAATGATAGACCCATTTGCAATTAAGATGTTGTCTGATGATATGGCATACTTTAGTGACAAACTTAAAGATGTTCTTTGATCACTTGGAAACTTAGAACATCAAGAAAGAACCACGCACATTCCCTTCCAACATCCAGATTTTAATTTTCAACACAATTTAAATCCATTACCGAAATGAAATATTTAGAATAATCTCATATTATTCAGAAAGAAGCAACTGGGGTTATTAGAATTAATTCTGCATTCCTAATCTTCCGGAGCACCTGAAACATCAAAACCTAACCCTTATTATATTCACCTTGCTGTCTTGTTTAATTTGCACACAATCAGCTTATGTCAACTGGACTAATTTAGCATGACATGTATAAAAAGGCAGAAATGTGATGCATCAATATCATGAACAAATAGTAATCAAGAGGATCCACTCCAACTAGATTTCGAGGGTGGGCAGGGGGGCCTAGTTTAGTTGTAGCGTGCTGGGCTTCCGACCACTGGGTCCCGGGTTCAATTCCCGGCCAAGCCAATGTTGGATGGCTGTTTCCTTCCTCTCATTGCCATGGTCCCTACCTGTCCTAATTAGCCCATCAGTTGCAGAAATACAGGACGTAAAGCCCTAATCCACCACCACCACCAACTGGATATCGATAATGATAAGTTGGTAACATCATCTTTTTCCAAAGATGCACACTCATTATTTGTACTTCTTTAACAATTCAAGTAGGCCAACTACATTTTCTCAAGGACAAACTAGTTGTTCAGTAGGTCAGTAGGGTTATTTTATAGCCCCAAGGAAACTGGATATGTCCAACTAGGCGTTTTGATCAACCTAACTGCGTTAGACTGGGCCAACCCAATTTACTGTCCATTACACAGACATGTTTACTGAAGGATCATCCTTCCAAACAAATGTCTGGCAGAACTTGATGAGTGTCCCAGAAATGTTGTTTTGATTGCAATTTGTTTGTTTTGTGGTTTCTGCAGTAATACAGGCAAAGTGTAATGTCTCTTAGACAATCCTCTGATGGTAATTTCTCTGGATGAGAAATGACACTTTACATCAGGAGACAAAATCATCCAGCATGGAACAAAATGGACAGTAATGTTAATCATCAATCAAACCCATTGCAATGAACTACTACTTTCCCATCTTTCCAATATAATATTTTGCCCCTTTTTGCCATCATTACGACAATTTATCATACAGAAACGACAAAACAACTATGTAATATACCAAAAATTAAATAAACGTTTTTGCGTTATCAGTTACTGAGTTTGACTTTTTTGTTAATATTTATTTTTTGTTCTTTGGCTCCAATCTTTTTGAAAAAAAAGTACATATATATATATGAGTCATGATATGACCAAAAAACATGTGGTCATCCAATTTGAATCTCACTATGCCCCAGTATACAGTGTAGTCCATATGTGATGGAAACAGCCTGTTAACACTGTCACAGAATCTGTTTTATTGTCATTTGCATTCCATATACCCACACATGAAGTATCGTAAAAGAAAGAAAAACCACGGGATTAATAAATCATAGTTTTTTCTCATATAAACGACTCAAAGAGCCCTGTGTATTCACTTGGTGGACTGGCATTTACCCTGCCCAAATAATGACAGGCTTTATGTGTATCCATGACTAGGGTGAAATCCGAGGCCCTAGCTTCATTTTGGGCATGCCCTTTCATCCAGCCTGCCATTCCTATGCCCGTTCACTGATATGCTTGGGCGGAAATTCACTCTTAACGCCCAAGGATTTGTGTGTTTACGTGTTTCTGTTAGATGAAAGGGACTGCATACAAATGGAGTGCATTTGGGTCCGCAATCCGCAGTCTGCAACCCCTGATCTGCACTTTACTGCTTTTGCAATTATGCATTTAGGTCCGCAATCTGCAGTCCGCAACCCCCTGATCCGCACTTTACTGCAGGCCTCTATTTTCAGCCTTTAGAATCTCGAGAACAAATCATACCAGAAGTGAGTTTGACAAAGCAAAATGTTATCTTTATTTATCCTTATGTAAAGTCTGAAAAACTAATGATTTTCAGAAACTAAGTTATGTGTAGCTCCTGAATTTGAAAGCATGTCAATAAACATTTTCCTCATTAATTCAGCAAAGAGCAACTTTTCACAAAGAAACTGAATTTTAACGAGGACTCAACAAGAACTCTGCAAACATTGTTGATGTTGAAGTTGAGAAACTTGTTAAGCTGGCATCAAACAAATGTGTAATATCGAGTAGATTCCAATTCATCACATCATTACATCTGCTGTTCATTTAGATTAATATCATCGTTGCAGTGGATGTAGTATGTGCAGTAAAACAATATAATGCTATTCAAATCAAAGCCATAGACTTAAAGCTTCTTTTTAAATGTTTTCATGGTACAAGAACTATCCATTAGCTAAATGGTCTTCACAATTTTATGGGAATATACATCAGTTTGTAACATCGGAAGTACAAAGGAAGTATATTCAGACTTAGTGACATATTATTGATGGTGCAACTATCTCACCAAGGCTAACTCCCCTCTAGCTCAACTGGTAGAGGCGTTGGGTTAGTTTGCTATATGACAATATTTCTCCATTATAGAGAGGAGCAGATGCAGACCTAGTTGCGGCCGGGCTATTGGTCATTTTAAGCAGCTGCTTAAGGTGTGTGCAGACCTGTCATTGGGCTGCAATTTGCCAGGAGTGGCACCATTTGGTTGGCAGTCACGTCAAGGTCTCTAGCTTGGCTCCATACCCATGGCCTCCTATGATTCGTCACCCCCTAAATCCTAAAGAATCCCCTCTCTTATACGACAAATAACAGGATACCCCTGGGCATAAATAACAACCCCACAAAGCCCTGTAGCTTTTCACTTATGATCGAGCCCCACCCCCAACTTGCTTCCCCCCTGCCCCCCAGCGCCCCATCAACATTACCCCATTATTGCAGAAACTTCAAGAACCATCTGCACCCAACATTACCATGGGTTTGCAAAAGAGTTTGAGGGAGGACATCAGTCACGAGTAGGTCACTAGGTTGGAGCATCTCCTATTACCACCAAAGGACATCAATAAAATGACCTAATATGACCTCATCTTACTGTCCATCAAATGGTTCTTCTTTGCATTCCATCATCAAATGACCAGGTCACAGTATTGCATCATTTTATAGAGCATAGTGGGAATTTTATCTTCAGGATAGCCTTATTAAATAGGGGTCTATTACCTCCCCATACAAAACACACCCGCTAACAGGCCTATTAACTCATAACTGATAGGCCTTTTTGGTCTGCATAGATGACACAATGTGCATTAATAGTCCATTGTCATGGTGAAGTTTGTACATGACATTGTTGTATCTTCATGACTATAGACCTTTTTGGTCTGCATAGATGACACAATGTGCATTAATAGTCCATTGTCATGGTGAAGTTTGTACATGACATTGTTGTATCTTCATGACTACATGCTTGATTGAAATTTAATAACTTTTAATAAATAAATTTCTTCATTACAACACAAATTAGCTACAATGCATCATAAATGTGATATAGCCTCCAAATCACTTCATGTTGGTTAAATATTCGAACAACAGACTTGACCGATCCAAACAAGTAATTGCTTATTACATTTAGTATAAACATTAACTGGGTTGCAAACATCACGCACTCTAATGGAGGCATATATCTGCATAAAGCATTAGTGAATTGATGCAGCGGATTTGCATGCAAGTATTCTTTTGTTTTCAGGGCAAGGAACTCTTTGTGTTCATAGGACTGCAGTCTCTGCTATAGTAAGCCATGCAAATGCCTCAAACGGACGAAAGAGATTATACTTTTGCACCCAAGATCTGGTGGAAGTAATGTGTGCTCTGGCTTTTCAGTACAGCACCTGCGTCCTAGTGTTTTTAAGGTATCTATATGGCACTCAGAAGTCTTTGTATTCTCTTTTTCTCACAGAAGCTTTGTTCATCAGCTCCACGAAACGTTGTTTTGGAATCATTACACTAGTAGTCTATTTAACCAAAGCAAATGGTGTGTAACAATTATAAAAATTTCGGTTGGTCAACTTAATCAATTTTTGGTCGACGAATAACTTTTTTATGCATTTCTAATCAATCTTCCGTATCTCTTTAGACAAGTGGTTAATTGACATTTCCTATGGTGTTTTTTTTTGTTATTGTCACTTTTGAAAATACATTCTCACTTGTGGAAGGATGCGTTTTTGTGTGGGATTTTTGTTTTTATTATCATCGTTTTTTTAATATTTTTTTACTTTACCAGCCTCTTACTACCGATATACCTTAATGATAGGCTACCATATCCCCTTTCACCTACATGTCATACAAAGTTGATGAAGGGCTTCTGTCTTTCCAACCCATACACCTCAAGGTCATACGTCAAGGTCATACGTCAAGGTCATACGTCAAGGTCATACGTCAAGGTCATACTACCTTTAATGCATTTGATAAGAGTCAGTCTCCATGGGACTACAGCAGTAACTACCACTCTATTTCGGCCGATAATTGGGGAACCGGAAGTCCCCTGTAACCAACAGACGCCATTACCTGCCAGGCAATGAAAGCCATGTCTCTGTGCCTGTAATTTCAGCAGCCATTTAATCCCTATTCTATTTAGCATCTACCAAGTATTATGGCTCTTGGTCATTCGTACATTTTGAAATTTCCCATTTCACATTTTATATAAAGACTTCTTTCAACACTTCCACAGCATGTTTATTGTATTTATGATCTGTTTGTCACACTGTATGCAACCCTTTAATGTTTTATTCATTAAGAAGAAGTTTGCACACATATTATTATAACTGAAACAGAAGAAGTCATAGCAACAACGTCAAACTGCCCACATAACTTTTAACTAATAAATAATAGAAATATGGGTGTCACGACACAGCAACTAACTCTGAAAGAAAGTTGAGGGCTCTTCAACTCAATAATACAAAGGTAACTCGTTCCTGAAAATTTGTATTTCCAACAAAAACATTTAATATTCTAATCCTACAACGGTGGGTTGTAGTTTGACCTTAATAACGTTCTAGAATTAAATTTATTTTCTCCTGGTTTTGTGCTGTCACATTCAACTGGCCAGTGACTACTTTCTGTTGCCCGAAATACCTCTCTTTATTTGGTCAAAGGACAATGACCCACTCGGGAATGCGAACCCTATTTATTGTCCGTTTGGTCTTTGATTCAATTGTGTTAATGAGGAAGGGGGAGTTTAGGTGGAAACTGACCAATGGTCAGCATACCATTGGTGACGCAGAAGACAAAAAGGTCCATTATATTTCAGTTATTGAAGCCACCAAAGTAAAAAAGACGCCTCTAAAATCTAGACCAAAAAGACATCTTTCCAAAATACTCTCAAAGAAGAACACTAATCTGTGTTACTCGTTGCAAACAAAATAGTAGCAGCTGAGGCCCAAAAAGTGCAATATTTAAGGAAAAAGTGATCACCGGAGTAGAACACGAAGTCTCATATACCAAAATGTTCCCATGAATGTAACCTGTCTGAAACTGGACATAAAAATATTGTAAACTTTTTGCGAACTCCATGGCAGATGTTTCCATAGCAACCTTTTTGTAAAAATCAGTTATTTTTTAATGCTTATGGGACTATAGTATGACCATGACTATGTTGAGAAACAGTTTAACCATACAGCATGACAGTACTACCATTGGGTGTCCTGATGGCCAAATTACTCATTTTTATGTCCAGTTTCAGACAGGTTACATTCATGGGAACATTTTGGTATACATTATATGAGACTTCGTGTTCTACTCCAGTGATCACTTCTTCCCCAAAAAAGGCCCACAGCTGCTCTACTAAAAGGGTTATCTTGATTTAGGCATTCCAATGTCTATTTATGAAAATATTTTTTTAAAGTGATTTATATGTAGAATATATTTATAAATGATAAAATGCCCACACATTGCTTTTGTGACTTTCAAAACTAATTTGCTGTTCTGGAAGCCACATAGGACGATGTCACTATGTTTGGACTTTATATAGCATCCTCTTACAACTACTTTGCATGTTAGAACATAAAAGCATCTAGTTCTAAAAACTTTATGTCATAGGAAATTATTTTAAAATATATACATTAACGAATAGAAATCATCTAATTATGGAAAAGAATGGTACTTACCTAGTAGAGGGACATATTCTGAAGTCTTCGGAACATTTTCCGCTACCAGGAGGAGGAAGACTGAGAAGGAGAGAAGAACGGTGATACCGAGGGACACCTTCTCTCCGGAGTTTGGTGGAAGGTAGAAGACGAGGAGAGCCAGAAGCGACATGGTGATACAGGGTGTTATGATGTTGATGGTGTAGAACATGGGTTTCCTTCTAAGAAAGAGGGTGAACCGAACCCTGGGGAAGGGTACACCTGGGTCGCTTTCGTAATATTGGTCGCTCGATTCAGCTTTGGTTTTGATTATCGCCCATTCGCCACTCGCTTTGTAAGCATCGAGGCCAATTACAGCTGACCCATTGGTCAGCATAACTTGAAGGCCATGATAAGCCCAATCAACCAGGTCAATGTGACACTCCTGGTCATCAAAGGGGTAATACGTGATGTCCAGTTGACATGACGTCACAAATTTACCCCCAGGGACCCAGTTGACGTCACCATTATGATTGACGCTCACTCTGAACCTCTTGAAGAACAGTTCATCGTAGATGGACTTGGCACTGAAACAAATAAATAAAAGCAAAAAAGGATAATCAACAAAATGCG
The DNA here is from genome assembly GCA_932294295.1 of Alitta virens. Taxonomy (NCBI): domain Eukaryota; kingdom Metazoa; phylum Annelida; class Polychaeta; order Phyllodocida; family Nereididae; genus Alitta; species Alitta virens. Next base: position 74,173,113 of record OW028573.1, on the reverse strand, counting down.
TAGTAAAACATATGATAAATTTAGCCATCTTATACCAAGAAAGCTTGATTATCAAATAGCAAATAAACAAAGATTAATTCGAAATTATGGGTTTTAGAAGTTAGTGTGGTTGTTTTGAATACTTCTAAAAGTAGGGATTGTATATCCTGAATGAATTTAATTTATTTAAAGTAATATTGTATATGTCTTTACTTTTTCTTGGGCAGATGCAACAGGCTAAATGCCTTATAGCATCTACCTCCAATGTGTTGAGATGTTGGATTTCTCATGTGCAATTGCTGTGTTAATTTTGTACATTAGCTAATGAGAATATAAAAAAAAATATTTTTTACTGTATTGAAGATCTATTGAACAAGTTGGAAACCAAATAAATTACAATTACAAAGAGGTACTCATTTTTGGGACAGACTACAGTGATTTGCAATTAACCATGTCTCAAGAAGATCAGTAAAGTTGGCTACCCGAACCTAGCTACCTGACAGCTACCCGGCAGCTACCTGAAGGTGTAAAGTTAGCTACCCGAACCCAGCTACCTGACAGCTACCGGGCAGCTACCCGAACTTTCCATGTATATAACTCAAAAACAGTTGAGTGTAATTTTTCCGTTTTTGCTCCAAAAGATACTTAGGGCAAAGGTTTACGTTCTAGAATTTTTTCGGAATTTTCCGAGCACGTCGAAGATGTGATAAATCAAAATAATTGAAAAAATGACGTTTCTTACCATAACGCAAACGGTAGCTTTTTGGAGTGTCCGGTTGAGAAAGCGCCGGTAGAAAACAAATATTAACTTTTATGTCTAACTTTTAGCATAGACAAAACTAGTCTTTGCAACCCTTAAAGGGGTCAAATTCATTAGTACTTTCGGGTAGCTGCCAGGTAGCTGGAATTTGGCTCGCCTCTTTTTTGCCACCCTCTCGTAAACGGTTTCACGGATCTTTACCGTTTTTGACACAAAGATACATTTGGCATAGGTCTACATTTTAGAATTTTTCCAGAATTTTCCAAAGGGTTACGGCTCTGAAATATCAAAAAAACTCAAAAACAACCTCTTTTGCCGTAGCTGCGATTGTAAATTTACCGGTTGACTGGTTGGGACAGTACCGGTAAAAAACAAAAATTAACTTTTGTATCTAACTTTTGCAATATGTAAAACTGACCTGTGCACCCGTTAAGTGGGTGTAATTAGGCCTTAGATTCGGGTAGCTGCCAGGTAGCTAGCTTCGCTATCGCATATTCCTCGAAAACGGTCAAACGTGATTTTTCCGTTTTTGCCCCAAAAGATACTTAGGGCAAAGTTTTACGTTCTAGAATTTTTTCGGAATTTTCCGAGCACGTCGAAGATGTGATAAATCAAAATAATTGAAAAAATGACGTTTCTTACCGTAACGCAAACGGTAGCTTTTTGGAGTGTCCGGTTGAGAAAGCGCCGGTAGAAAACAAAAATTAACTTTTGTGTCTAACTTTTAGCATAGACAAAACTAGTCTTTGCAACCCTTAAAGGGGTCAAATTCATTAGTACCTTCGGGTAGCTGCCAGGTAGCTGGAATTTGGCTCGCCTCTTTTTTGCCACCCTCTCGTAAACGGTTTCACGGATCTTTACCGTTTTTGACACAAAGATACATTTGGCATAGGTCTACATTTTAGAATTTTTCCAGAATTTTCCAAAGGGTTACGGCTCTGAAATATCAAAAAAACTCAAAAACAACCTCTTTTGCCGTAGCTGCGATTGTAAATTTACCGGTTGACCGGTTGGGACAGTACCGGTAAAAAACAAAAATTAACTTTTGTATCTAATTTTTGCAATATGTAAAACTGACGTGCGCACCTGTTAAGTGGGTGTAATTAGGCCTTAGATTCGGGTAGCTGCCAGGTAGCTAGCTTCGCTATCGCATATTCCTCGAAAACGGTCAAACGTGATTTTTCCGTTTTTGCGCCAAAAGATACTTAGGGCAAAGGTTTACGTTCTAGAAATTTTTCGGAATTTTCCGAGAACGTCGAAGATGTGATATATCAAAATAATTGAAAAAATGACGTTTCTTACCGTAACGCAAACGGTAGCTTTTTGGAGTGTCCGGTTGAGAAAGCGCCGGTAGAAAACAAAAATTAACTTTTGTGTCTAACTTTTAGCATAGACAAAACTAGTCTTTGCAACCCTTAAAGGGGTCAAATTCATTAGTACTTTCGGGTTGCTGCCAGGTAGCTGGAATTTGGCTCGCCTCTTTTTTGCCACCCTCTCGTAAACGGTTTCACGGATCTTTACCGTTTTTGACACAAAGATACATTTGGCATAGGTCTACATTTTAGAATTTTTCCAGAATTTTCCAAAGGGTTACGGCTCTGAAATATCAAAAAAACTCAAAAACAACCTCTTTTGCCGTAGCTGCGATTGTAAATTTACCGGTTGACCGGTTGGGACAGTACCGGTAAAAAACAAAAATTAACTTTTGTATCTAACTTTTGCAATATGTAAGACTGACCTGTGCACCCGTTAAGTGGGTGTAATTAGGCCTTAGATTCGGGTAGCTGCCAGGTAGCTAGCTTCGCTATCGCATATTCCTCGAAAACGGTCAAACGTGATTTTTCCGTTTTTGCGCCAAAAGATACTTAGGGCAAAGGTTTACGTTCTAGAATTTTTTCGGAATTTTCCGAGCACGTCGAAGATGTGATATATCAAAATAATTGAAAAAATGACGTTTTTTACCGTAACGCAAACGGTAGCTTTTTGGCGTGTCCGGTTGAGAAAGCGCCGGTAGAAAACAAAAATTAACTTTTGTGTCTAACTTTAAGCATAGACAAAACTAGTCTTTGCAACCCTTAAAGGAGTCAAATTCATTAGTACTTTCGGGTAGCTGCCAGGTAGCTGGAATTTGGCTCGCCTCTTTTTTGCCACCCTCTCGTAAACGGTTTCACGGATCTTTACCGTTTTTGACACAAAGATACATTTGGCAAAGGTCTACATTTTAGAATTTTTCCAGAAATTTCCAAAGGGTTACGGCTCTGAAATATCCAAAAAACTCAAAAACAACCTCTTTTGCCGTAGCTGCGATTGTAAATTTACCGGTTGACCGGTTGGGACAGTACCGGTAAAAAACAAAAATTAACTTTTGTATCTAACTTTTGCAATATGTAAAACTGACCTGTGCACCCGTTAAGTGGGTGTAATTAGGCCTTAGATTCGGGTAGCTGCCAGGTAGCTAGCTTCGCTATCGCATATTCCTCGAAAACGGTCAAACGTGATTTTTCCGTTTTTAGGCCAAAAGATACTTAGGGCAAAGGTTTACGTTCTAGAATTTTTTCGGAATTTTCCGAGCACGTCGAAGATGTGATATATCAAAATAATTGAAAAAATGACGTTTTTTACCGTAACGCAAACGGTAGCTTTTTGGAGTGTCCGGTTGAGAAAGCGCCGGTAGAAAACAAAAATTAACTTTTGTGTCTAACTTTTAGCATAGACAAAACTAGTCTTTGCAACCCTTAAAGGGGTCAAATTCATTAGTACTTTCGGGTAGCTGCCAGGTAGCTGGAATTTGGCTCGCCTCTTTTTTGCCACCCTCTCGTAAACGGTTTCACGGATCTTTACCGTTTTTGACACAAAGATACATTTGGCATAGGTCTACATTTTAGAATTTTTCCAGAATTTTCCAAAGGGTTACGGCTCTGAAATATCAAAAAAACTCAAAAACAACCTCTTTTGAAAAAATGACGTTTTTTACCGTAACGCAAACGGTAGCTTTTTGGAGTGTCCGGTCTAACTTTTAGCGTACACAGAACTGCTCCACTCTCTTTCATATTCATACTCTGGTTAATATATTTTTTCCTACATCTTGATGCATTGTGTAGTTCTGCAGTCACTGTAAGTAAAGGTTTTATGACAGCTATTTTCACAGATCTAAATCTAAACAATTTTTATCATTTTAAGCATAGTCTGATTGATGAAAGTAAAAAGTTATAGATAGATAGCATTTCCCGCCATTTTCGGAGGGCTGCATCTTGTGGCTAGAACCTCTTCTGATGATTCAAGTCAATGTGATCAGCAAATAATGCCAGCCTAGGATAAAATTACAGCCCAAAAACATTAAGAAGCTGTCGCACAGCTATGTTCGCCTACGTACTAAGCCACAATGCGATACTCCCCCGGTAACTTTTGCTTTCATCTGGAAACCAAAATGTTGACAAGGACATCATGGACATCACAAACTGAGAACAAAAGTTCTTTCCCCCTTTCATACAATAATTCATACTCAATTTATACCCATAGACTCATTTAATCTTTAAGAGTATTTGTCCATTTTGTGAAATTCATTAGAATTACAACACAGAGGAAAACAAATCCAAACAATTAGGATATTTTTATGCTTTTTGTGAAGCAATCTACATAGGTGAGTATGAAGATTCAAGGATCCCGAGCAAAGACAGTTACAAATGCCGCATTTGCATTGCATTTTAAATGCATATGCACTTGCAAACATTTGCACTTACATTTGCATTTTTTAAACTGAATATTTACATTTGCATTTGATTTTAAAACATTTGCATTTTTTCAAATGTCTTTCTAAATGCTAGTTTAGGTAAGACTTGAAAATAAGCACATACTAATATTGTAAGTTATAATTAATTACTTGTAATATAACTTACACAGATTTAAAACTTCACACAGTAGATAGTTCATTACAAATTGATAAACAATTATTAGCTAAAAAGTCTTCACAAAAGAATGAAAAAGTGGCATTTATTGTATAGGTTAATGTTGCTCAAATTGTCAATTACTCAATCAATAAGAGTTGTATATACATCAAGTTTCTTATATTATTATCTGCTATTAAAGTGTGCATTGAAACACTTTGAGGTATTTTTAGTACACATCATATTTACCCCATGGTGTCTTGTGTTACCTATTTGATAAGCTGTCCAATGTATTGATGATCTCTTTTCTAATATCATTTATCTTATCTCATTTTAAATGATGCATTTTATCAGATTTTTACGGTGGCTGGGAAAGGACATGCACTTTTTATTTTTTATTTCGTTCTCACGAAATAGTATTCATGCAGGATTTCGTTATAACGACATAGTATTTCGTTATAATGAATTACTAATTTGTTCAAACGAAATGCTTATTTTGTTTGGACGAAATATTAGTCCCTACAAGATCCTTACAAGATCCAAGAAGTGCTGACACTGGTTTTCCAGTGAACCCATCAAAGTTACCTTCTTTTTAACAGAATAAGACACAAGAAAAATTCACACTGTTAATTTAGTAATGGCTTGGAGAAATTAGACCAGGAGAGGACACTGGGGTACATCAAAGGTAGAATTAGGCCCCCCCCCTCCTCCCAACCCCCTCCAAACATTTCCAACCCCACCCCTGCAGTTTCGTTAAGTGCATTTGATTGAAAACCTATTTCTGGTCATGCTCTTCTGTTGTGATACTGAGGCCTATCTGTCTGTCTATCTATCTATCTGGGTTGTAGATAAATTAGGTTATCCCCTACTGAAGAGAAAGGGTGTAGCCACATGGGGGGGGGCGATATGGGGTCAGATCCCCCACACCCCCACCCCAAGGCCCTTAGAAGTTGGAATGAAAAATTTGAGAATTTCACCTCTGCGGCATGTTAAGCCAAAATTATATACTATTTAATGTTATTATTTAGTTAGTGTGAACTTAAATAGTGTTATAAGTTTCTTTTTCTTTTCACAATTTTTAAAGAGCTCAACCTCTTCAAAATGTTAGCTCTGGTTGCGACCCTCCCAAAGGAGTTCCACCACTGGTCAAATGACTTTGATTTCATGACTTACATTATGTAGGCCTATAAGCATGCAGTCCCCTCTTGTCTTATAGCTGCAGCCAATTTTATTTTTTCGATTTAATAACCTGGTATTCTGTTTGTCATCTTTTTCTACTTGTTGTGGTGTATATATGTATGCAGATAAAGATATCATATAGTGTGCTTGATAGGATAGGATAGGATAGGATAAGATGCTTTTTCCCCCATTGTAGGCAATCTTCATGTGCAACTTCTCAGCTGAATGGCATTTGGAGATGTTCCCTTGTACTTGGTGTCTATGCTTAAGCAAATAAAATTCTCCATACATGTGTAACATAAGTGCATGTGTCCCTCTCTTTCAGTTGATAATCAACCCTTGTGAGTGGGAAAGAACTTGCCTAAAAGGGCTGCACTAAGTTCACTTTCTGCTATCTATCTATCTATCTATCTATCTATCTATATATATATATATATATATATATAGATCTTTATCAATCAATCAATCAATCAATCTATCTATCTGTCTATCTATCCATCTATCCATCTATCTATCTATCTATCTGTCTGTCTGTCTGTCTGTCTATCTGCCTTAGTATTTGACTCAGATTAGGGGCAACAACTGACACCACTTGTACAATGTGTTATATATGTTATTCTATCATTGACTATTGAATGCAGGTCAACTTACTTAGACTGAGTAATTCTTCTGGCCATATATCAGCAACAGTTTAACGTATTTTCCGTGAGTACGAAATACTATTTCATTCCCACAAAATAAAAAATAAAGAGTGCATGTCTTAACCCAGCCATCGTAGATTTTAACTATTTTATGGTATGTTTTGATGCAATTTCTCTCTGTACAAAGAGGTTAAATAACTACTATTAAAATTAAAGTTCTTAAGCTATTTTTTCAAAGGTCAATTTAGTCATGCTAAATCTGAACACAATAGAGAAGAGGAATTTCCCTTCTACTGACTGTCACCCTTTCTTATGTAATTCCTAACAATAGGGGCTCAGCAAAACAGTACATTTAATTGACTATTGTTGACCTAGAAAATGTCCTAGATTTAGACCTCTATTTTGTCAAACATGTGGTCTTTGTTTAATCACCCAGTGAAACTGAGTAAAATATCAGGTGCAATACTTGAATACTACACAATAAATAAATATTGTTAAACATTACCTAAACATAACATTTTGTTCACTGCAACATTGGCACTTATTAATGAATGAGTGAGAATATTACATAAGCGTCTTAACCACAATGATTTGATTATAGAAGGATGATATAATAATATAATACAGTGGAAATTCCTAATCATCACTATAGTTGGCCACTTCCATTTTTAAATCTTAAATTTAAAAATAATTGTTATATATCTTGATACTTTTTTTAGGTCTATTACATTTGAAAAAAGCAAATACATTTGCATTTAAATGTGTTTCTAAAAGTTCATACTTGCATTTGCATTCTATAATTAAGATGATGAAAATAATTTAGAATTTTTAAGGTACCAAAGGTAGCAGTTACCAAATGCATCCACCAGGGGAGCTAAAGTCTTATGCATCAGATCGAATTTGGCTTTTCTTACTTTTCACACAAAAGAAAATCCAGAAAATAAATAAATTTTCATTATGGATTTTCTAATTGTCTGTGAAAAAAACTGTCATAAAAAAACCTCTTTACTTACAGTGACTGCAGAACTACACAATGCATCAAGATGTAGGAAAAAAAATATTAACCAGAGTATGAATATGAAAGAGAGTGGACCAGTTCCGTGTACGCTAAATGTTACACACAAAAGTTTGTTCTGTTTCATTACGGCGCTTTCTCAAACGGACACTCCAAAAAGCTACCATTTGTGTTATGGTAAAAAACGTCATTTTTTCAATTTTTTTGATTTATCACATCTTAGACGTGCTCAGAAAATTCCGAAAAAATTCTAGAACGTAAACCTTTGCCCTAAGTATCTTTTGGCACAAAAACGGGAAAATCACGTTTGACCGTTTTCGAGGAATATGCGATAGCGAAGCTAGCTACCTGGCAGCTACCCGAATCTAAGGCCTAATTACACCCACTTAACGGGTGCACAGGTCAGTTTTACATATTGCAAAAATTAGATACAAAAGTTAATTTTTGTTTTTTACCGGTACTGTCCCAACCGGTCAACCGGTAAATTTACAATCGCAGCTACGGCAAAAGAGGTTGTTTTTGAGTTTTTTTGATATTTCAGAGCCGTAACCCTTTGGAAAATTCTGGAAAAATTCTAAAATGTAGACCTATGCCAAATGTATCTTTGTGTCAAAAACGGTAAAGATCCGTGAAACCGTTTACGAGAGGGTGGCAAAAAAGAGGCGAGCCAAATTCCAGCTACCTGGCAGCTACCCGAAGGTACTAATGAATTTGACCCCTTTAAGGGTTGCAAAGACTAGTTTTGTCTATGCTAAAAGTTAGACACAAAAGTTAATTTTTGTTTTCTACCGGCGCTTTCTCAACCGGACACTCCAAAAAGCTACCGTTTGCGTTACGGTAAGAAACGTCATTTTTTCAATTATTTTGATTTATCACATCTTCGACGTGCTCGGAAAATTCCGAAAAAATTCTAGAACGTAAACCTTTGCCCTAAGTATCTTTTGGCGCAAAAACGGAAAAATCACGTTTGACCGTTTTCGAGGAATATGCGATAGCGAAGCTAGCTACCTGGCAGCTACCCGAATCTAAGGCCTAATTACACCCACTTAACGGGTGCACAGGTCAGTTTTACATATTGCAAAAGTTAGATACAAAAGTTAATTTTTGGTTTTTACCGGTACTGTCCCAACCGGTCAACCGGTAAATTTACAATCGCAGCTACGGCAAAAGAGGTTGTTTTTGAGTTTTTTTGATATTTCAGAGCCGTAACCCTTTGGAAAATTCTGGAAAGATTCTAAAATGTAGACCTATGCCAAATGTATCTTTGTGTCAAAAACGGTAAAGATCCGTGAAACCGTTTACGAGAGGGTGGCAAAAAAGAGGCGAGCCAAATTCCAGCTACCTGGCAGCTACCCGAAGGTACTAATGAATTTGACCCCTTTAAGGGTTGCAAAGACTACTTTTGTCTATGCTAAAAGTTAGACACAAAAGTTAATTTTTGTTTTCTACCGGCGCTTTCTCAACCGGACACTCCAAAAAGCTACCGTTTGCGTTACGGTAAGAAACGTCATTTTTTCAATTATTTTGATTTATCACATCTTCGACGTGCTCGGAAAATTCCGAAAAAATTCTAGAACGTAAACCTTTGCCCTAAGTATCTTTTGGCGCAAAAACGGAAAAATCACGTTTGACCGTTTTCGAGGAATATGCGATAGCGAAGCTAGCTACCTGGCAGCTACCCGAATCTAAGGCCTAATTACACCCACTTAACGGGTGCACAGGTCAGTTTTACATATTGCAAAAGTTAGATACAAAAGTTAATTTTTGTTTTTTACCGGTACTGTCCCAACCGGTCAACCGGTAAATTTACAATCGCAGCTACGGCAAAAGAGGTTGTTTTTGAGTTTTTTTGATATTTCAGAGCCGTAACCCTTTGGAAAATTCTGGAAAAATTCTAAAATGTAGACCTATGCCAAATGTATCTTTGTGTCAAAAACGGTAAAGATCCGTGAAACCGTTTACGAGAGGGTGGCAAAAAAGAGGCGAGCCAAATTCCAGCTACCTGGCAGCTACCCGAAGGTACTAATGAATTTGACCCCTTTAAGGGTTGCAAAGACTAGTTTTGTCTATGCTAAAAGTTAGACACAAAAGTTAATTTTTGTTTTCTACCGGCGCTTTCTCAACCGGACACTCCAAAAAGCTACCGTTTGCGTTACGGTAAGAAACGTCATTTTTTCAATTATTTTGATTTATCACATCTTCGACGTGCTCGGAAAATTCCGAAAAAATTCTAGAACGTAAACCTTTGCCCTAAGTATCTTTTGGAGCAAAAACGGAAAAATTACACTCAACTGTTTTTGAGTTATATACATGGAAAGTTCGGGTAGCTGCCAGGTAGCAGTCAGGTAGCTGGTTTCGGGTAGCTAACTTTACACCTTCAGGTAGCTGCCGGGTAGCTGTCAGGTAGCTAGGTTCGGGTAGCCAACTTCACTGATCAGTCTCAAGAAGACATTTTCTAAATTTCCACATCTTTGGTTCATCTATGACAACATTTTTGGTGTCTGTTCACAAGATCACTCCTGAAATAATGCCATTGATTTGCAGGAGGAGTAACATGTCTCCAGGGCTCCGTACATACCGCATGACTCAATACAACTGTGACAATTTGGAAACAAAGCAAATCAAGCGAGGTGTTCCATAAGTTTGAAAAACCTCACTGCATTTGTCTCATTACTTTAGCTGTCTGGTTCATGCTTGCTGCAGATTTGGGCCTTCTTGAGTGTTCCTCAGACTCAGACTTCCTCTTAGGAGAACTGTTTGCACTCTCTGATTGGCCAAACACAACAATTTGACAGACTAATGACTTGGAACAACGGAAGTTGGGTTAATGAATGCCGCCCAACAATGTGCACGATTCTGGTATTGTCTTGTATTTCATATTTCTTTAGCATTATTACCGTTTGTAATTACTCCTTTACATAAGCAGCTTTCCCTATAATATATTTTTGTCAATTAGACTTATTCTGACTAGTCTCTTCATCCAGACATCAGCCAGCAGGTTCTTATTTATTCATACAGAACACAAAGGTGAAGTATAAACGAGACAAAGGTATTACAATTTCGGAAGATGACTCCTCAGAAATCTAATTTTCGGGTTTGGTCTTCGTCTTATTTCTTCATGATTAAGCCACTGGTGATACAGCACAACACTGTGCTGTCACCTAACAGCCCAACGACCTAATTATATGGACATTCTTTGCTAGTTAACCATGTAGCTGATAGGCTGAGTATAAACTTAAGAAATCTTCTCTAAAATACAAGAGAAATGGATTCTTTTTTTGTTTTTACTTTTGACAATTTTTCTGAATTGCCTGCTTGTCAGAACAAGAATTGCATAAACTCAGCACATGAACATCTAATTATTCTGTAATTTTATTACTAGACCTTTAATACCATCAGCTAGCCTATAGAATATAAGAGAAATTTACGGTGGCCCAGAAGTACAATTTTGCAGCGATGCTCTGTTGCGTTGCTGCTGAGTAATGTTGCGTGGCTGCTGAGTGATGTTGCGTTGCTGCTGAGTAATGTTGCGTTGCTGAGTAATGTTGCGTTGCTGCTGAGTAATGTTGTGTTGCTGCTGAGTAATGTTGCGTGGCTGCTGAGTGATATTGCGTTGCTGCAGAGTGATGTTGCTGCAGAGTGATGTTGCGTTGCTGCAGAGTGATGTTGCATTGCTGCAGAGTGATGTTGCGTTGCTGCTGAGTGATGTTGCGTTGCTGCTGAGTAATGTTGCGTTGCTGTTGAGTAATGTTGCGTTGCTGTTGAGTAATGTTGCGTGGCTGCTGAGTGATGTTGCGTTGCTGCTGAGTAATGTTGCGTTGCTGAGTAATGTTGCGTTGCTGGTGAGTAATGTTGTGTTGCTGCTGAGTAATGTTGCGTGGCTGCTGAGTGATGTTGCGTTGCTGCAGAGTGATGTTGCGTAGGAGTGATGTTGCGTTGCTGCAGAGTGATGTTGCATTGCTGCAGAGTGATGTTGCGTTGCTGCTGAGTGATGTTGCGTTGCTGCTGAGTAATGTTGCAGTGCTGCGGAGTGATGTTGCTTTATTAGTAGGATATATATGCTTTCTCATTCATCTATCTTCTTCAAAAACCTGTATATACATCTAGCCTGTATATTAAATGAAAATAAATGTCATATTCCCACCTATCTAAAAGGTATGAAATATGAGACGTTTAGGTGGAGGTGGTTCAGTAACATCAGGTTGTGATGTACCAGGTATGCCATCTTCACAATATGAATTACTTAATTGTATATTAAGTTTAGAGTATTCATTTGAGGAATTTTATTTTATTTTATATAAATTATCAATATTTTGTTGTTGTTTCTGAAAATAATCCAACTGGAATTAAAATTGATATTGCATGTTCCATCTATGATCAAAACAATTTTATAGAAAATCTCCCTCTTTAATATGCATAATAAACAGGAATCAGTTGAAATTTTGAGTTTCAATTCATGCTTGTGATCAATGATGAAAAAGCATGATTTACCCCATTTTTTTCATCATTCAAAATGCGAATAGCAATTGACATAACGGTCACGGCTGATTGCTATTACATATATATAGTATAAATCATGGTAAAAAATATTGACTACACCATTGGAGACTTTGCACTACGAATTGCATGGTGTGTGTTTGTTATGTTACTTTCCATAAATTACATATTGCAACATAAAACCAGAAAGCATTCTAATATATGAATAATTAAAAAATATTGAGTTGGCCGTCTTGGTAATTGGCCGTTTTGGTCGATTGGCCGTTATGGGGGGGGGGGGGTGGCCGTTTTGGCTAGTTGGCCGTCATGGGGAGTGGCCGTTATGGTCGTTGGCCGTTTTGACTGTACGCCAAAACGATTCCGCCGCAACAAAACAATTTCGCCGCAACAAAAAAATTCCGCCGCAACAAAAAAATTCCGCCACAGCAAAACAATTCCGCAACGCAGCAACGTTCTGCAACAATGCAGTAACGTCCTGCAACAATGCAGTAACGTCCTGCAGCAGCGCAACAGAGCATCGTGGCAACATTGTACTTCTGGGCCACCGTAGAAATTATTGATTTACATTAGATGAGTAAACGAGAAAAACATGAGCATAATTAGGTCACTGGGATGTGAGGTGACGACACACGGTGGTAAGCAGACCAATTACCGTTGATCAGAATGACCTGACCTAGTTCCTGTTGCATGGGCTGCCCTGATTGGTTCATGATTGAATCTACAGACTCAGATTGCCTTATAGCAAGCAAATTAATTGATAAATTCTTAGTTATAGCTAGGGCCCTAACTATAAATATGTGGCTCAAGTGAGTTTCGTGGATCCAGGCACTCCATGACACTCCAAGCCTTTTTGTGTCATCGTTACTTTTGCCTCTGGTAGCAGGTCCCAAAAGTTGACACATGTGGTTAAGATCAGTAGCACTATACAAATACATGTTTGACATCTTTATATCATAACTAGTGTCTAAATGATATTAACCTGCACCATGTAGACATCATGTCAGGAACCTGCAGAATAAACTCTGCTCTCAGAAACGGATAATGAGCCCTTCCAGCCCTTCCAACAAGGTAATCGCAGAGGAAAAGCTTTCAAAACGAAGTTCATTTGTTGAGCATGACCTTACATCTTTGGAAGAATGGTTAATGCAATGTTTGGGGTGTTTAGTGTGCCTTGCCTTGTGCAACAGTTTTACTATTGTACAGGTGGACCCTGCCTTGGGACCACCTTGTTAGTATGGCCACCTTGCTATTACACCACTACAGGTGGACAATTGAAATTTACAATACATTACCACCAAAAATGTTGACCCTACAGTTGTGCAGATACAGACGCGTGAATAGTGAAACTATTGCTCAACAACAGTAATGGATGGCTTGGCAATTCATTCCTAGCACGACGTAGGGGTCCTATTCTTTCTGCAGAAGTGTTATCCTAAGATCTCGACGGATTATTTGCTGTGCGTAGGTTTACGCTCAAGGTTGTGACGAGGCACAGGGATGAGTAATCCAACCCGACCGGGTCTACTTTCCACAATGGTGCATTTTTGCAGATGCCAAAAGCAAATAGGAACCCACTGACCAAAACTGATGAGCAAGATCATGCTGCGAGAAGCAGATAGATGCATCAATAATCTGCCCTCCACAATATGCAGCTGCTTAACTCAGACCAGAATGAATTCTTTTTGGTCCCTGGTGGCTGGGGACAGGACAGGAAGGCTGTGAAGAGCAAATCCGAGCCAGAATCAACAACATGACAGAGAGACAAATTGAAATCCTGCAAACATGACATCTTTTGAACATTGATATTAGCACTCACTCATTGGGGCAATATTTGACAAAAATGCTCCAAAACAGATTGCGTAATTCTTGAGACAACATTGTATAATATAATTTACATGGTTAAAATATTTTGATTATGTTTCGTGATGATATGATTCATGATATTGTCACAATCATTCCTCGGGTCCACACTTTCATACTGTTATATCATACTCAGATAATATTGTCACAACATAATTTGAATGAGAATCCGGATGTTGTAAAAATATCTGTTCCATTAAATATTTTATTAAAAACATTGCTACAAGGATTTTACTCACCTTATGAAAATATGTCTTCCATTATTTCCATAATGTTTTGTGATAATATATTTAATGATTAATGATGTTGCCACGAGCATTTCTAGGGTCCACACCATTTTATTTTTACCCTTCATTTAGAACTGTCATAGTATTAAGACCGCCAAAATTGGACCAATGATGTAGGTTCTACTGCATATCAATTAATCAAGATGAGTGTGAATTTCAATTTGAGTGAACGCTATTGAATATACAAAATTGCAGTTTTGATTGATCCCATTTCACGTATACAATCAGTATTATCTCAATCGCAAACACTACATGAATGCATTGCTATAAATCTCTCCTTTATCAAAGTATGATCCGAAAAATGTGACTTCCCTAGTGTTAATCAACTTGTTTAGTGACGCAAATTACCAATCTGGGACCAAGCAGAGGGATTTGCTTTGATACCTAACTCTATAAAAATCAGCCAAAAAAGAAATAGCCATTGGTTAGATTTTATCTGTACCTAAATTTAGCTCATTTCCACTTTGAACTGACCTTCCAATCAGTAACATTGCAGTCTGAAAGTGTCCACCATTGCCTTTGATCAGTGCTGACCAAGCAACTTTTCTGACCCTTGATGATTTAGATCAGTTATTGCACACCTCAAAGATAGGTTATTACCACTTAATGGAGGCTACATAAGGCTTAATGAGCTAAAGTATCCATTTGTGGCTTTGGTCAATGCTTTGAAGAGGACAGGTAATTAGTGTGACAATTTTTTTAATTACAGTTTACAGTTTCATCATCCACGGTTTATTTGCTCTCCATCTTTCAAATTTCTTAGGAATATAGACGACACTAGGTGACAATAGGTATGGTTTGATTAATTGGAACTGGCTGTGCTACAGACAGTCACAGTTAATCAGTATCATCACAGGAACCCGTGATTAAGCCCCCATAGATGGACAAGATCTGCCTTTACTCAATTAGAGTTGCTTCATTAGTGAAGTTTGTCTTACACCATCCTCATATCATTCTTTCTTCTGTCTGTCTCTTGTCTGTATGTCTGTCTGTCTAGCTGTCTAGCTGTCTGTCTGTCTGGGCTCTTTTCTCTAATTAAATTTTTAGTTTAAAATCCAGCAGCTAGGCAGGTATCAATAAGATAAATGAATCAAATTCTGTGTCAGTTCCATGTAATAGCTTTGGTAAAGGTATCGCCCCTTGTGGAATACCTTGGTCCTGGGTTTCTTTGATATCTGAGCAGAGCTGGGGGTGTCATATGTTCTCTAAGGCTTTAGTCCATCTACCTGTACTGTCTGTGGTTGACTTAGCAGTATTACTCAATGTTTTCTAGTATAAAACTGTGCCAAAATGTACATATTTTTTGTGAAAATTGTTGGTTCATATATTTTTCTGCCTAATGTCGTATATCACAAGAGATTTCGAGCTGTAAACTGACAAGTAACATCAAACAACAAACCTGTTTTCAATGCCAAAATCAGGAAGCCAAACCAATTCAGGGCTGAGGACCAACTGCTGAACGTCCTTGTAATATGTCTCATTCCAAACCAAGTAGTCATCATGCCAGTGCTGAAATCACATAACATACATACACTGTATTATTGCACAAAACATATTCATAAAGGACAGAATAACTTGCATATATACGTGTACATCAGTATGTAAGTTTTGGTCAGAATTGAAATCTCAACTGGTTACAATTGCATAGATGAGATCTCCGAGCAATTACCAACGGGTTGCCCCCTCATACTGTTTTATGGATTGAGATTGAGAATTTACTATATGAAAAATTGACCTCAAATGCTTTGATTACATTACTATAAGCTGCTGGGTCTGAATTTTAGTCAGTTTATATGACCGGCTGCCACAGGTAGACGTAATCATGAGATGATAAGGCTGGGAGTCCACACCATCTTACACATATACCGCATGGGTGGAGGTTTCACTTGCCTCAGCATAGACACCGGCTACAAGACACCTCGAATTTAATGTCTCATGCGGTCGACATGTGGACAGCTGGGATGTAGCTCATGAAGAGTGCCTGGGCCGAGGATCAGAGCTGGCCAATATGGTATTGGCGGATGCCATAACCATTATTAGGTCACACAGATGCCAGTTAAAACTAAAATTAGTTCATGGCGAGAAACTGCGGCTCAAGTGGGCTCAAGTGGGCTCAAGTGGGCTCAAGTTACCATTGGTAAGCATGGTAAGATAGTAAGCAAATTCACAAAACAAAAATTTAACAGAAATTAAAAATGCATGCTGGCTGCCAATTTTTCTTAGACTTGCAAAGTTCATCCATACAATGCATATGCACAACTGCTGACTATTCTTCAAGGTTACCTTTTAGTGACTTTCTTTATTATGCCCACTGCAGGCTTGACCTTTTGACCTTGGTATCCATCGACCTAGTTTATCTTTCTGTACAACTGCTTCAGTTTGCAAGGTTAAGCCTGTCATACTTTTCTGTCTCCAGGCACATCAGATTATGCTAGCAAGGAAAACCTCTCTCATTGCATGGCAAAAACGGATAAGTCTAAGCCAGAGAGAGAAGAAGCTAGTCCCCAGGTTAAGTGGCTTTTCCTACAACTTCCTCGCCCACATTTTGTCTTCATTCGTGTGTGCATAATTTCCTCTTCTAAGAATGCACCTCTAGTTTCTGTGCAAACATTGTTGCTCTTTGGACCTTGTAGTGGGAATTTAGACAGCAGAAAACGTAAGACCATGTATTGCCAGCAGAAGTATTTTCTCCATTTTAGTTGACATTTGTGCTGGTGGTAGCCATTTTGCTCACAGACACACCATTTCCACAATTTTGAATTGATTACCAGTCATAACATGCTTGTTACATGTTAATCAAGCACGAAATTACATTGATTGCTTGGCGATTTTTTCTTTCTTTCCAGAACTCAGGAAATTAGCTTCACGAGACATGACAATCCAAATTACAAAGGAAATGCATTATAATAATTGCATGAAGAAACCTAACATTGGTTCAATGAAGTGGAATGAACGTGTATTTTCCCATATACACCAAGTATCGTTATTTCCAATCAAATAATGAATATTTTGTGTAGGATTCAATATAAGATTCTGTTTCCCAGATTGTTATTCTGTTCTGGTATCAGCTACATAACTCTCCTCAATAAGTGGTTTACGTACACGACCCACAGAATTCAAACAGCATAATCTACTTTTACAACTAATTTATATCCCTTTTTCCATCCTGACAAACACCTCCTGTCTATTCCTTTCCAATTCACTGACAAGACAAATGCCCTGGGACATAAGATCTTAAATAGCTCTTACACAAAGTGAGGATGAACTTGTTTGTGTCCTCGGCTCCTCGACTTTAACAAAGCATCTTATATTGCCATAAATTCTTCTTATAAATACTTCTCACATGATTTATGCACAGGGGATTTTCAAATTAAAAAGCAAAGGTCCATGTTCATTTGGCCAAAAAATGCTTGACATGGCGCAGAAAATCATCTTTTAAATAAAATCAAATTAATTCTCCTTGCAAGCTTTGTGGCCAAGTACAATGGTAAATTTTCCATATCAGGACATTAAGTTCACTCAATAACAGAAGGATATTATACTAAATTTTGAGCGAAAAATATATCTTGGCGGCAGAAACAAAGCAGGTGGCCAGCAGGAAATACGAAATGAAATATGGCTTATTCAGCAGTGACATTTCAACAGCCAATGTTTGCTAAGGTTTGAGTTTCATTTCTGCTATTTCGTAAGTTATGAAGCAATATTGAATTCAAACATTGAATCTCTTATCGTTTCATAAGCTATACAGTTATTGAATGTGGAGAAATTGTAGCTGGTGTTATTCAAATTGTTTGCATTTTAGTATTTACTTAACGACAGTCTCTTTTTGAAACAATGGATGGATGTTTAGGAAGAAGTGAATTTGATATAATCTTTTCTCTGTGACGGCTTATAGTTGCCAAATTTAAAACTGCTGTGAGTCTAGGGAGACTTCCTGTGCAGCACAATCAGACATACAATATACAGTGGCAGACATATATATATTAAATATTCCCAGCTGTAAAGCCGAACAGACAAATATTACATTTTGAAATAGAAAGGGCGAGACAAACTGTTATAATGTGAGTCGCATAAGTGCTATGAATTGCAAAACAAAATAGGGGGGATAATATGACCGTTTAAGAAAATGTATAATATTGCAGTTCATAGCAATTTTCTCGTTAGTAACCAAAGTTTCTGCAACCTGTCCCCTTGCTAATAAACAGTCTATCTAATGTTAACAATCATTAAGCCATTGAAATACATATTTTAAGCAGTATACTAATATTAATAAGGTTGATTACTCCACCAATACCCAAAACTGAAACGTTCAAATGCATAAAAGCATGGCAGAGAGTGTCCTCTCTGCCGTCCGCGGCCGTTTTTAAGAATCAACCAGGAGCCTTCTCCTGTTCACTCATTAAGTTGAGGCGCAATTGGCCAACTGAGTTGTTAATAACGTAAAAAACATGATTTCCCATGAGTTCCATGTATATCGTTCGCAATAACAACAGCGTGCCTTTGTTAGTTGTTTTTCACACCTTCTACTGTATGTCAACCTATTGTTCTGCCTCTTCGATGATTCAGCATGGGCTTCTATTCAATCATCCACAGATGGCGTTTAGATGGTGCAAAACACTGCAGTTTTACAAAGATATCATGTTATTAGTAAAGATTTAACGATGGGGAAGAGGACAATTAATAAAGCTCCTTTCATAAAATGTTCTCTAAAAACGAGCGGGGATCATTCTCTTGAGATTATGAAACCAGGTCTCGCCATCCTTGTAAAATGTGCAAAATTCATTGAGAAGGGGAATATCCTGACAGGGAATTTGTGCAAATCTAATGTTGCTTGAGCCTAACTGGAAGTGAATTTTCATTATGGCTTCATAGAAATCTGTCAGAGTGACAAAGGCAGAATCCCAGATATTGTCAGGATTATTTGCAAGCCAAATGACTGGATGTAGCAGTTGGATGAGCCCTGTTCTGACCTGTTTTTCAATCAGCTTCACCAAACTGTCTCCTCAGCTGATGTGACATTCCAATGCTGCTCTTCGGGTTAGGAGGTCACAGAAGTAACATGACAACAATTTTGCTAAGGAAGCAGCTGTCGTTGTCATGGTTACGTCAATAAATGCTCCTCCCCAACTGAATGTGTGCATATTCCGAAGGACATTTAGGGAGGTAATGACTGTCACAGGCGATAACCGAGGAAATGGTATCAGAATTGAACTTTTGTATTGACCATCTTTCCTTAATTGCTGTTCTGTAGAAGAAACCATGTTTGTCATGGTCTAAATCTTTTAACACTAACGAATAAGAAATTAACTCAATAAACCAATGATTTCCTCCACAGAACGAACCCAAAAACCATACTCCTCGACAGTTCGCCATCATTTCTGCATCTTCTTTTGGAGCACCGTGCAGTGCGCTGGTGTGCGCGGTGCTGTGATTTAGAGCTATTTAGCTCACTACAGTTATAATATCTTCATTGCATGGACATTAATTTTGTCCACATAGATAAATGCATCAAATTACACCCTACTTCAAATACAGTTTGTCCCAACATGCACGACTGCACGTGATTCGTGTGAACAGGAATTAGTTTAATAAGGTGTCATACATTTCAGGGACACCATGCACTGCCTTTTTTTTTACCATAATTGTAAATAATCTGCAGCATTTGAATTTCTAAAGCGTAAATTTTCTAGTATCATTGATTTATTTAGCAGAAAACATGATCTTAGTCCAACGGGAATATGTCATCCACTATGATGTATAACACTTTAGGTATAGTAAATCAGCAAATTAAAGAGCAGAGCGAAGTATCATTTGTTTCTGTACTGTCTCAGTTGTTGAAAGGTAGGGCAGAAGTGACAGTAAGCTGACATAATAAGCTTGAATTTTCTTTTACCAATACATGCATGTCTATTTTGAGCCAAGATCGGCTTCTGTATCTAAACCCAACTACTAGGACAGATTGCAAAAACAAACATCACATGCAGCACATCACAGGAAGACAAAAACAGAAAAAGCCAGTCGCATGTCTTTTTTTTCCTAAACAACTCACCGTTTCCAACCACCCAAAAGTCGTCAGCATCTGATGTTTCTCCTCCTAAAAAGAAAAAAAAGAGGAACAATGAATAAAAGAGTTTCTTGGTTTCCTTAATGGAAGTTGAAAGAGAAGAGCAACTTCTTGAATCTCAGGAGAAAATGGTTCCTTTATTTTGAAGAACCACGGGAACAGCAGAGAGAGCAAGTAAAAGCTTTTAAGAGTCATGCTGCAGACAGGTTTTCTTGGTTTTATTCAGTGTTTAGGATTTCATTTCAATGCCTGCAATTAAGTGGCCTATTTGAATGAGCAATCTTATATGCCACCCGTTAATTACCGGTCTTTGAAGGAGATGTTCGCTGCTGGCTGTTTAAATTGTTTGATTGTTTGTCTGTGGTTGTTGTTATTTTTCTTTTTTTTTCTTTTGGCAATTTAACATTTTAATGAGTGTGCTGCTAAATTTAGCTCACGACAACTGTAATTCCCTGGAACAAATTGCCACACAGCTAATTGGTATTGTTTCCTTCTTGGATTATCCCATGCATCTGATCTAAGCATGTTGTCAAACCTTTGGCATCTAAGATGAGCAACGCCATGTGGCACAAGTAATGATGAGATGACTGCCTTGGTGTCCACGCTACGTTACGCACATGGTCACTTGACCGAATGATGGTCTCGGATGAAGTTATTGGTTATTGGCACTTTTAACTTTCGTATGATTACACTCAGTAGTAATCAATATGCAGTTTTAAGTTCACTATGCTAATGACACAGGAGCTTCAGCACCTTTGTTCCTGCAGCTTTTTATAGTCACCCTTGAACTTGCACTTAAGCTTCGTAAGATTCTCTTTAAAGTTTTACTGCACTTAAAAGACTGAAGTAACTGCCAGGCATTTTAAGGAGGGACAAGACTTTGCCAAGTATGCTTGAAAATAGGAGCCTAAGCACATTGGGGACAGTGAAGCTCCTTGCAATCTATATGTAACGATATGTAACACTGAAACATTGCTTTCTCATAAAGTCAATGCGAACTATTACAAAAACATCTCCTAGAGTGTTATATATGAAAAAAACCATATCACTTCAAATGAGTTTTATAATATTAGTGTAAATTATTTCTTTCTTTAAGAATCCTCGCATTTTTAATACTTCTGTTATTCTCTCATTAGTCTTTATTTTGTAGGTAATCAAATAATGTTCTGCATAAAAACAGAAGCCCGTCTTGTTTTTCCTTCCAATTCATATCCCATTTTTCTTATATTCGCTGCCCAGCTGTCAGAGTATGCAATATGGCTTAAATTCCTGCTGCTACCAGAACGTGTGTGACTCCAAGATGCATGAACCTGTGACATAAATCTCTTCAATCAAGTGAGTTGGACATGGCTAGCAATGTCCAGGTGACCAAGGGTACACAATTGTCAGTTAAATGTCCTACGAACGAGCCTTAAGGATCCGATCAATGCTAGGGCACTGGGCACAGCTTTTGCTCCTAAATTACAAGAGAGAGAAAAAACACAACAAGAAAGAAAGACAAGGGGGAAAATAGGTAGAAAAGAACAGTTGCGTTGGCGTCAGATGACATTCTTTGCATTCACCACTAATACCTTTCCAGTTCCCAATTCCTGCCAGGAATACACCGGATTTTCTGTTGTTATTCGGTTTTTGAGCTGCAACTACGCCAGAGTATACTTGGATTGATCTAAGTTTAGTAAACTGCCTTTAAATATTTATGAAACTCAGTGTTGTTTAAATATTTATTATGCATTGACACCATGCATAGGGAAATCTGATGCAACTTCTATTAGTTTTGGCAAGTTTGGGATTTAATTTTAAATCAGGTAAGCATACTGTTAGTCACAAACACACAATGTGTAATCCAGTGTTACAGTATTCAATTGCATTTTACTTTTTAATGTTCAGTAGCCCATTGCACCTTAGTGTCATATAACATTACCCACCCGCCCAATATTTACACCTAGTAACTCTGCGGTCACCTAATACTGTTCTTTACTCAGAGATGGAACGTAATTTGAGATTCTCAGAAGAAGGATTACTTGATAGAGATCTGTAGAAGTTTCTTTGTGTCTGATGGGCAACAACTTTCAGACTGTGGATAGCAATCAGTTCCAGTCTGAGTAGAATGTGTCACACATATGCCATCGAAAGAGGATAAACCAACATTTCATTTATTTGTTTTCTCTCTCTGTTTAGTCACTTAAGTTTTGACTTGGCGAAAGTTTTGAAGAGCAAAAGAAAATGCACATATTTAGCAAGGGCTGTCGGGATGGCAGGGATGTTTTCTTAATACTACTTCTTGCCAATTATGGCTGGGGGGGGCCGGGGGGATGGTTTCTCAACCCCCCGAGAGTTTACACCGCCAGGAGAGCATAAAATAGGTTTACAATGTACTCCAAAGTATGCATATTAATTAGAATATATTTGCATAATGTCAGAATCATTGCTAACTTTTCCAAATACCAGTAGATTTGCTTTTGGTTGTGAATCTGAGAAAGGTTTACCGAGAAATCTAATTTCACGCATTTCAAACATTTCTGACTTAACTGCGTCGTCGAACAAACCTGATCAGGTTGTGAAGCATGTTAAAGCTCTCAATATATGGCTAGATCCTCATGGGTTTTTCACCGTGGATCTTTCATTTTGAGCCTCTGACTATCTAAATAATAAGCTGTTGTTTCTTCTATTCCGTTGTTCTTTTATAAATGATAAAATCAAAACCTCAATTTATTTTTTAAAAACTACATGAGATTTATGGAAGTGTTAATGTGATGTCATGCTGTTATAAGAAGCTCTGGCCAATCCCTGAGTTAGTTTTTTGCCCAAATAACGGTTCATTCCAGGGAGGGTCTTGAAGCTTTGATGTGAACCAAGGTATTGTAACACATTTTATTCAATTTATTTCAGTGGCTTTCTACCCCACACACTAAATGCCAGGATTAATGCTGTTCAATTACGACAAATTATATGACCGCACGTGTCAAAGGTTATAAAGTGCGAGAGATATCTCTTCGATCAAATCATTTTGTCAGCAAAAGTAACACACAGGTGACCCAGGCCAGTTTATTGTCATGCAGTTAAATGTCCTGCAATGAGCCGTAAGGAGTCGATCAATGCAAGGGCACTCGGCACAGCTTTTGCTTTCTTTTAGTCAGAAGAAAAATAACAGAGAAAATATATGACGGCAGGAAAAGAACAAGGAACAACAAAGAGAGGATGGCTGTGTTGGAGTCAGATTGCAGTTTGTTTTCGCATACAAAAGCTCCATTAAAGGAATAATTAGCCTGTTTTTTTTTTTGTTTTTTTTTTTTGTTTTTTTTTGTTTTTTTTATGGCGCTACTGTTTGGTTGCGCTTACTCCAATTTACGCAAAAGCATAAAAATATAGTCTCAGTGTTTTACCATTTAGTCCCCAATAAATCATTTATAGCGGATTGATTCAATGCTGAAACCAGAGCTAAAGCTTTCATTCGAGACAAATTTGAGGATTAATTATAAATAGTACGAGCAAGGGATAGCAGTGGTCGATAGTCAGGCTAGCCTCTCACTAACCTAGGATCAATAAAGTGTTTATAAGTTATTAGAAGTGCTTATATGCTTCTATTTGTGACTTATACCCCTTTCAGGATGGAATATTACATTATTTTACCCACAAGTCATTCGTTTGCAAGACCTTGCTTTGGTGTTAACCCTAGTGATGGCCTCACCCTTTTCAGGGTACAGAGGAGAAAAGATGCAATATGTGGATGTCCAGAGAAGAGCTACTTGATAAGCCCCTGCGGAAGCTTCTTTGTGTATGAAGGGCAAGAAGGGACACCTTGCAAAGAGTGGACAATGGGCAGCTCATAGGTCATCTGATGGTCAAGTTACTGTGTGTGGTGCATGGAGTCAAGCAGGGCGCTAGTATGGGACGTATTTAACTATGGTCAAAATCGCATACCATTTATGCAGTGTACACCAATGATAATTGCTAAAATGTCTTAATGATTTATTATCCATGTATTATGTGTTCAGAAATCATATCAGCAGTACATTGTTCAACTGAGAATTGGTTTTTTATAGAAATTAATCCGTTCCTTTTGAATTTAGTAATTTGAAACTAACAGAAGGCCAAAATTAGCCATTCCAATTTCATCTTACACAATAAGTTAATATTCCAAAGAAATTGGCACGATTTCCACAATCTGTCTTTTGAATTTATTAATCAACTTCCTTTACATCATGTCATTCATCCATTACAATTTTCCAGGCAAAAAGGAAGATGTCCCCCAGATGAGAAATAATTCATCAGAATTAATTTGCAATATTCGCTTCTCAAAACAATGATAATTGAACTTAAATTTTATCTCAGTAGAAGATTTCAATCAAAATGCAACTTAAGAAATTCACAGAAAATTGTTTGCTTAACGACAGAGAAAAAAATGTAAATTATTTTAAAGTTGATATTAAAATTATCAAAACTAGCAAAATAACAGTAGAACCTTCCCCATCTTTGACTCGAAGTTAGGTGTGCGTGTGATCAAATGCATCTCTTACTTCCTAAATAGGGAATTTAAAGCAAAGACATAATTAACATCATCATGATTAGTTTGTGTTTGGGCATCACAGGAAGTTGGACAAATTTAAACAGCTTAAAGCCCTTAAGAATTAAGGCATACATTCAACAAATAATTCATGGCCATTAAGGCATGCGATGTAGCTGTAAAAGTCTTTGAAATCCATATCTTTAATTTCCTGGAATTAAGAACCAGGCTTGCTAAGTTATGTGATCACAATATCATGTTTGTGAAGGATATTGCCAATTTCGTTTGCCAAATATCTGCTAGGAGGGCATGCACAAGGTGATGTGAAAGCCCAGAAGGCAACCATTGTTTCTTTCTAAGTAAAATCATTATTTGATGTAAAATCCAACCAACTCAAATTCGCATTATTACAACATATATATTATATATATAACTGAGGCACTTGACAAGTTTCTGACATGAATGTTTCATATGATTTCGAGACTGGAGTTCTCTTGGGGGAAAACCACATACTTTATAGATAATAAGCTGTATCTAGGTCCACCACTGTAAGAACAGAATGTCCAATTGAACCTAGTCAAAGCTATACAACTTAAACTATATGATACTACCTGCCACTAAACGGAACTGTCTGCCTGTAGCCGGCTACTCAAAACCGGATCTAAAAGTGCATGTAGCACCGTTTGGTGCATAAAATGAGAGTTTGGTGCATAAAATGAGAGTTTCGCATATTTGTTATATTTTGTTGAAAAGATGCATGTCGATTGCATAAACATATTTATGACCCGGCAGCTTCCACGGGTTAACCCGGCGGCTGGCTATCTCGTGGAATTTGCCAAAAATGTATAAATAGGGGCTGCATCTGTTGTTCTCCATCATTCTGTCTCCGGCTGCTGAAGAGGAAAGACCATGTACATGCATCAACCCCAACGAAATAGAGCCTTGCTACTACTAGCTGCTCAGGCCAATTATACATTTATTTTACAACTTGCTTGTATGGAAGCACTAGCTGAGGAGGAGGAGGAGGAGAGGAAGAGAGAAGAAGAAAGAGAACTGGTAGCCAGGAGGAAGAGAAGGAGGAGGAGGGTTTGGGTGAAGCCTTGGCTGTTGAGAAGACCTCAGATGGGATATTATGATCGTCTACTGAGAGAACTGTTCCACGAAGACACCGCAAGTTATACCAACTTTATGAGAATGGAACCAGCCATTTTCCGAGAGATCGTTGGCAAAATTGATCATAGGATTAGAAAAGAAAACAGCTGTATGAGGGAAGCTTTGGACCCAGGACACAGACTTGCCATCACCCTCCGCTATTTGGCAACTGGAAACAGCTACAAGTCCCTCATGTATGGCTTTAGAGTGGCCCACAACACCATCAGCTTGATAATTCGAGAAGTCTGTGAAGCCATAATTGCAGAGTATTCCGATGAACTCCTGACCTGCCCCTCAACTCCAGAAGAGTGGAGAAAAGTCGCTGAACTATTCTTTTCGAGATGGAACTTTCCTCATTGTGTTGGAGCCATTGATGGAAAGCATGTGGCCATCAAATGTCCTCCCAAAGGTGGTTCTGTGTACTACAACTACAAGGGATACCACTCCATTGTACTCATGGCTCTTGTGGATGCTGACTACAAGTTCCTTAATGTAGACTGTGGAGCTAACGGAGCTGGATCGGACGGAGGAGTATTTAGCACAACAGTCCTGAGGGAAGCACTTGAAGAAGGGACCCTTGGGTTACCGCCACCTGAACCAATCGTTCCTGGTGAAAACCCTCTTCCCTACTTCATTGTCGGAGATGATGCCTTTCCTTTGAAAACCTGGCTGATAAAGCCACTGCCCCAGGAACTCTAATACGGCACTTCTGAACAAGACACAACTACGGCACTTCTGAACAAAAAAAAAAGTACGGCACTTCAGAACAAGAAAAAACTGCGGCAGTTCTGAACCAAAAAAATTGTGTCTTCTTTGCTCAAAATTATTAAGTTAGTAACAAATTTGTTTGCTAAAGAAATATGAAAACTTCAGTAAAGTGTGATAATAAGCAATCTACTGAAAGATAGTTCAAGTGTATAATAAAGAAATATTGTGATCTAATCCAAAGGAAATATGAACAAGTTACTTGATGTGAAGAAATTGATTTTTTACTAAAATATTATTATTTTTTGGACAAAGATAGAGAAAAGTTTGGAGGGTTTTGGGAACTTTTTTTTTGATTGATTGTTAACACAAATATGTGTACAAGGCGTGCTCTTTTGGGAGGATTTGGTGGCCTTGAAAAAGGCCGGGGTTGTTTGGCCTCCAAAAAGGCCGTGGTTGTTTGGCCTTGAAAAAGGCCGGGGTTGTTTGGCCTTGAAAAAGGCCGGGGTTATCTACAAGTTCAGATACTTGCTCATATTCAGTGGTGTTGAGCTACTGGCTGGCATTTCGGAAATCATTGATGGAGGGCCAGAAGGAGGCAGTGAAGAAGGTCCAGCTGCAGTTGCAGGTGGCCAATTCTTTTCTGGATGGTCGTGTACTGAAGCCCAGGAGGAGGAGGAGGAGGAGGAGCGAAGAACTGCTGCTGGTGCTGCGGCTGGTGGTGCTGCTGGTGGTGCTGCTGGTGGTGCTGCTGGTGGTGCTGCTGCTGGTGCTGCTACTGGTGCTGGGGTTGCTGATGCTGCCTTTTGGTCCTCATAAGGTTTCCTTTTAATTGAAAAATCATAGGCATCAGCTGCATATGAAAGTCATCAAATGTGTGTGTCCGTGTCCATAATCAAGCATTCTGCCATGATGTAATCACCCATCGCCCGGATTCTCCTTTCGTGGAGATCTGCTGGATGACGAGGAGGAGGAGGAGGAGCAGCAGCAGCCATTTGATGAAAAGATGCCTGCAGGGCACCCGTTGAGCTCCTAGCCAATTCCATGAGTTCATCCATTCGTCTTTGCTGGTGGGGTTCCTCCTGGGGTTCCTGTCGACGCTTCTTGTAGGGGCCGCCCTTGGAACGCTTGGCAGGAGCCTGGGGGATATCCATAGAAATATCCGGGTCATCAGAAATCTCCAGGGGCCCGAATTCTTCTGCAGCACTGCTGCTGTTGTCCTTTGCAAGTCTTTTTGCAAGAACATTGCTCCCTTGCCGACTGGGAATTCTGGTGATATGGTCAACTAGAAATCCGAAGTTGGCACATATCCACTGTTCTTTTTCTGTGGGATTTCTCTTGGCAGTTCCGGATGGCCCCTGCCTCATAAGTTTTCCGGCACTAGTCCTGATGGATTCCAGCCAGGTCCTGAGTTGCAAACCGGTGCAGGGGACACTCAACTTGGCAGCCATTGCATTAAGGAGGGCCGTCTTCTTGCCTGAGTCCTTATAATCCGATAGGGTCCGGTCATAAAATATCGGGTGGTCCCGGTACCAATCCGCAACTTCCTGTTCATCCTGGTGTGGCAGGAAGAGCTTATCCTGCTTCTTCCGAGGCTCATTTCTTCTAACTGAGGGAACAGGTGATGCAGGACCTGCAGAGCGAGCAGGTGAAGTGTCAGGAGAAAGAGCAGGCGCAGGAGAAGGTGCAGGAGCAGGCGCAGGAGCAGGTGCAGGAGCAGGCGCAGGAGCAGGCGCAGGAGCACAAAGACGCAAAAGAGGAGCAGCAGTGGACTTCTGGGACTCATCCGTGCTGGCAGCATCTGAGGATGACCTCGTGGCAATTTTTCGTCTCTTCTCAAGTTCCCTTGGCAGGTACAGTCCGCTTGGCAGGTACAGTCCGCTTGGCAGGTACAGTCCGCTTGGCAGGTACAGTCCGCTTGGCAGGTGCAGACTTCTTCGCCATCTTCTCCTTCACAGGAAGAGCACTCTTCTTCTTTGATGAAGCAGAAGATACTTCATCATCGCTGGCTTGAAGTGAAGAAAGCGATTTTTCTGTGTCCTCAGCAGGAACTGCAGTTGTCCTGGTCCTAGGTGCAGTAATCTTTTTCATCGGCATGATAAAAAATATTTTCTGAAGCAGTGTATTCTTTGTCTTCTCAATTTGGTAGCAAGATGCTGAATGATCTGATAGCCACTGGTCAATCTTTATATACTGCCTGGATAATGTACCCCGCTGTGATTACATAATAAACCCAGCTCATTGTGTCGCATTGGATCCACACAGGATGACACTGGGCAAACACGATTGCTTGCTATGCAAGCCGGCGGGTTAACCGTGGAAGCCGCCGGGCTAACCGTCAAAGCCGGCGGGTTAACCGTCAAAGCCGGCGGGTTAACCGTAGAACCCCTCAACAAGCTGCCGGCTTTACTAAAGGGTGAAATTAGGGACGGTTAATTCGCGGGTTCTACGGGTCACCCTCCGGCTTCTACGGGTCACCCGCTGGCTTCCATGGGTCACCCGCTGGCTTCCACGGGTCACCCGCCGGCTTCCACGGGTATTATTATTTTTTTTTTCACCCGTGAGATTTCTACGGTTGTGCCATGCAAGCATGGCACAACCGGCTACCGGGGCTGGGTTTCGCGGCTTGGCCAAGGGTCCCATGGGTGCTTGCTGGGTATCCCCGGGTATTCACGGGTGGCCGTATTGGGGCTGCCGGCTTGGAGCCGGGTAGCGATTTCCGCAACTATTACATAATACTACGGCTTCACTACGGCAAAACCGGCCCGTGTGACAGTGGCTTAAGGCCTATTTATACAATGGTCAAAGTGGTTTTATATTTTAGGAGGTCGGTATATACCACTGAAAATGACTGAATCATTATTATCACACTTAATCAGGGGCCATTATACTCACCACAAAAGTTTCTCTGTGATATGTTGTTGGTTTCACTGAGACATTAAAGAGGCTGACTGAGATTTATATGGGAGGCAAATTTCTGGAATTTAGCACAGACTGGAACTAGGGAAGGGGGGGGGGGGGGTTCACATGGCTTGCTTCTCAGATCAATCACAGATTGTCTCCTAAAATCATCAATCAGTCTAGTTTCGAAATAGACCAGTTACTTCAGAATATTGTAGATATTACTGGTGTTTTTACAAATATGTTAAAGCTATGAAAGTACTGTAAATTTACTTTCACTACATCGTAAAAGCTATGAATTGTAATGGAAGAAAGCGATACATTTCATTTTTTAGTATGCAGGGAGAGTAAAGTTCGGAAAAGTGTTGTTTCAGTGTAAAACTCATATATGGAAAAGTGTTATGTTTCAGCGTAAAACTGCAGTTTTCTGAACTGCACGACTCAAATATGTGTTTATTTTCATCCCATAGGAGAACTAAAAAGCCAATTTAATGGGCTGAATCTATGTATGAAAAACTTCTAATACAAACCCTAAATATGACTTTTAAGGTACACTAAAGATGACAGCAAATTCTTAAAATCTAATCTTAAATGCACAAATGCCACAGCAATATTTGGAAAGGACATGTAAGTTGAATTCAATTTAAAGCCTGTTCTCTGAATAGTTTCCAAAACACACTCAAGATTAAATTTATTGAAAATTGGAATTGACAACTCACCAAACTCATAAGTTGAGTCAAATAGAAGGAGATGGTCACATTCACCGGTTTGGACACATCTGCAATGGGGCGACCAAATTTGCTGTAGTTGGAAAGAATCTTGTTGATCAATTCACTCTCCAATCCCATGTCTCGAGCAGGCAGACCGTCTGAAACAAAAAGCCAAGAGCTTACAATGTACTTTGCATCCAGCCAGTGTGCCCTGGTGTTAGCTAAAGAGCCTTCCCATGTTCAGCCATTAAAAATGTTTGTTTGGGTTGCAGACAAATGCTTGACCGATTCAAAAAGTCACACTGGTGAAATTGTACCCTTAGCAAAGTTAAAGGTTAAGTGCACGTTTGAATATTTGGTAGTTGGGTCTATCCACTAATTATTATAAAAAGCACGCCGCAACATGGAAGATTATGGTATTTTCATAATCTCTAGGACTTATTACAGGGTATAATTTAAGTGGCTTTATGGTTAACAAGGCGTCCATCAATTCCACATTGGCAGCTCTGCTTAAGGTTAGGGTTCAATCTCCAACCTAGACACTCTTCGTGAGCTACATCCATATGCAGAGACAAGTAAAAGACCCCACCCATGGGGTAAATGTGTAACATGGTGGTGTGGATTCCAAACCTCATTATCTTATCATTACAGTGTATATCTTGCTTTGGTAGCTAGTCAAATAAGGAGTTCTTATTCAACTTGTCCGTAGTGTTAAGGAAGGAAGTGATGGTCAGTTATTATAATTAGGCTAATTGCGGCTGACTAAGCTGTGACCAGATTACATTTAGTAGACCAGGGACATTGTACAGTTTGGACAGGCTCTACCGATCGACGATGCACACAAGGGAAAATAATTATTGTTTCTTCAAATATGCTTTTTATCGTCTATTTCTTTCCACAGATTTTTAATACGTTTACATTTCCATAGAACATGTTGTTATAGTCATGCATTATTTGAGGTAAATGTCAATGGACTTAAATTTTACATCATAAAATGTGCATGACATTTAAAAAAAATTAATGGCAAAACAGAATTATACTGTGATCATAGCTTTTTAAACCTAACCATTATTTTGATGTTGAGTCCATGTAAGCATAAATATATGATACAGCTTGTCATGAAACAATGTCATCACGCATAGATTCATGCTACTATTCAATTACATTTTTATAATTAGAAGGACAAAAAAAAGCAAACATTAATGTAACCTAATTCAAATTTCAGGTTACTGGGTCCAACTTTTATTAAGATTTACATTATGAAAAATGAACTATAAAGGTTTAACAGTTTAGCCTAAAATTAAGTTGCATGGCTATTAATGTGAGGTCGATAAGATAAGATAAGATAAGATAAGATAAGATAAGATAAGATAAGATAAGATAAGACGAGACGACATAAGGCGAGATGAGACGAGATGAGATAAGATAAGGTGAGATAAGATAAGATAAGATAAGATGAGATGAGATGAGATGAGACGACATAAGGCGAGATGAGACGAGATGAGATAAGATAAGGTGAGATAAGATAAGATAAGATAAGATATACTTGATTAATTATGAAAATGAAACTCCTTTTGTATAACATTCAGTGTCACATCGTTCATACAGACAAAACACACAAAACACCACTTGGATATTGTTTCGCTTTTTTGCTGCATTTATGTGTTGCTGTTTTTCTTCTTCTTTTTGTTGGGAAAAAATCTGATACAGCTGGACTTATTTGAGCTTGTGAAAAAGCATTGTTATAAAGGGCAAAAAGTTCATTCATGGAAAATGACTATGTTATGACTGGAATTTCATTATAAGCGCACGCTTAATAAAGTGTCTGATATGATTAAGGCAGAGCCGGAGAGAGGCCCAAAAATCGGTCCATTGAACAATACAAAGTAATTAAAAGGCACTGAAGGAGAAATATTTATTAAATGTGTCATAATGATTTCCTGTAGCATGGCAGTAATGAGAAAAAGGCGTTTGGGAAAATGTCAACCAGGAAAGAGGCTCTCAACCTTTCTGTAGGTCTATAAGTCATCATTAAAGAACGTCTCAAGGAAAATTGTGGCAATCTGGGCTGAGATCATTATCCCTGAGCCCCTCATTCCATGTGCTTATTGCCTTACATACCCCTTTTAACCTGAAGTTGAAGCTGTTTTCAGGGGTTTCTTGTGCCCTGATTTTCATCACAGACGTCAAAGACCCGGGGTATGCGTAGGGTTCACTTCAATTTAACACACTACTAAAGTACTCCATACAAATAATTGCATTCAAATCCTTTTAATTTTTGAGTCCACATCATTACTGCTGCCAGCATTCAATCGCTTTTTATAAGTTGTACGTTATGCTAATGTGGAAAGGTATAACAAGCTTCGCTCACATAAAGGCTGGGAATTTATGAAATGATCAATAGATTAAATAAAGGTATCAAATATCTTCATCAATTCAGCATTGCAAGAAAGGAAATTAGTGGTAACATGAGTTTATTCTTAAGTTATATCAGGTTGGTAGTGGACCATTTTCATTACACCCTTTGTCTACAAAATGTATGTATTTCATATATCCTGACGTGTATATTATATTATAATAATAGGGGTTTACGTTGTAGTACGAATAAGCTATCATTATTATAAGCTGTATATGAATTTTAATGTTCTCTAATATAAGTAGTTCACACAGCTTTTTCAACAATGAGACTATTATTTGCGTTGAATATAATTCCATAGCCCAAAGACATAGATTTGGATAACTGATTTAGTTAAACAGCAGGCACCTTGGGATGGCAATAGTGGTGTGTGGAGATGCAAAATGGCATTAAAAAAGGAAGGAAGGACGAAAGAATGATAGAGTTTTGTAACCTTCAAAACCCACTTACAGTTAACGAGGTATCGATTGATGGAAGTGTGGAGTGACTTCCCGCCATGCAGTTTGAGTATTGCACTCTTCCGGTGGGATGTTTTACTTGCCTCAGCACACATTGAGTTCATGTCACCACCAATTGTAGACCCATAGGGACAGACAGCCATTTTGCAGATAGATGAGTCAGCTTGAATTATTATATTGTATTTTCCTGATGAGATGCTCAAGAATGAAGTAATCTTTAAATTATTATTGGACCTATATTTTGTACTTTTGAACTGTGACAGTTACCTATACAGTAATTGATCGTTAACAGTTAACAAACTGTTCAACTATTATTTTAATGTTTACAAAAGCTCCAAATCAGGCTTAGAATGAAGAATTTGAATGCTGAACTTTGTATAAGATGAATGAACAGTAAAAAAAAGAAAATGTAGTATATTTTGTAAGTATGCTTATTACCCTTTATATTTATATTTTCACTCTCCCCTAAAGATATATACATAATATTATGCAAATATACTTTCAAGGGCCTGCACATATGTTGTCTGTTACTTCTTTGAAAACTTTTTTTTTCTATTATATATGTATACTGTTATCATGGAACTATAAATTTGTAAATATGTTATTAAACTGTGTATAAACATTATGTTTTATTCTTGTTGGATTGCTGTAAACTCCAGTAACCTGTCAGACTGTGGAGTATGAGTGTGAGAGAAAAAAAATCTTAACATCTTAACTCGGGTCATATCATTATCCCAGTAAAAATTACATCAGGTCTTGTCTACTAATTGTGCTTTAATTCCTATTTTGCTGCTACAGTTTCCAAGTTTTATGAGAAACTTGGTGAACAATTCATGATGCATCTGGATGCTCTGAAATGCATGATGTCAGCTGTCAACTGAGAGCAAAATAATATTTCAATTCCACGTAATTATTACAGGGATAATAAAGTTATTCAGTATATTTTATGCATTCTAACAAATCATTATCCTAAGTATATAAGAATGAAGCCAATAAGCTTGCCTACTCCGCACTTAATAGTTAACTTGCTGTTAACTGATAGGAATTTAACAGTTAACAATTAACTGTTAAAATTAACAGTTAAATTGAAAGCCCTACCTACTACTCAATAGTGCTATCTACTACCAATTCGATTCCAAGCATTGCAACAGTTGGTTTCTATATTTATAGAGATATGACAATATGTATAGAGATATGACAATCATGTTACATTGATTCCAGTTATACAGGGTGCGGCATAAAAACTTGCACCAGCAGCTACTGCTCCCTCTTTTGTTATTGCCTCAATTGATAGTGATCAAATGCAACTGCAATCATAGAAACGAAAGTAATAACAGTCCTAAATTATCTTTATAAATATATTATCTTGTTTCTTTAAGAATTATAGATAATATGGATCTAAATATGGCACATGCACATTTATCACACCTTCCGGTAATTTTTACCTCGGCTTTTGCAATACAAGCATAAGATTAAGTCACTGGTCATACAGATGTGTTATAGTCACCTTTCTTGACCTTTGCCGCCAAAAATAGGGCAAGTAGATTAATTTTTAATAAGAAGGTAGAGCATCTACACCTTTGAGGCGGAAAGTGCCATTTTGGTCAATTTTCTGTCTAATTTATTGGCCAATCCTCCTGAAAATCAAGTGATTATTTCCAGATTAGTTGTAGATTCAAAACATCCCTCTGGAATGCCTTTATATTTCTCCATTTTAATTTCATGACCTTGCTGAATCAAAACTGGAACCAACCTTATTATCATCTAATACCATGATATATGTATGCACATATAAAAAACATTAAAGGAGGATTCTGTGCAAATATTATATTTTCTGTGGCTTCATAGGTGTAGCAACTAGGAAATCTCTAATTCGTAACCTTTCTGCATCTAGAGACACCATGCAAGCAGTTAGAAATTGACTTCTGTGATTTGTGTCACTCAGAACAAGCCCTGCAGCATGAACCCTCTCAATAATTCAAACACTGATATTGTCTGACATTATAAGATCAAAAATATCACAGTGCCCAAAATTTTGCTAATACCCCAAACTAAATGTGGCAAAACTTTAAAAGACTTCATAAGCATTTGAGTAACCTAGAGCTATCCCGAAAGAGGAGATGCCTGGTGCAAGTTTTTAGGCCGCACCCTGTATTACCTGGTGGTACTTTTGAATAAATCATAAATCAACTCAAGGTAAACTACAGCCTTGTTATCCCTCAAAATACAGCCACATTGTTAATGATATCAACAGTAGCGGATTAATGGGGGGGGGGGGGGGGGGGTTAGGAGGTTTAAACCTCCCCCCCCCCTCTTGGTCTAGTTCATTTTAATTGTAATTAAAAAATGCATGCAGTGGTTGCAGTTGTCCCCGCAATACATTTTAATTTCTCTGGATCCGTCCCTGATTAATGCCTCAAATATAGAACTTTAAATAGCAAATATTACAAGCTTCTGCAAATTCCACTGTTAATTCTACTCTTTCAATTTAATTCCTCTACTCATTCCACTGTGAATTCCTCTACTCATTCCAATGCTCATATTCAGAAGTGCTCTCATGGAATTAGATTCATTTTTCAGTCCCAGATGGATAACACATTTACAATTCTGACAATATGCAATAAATGTCGAAATGATATTGCTGTCTAGACATATTACAGAAAAAGCAATACATCAGAGTCACCCCCTCTCCAAATGACATTGCAACATCCCTGATTACTTTTTCATTATTGTTTCCCAGCACTTTACAACATGTTTCATTTCTAATGCCTTAATAATTTCACATATGTTTCCTTATATTCTTTACAATACGCAATACATTACTCTAACATAGAATAGATTAAATCGTGATGCTCTTAGAAAAGATTCAGTTTTTTTTATTAAGGAAAAAGAAATCATGAAGCATATATTCAGGATGTGGGCATGAGTTCAAATCTGTTATCTAAATGATACTATTCTTACAGGTCAAGTGATGAGGCAGATGTGATAGTAATAGTGATGAGGCACAAGGTAACATCAATTGGTCTGAAGCTCAGTCAGCTTACATGACCAGCTTCCAGATGCAGACATAGTGATTAGTTGATAAGACTTGGGAGTCCACATCAATGGTATATCAACGACAGGACATCCATGCAGTTGAAATTAACTATTATATTTATATATAATCGTGAGTTCAAAATCGAACTCAGAGCCTTCAGAGGAGCTGACTCCTACATTGACCACTAGACCACTCAACTATTGCACTCTGGTCAGCTGCAATTATGTAACTCTCAATAGCTATAAGTGGAAAATATGTCACATGAAGCAAAATAATGTATTGCATGATAATTAGTGAGGAACTGTTAGTTCATTCCGAAGATGAAAAGGTCAATGACCTCTGAGGAATGTTGGGTAATTGCATTGTAACAGGAAGGGTGCTAAGCATACACTTCCGGTCTTACCGGAAGAAGAATTCTGACCGGAGTTTAGTTAGCAGGGGGCAAGAATGTCATATTATCACAGTGCCAAAGTTGTGCAATCGATGAACAACAAAAAATGCTTGTACAGTTTGCCAAAATAATGACTTACCTGTTTGACTGAGCCACAGCGGGAGGAGAAGAGATGCTAGAACACTGAGGTGATGCATGGTGTTCTTGTTTCAGCAGCGGGTGGCTGTCCTGACCGATTGAAGATGTGGATGTGCTGTGGTCACATATCGAAGCAACAGCGATGTCTTCTGCTCAACCTATTGGCATTGGAAAACGTCATGTGCAGTAGTTAGGACAGCATACACTTCCTCAGTTGACAATAGAGACCTCATCCCCTGCCTCAGCAGCCGCAGCACACAACAGGGTGATGCTTGAGTGATGTGATGTCTGCTACAGCTTCATTTAGCCAACTGACGCTAGAGGGATCCCTGTCTGTAGCGCTTCACCACGTGCAAGACATTGTTGCCCCACGAAACCCACTCTCTTTCTCACAGCCTTCCATTAAACTCCACTGGTTCACACAGCTCTGACAGGTTAAGTGCAATGAATGTAAGCAATACTTGCTTGATTGGATGTGCCTGAATTGGAGAATGGTGTACTCCCAGCTTTAATGCATTGGTGTTAGATCACCTCCTAGAATTACTCCCGTCATTTCATTCTCAAGTTTCAGCTTTGTTTGATTGCTCTGTATAAAAACTAGATAGGAAAACAGATTAGTGTGATTTCTCTGCTCAGTTCACACCTTTTCTATTGTTTAAGTGATACGCATTGTCAGTGTTGGAACGAAGTACAAACTGTGTGGGTTGGTATTAAAATTAAGCTGTTCAGCAGTTTGCCAATGATTAATCATCATTAACCATCAAGCCTCCGTCATTGTCAAAGAGCAGATCCTCCTGCAACCACTGCCTCACTCCACCCAGGTGCAAGGGGTACTTGGCAATAAGTAACCACAGTGGTGGCACTGGTGTGAGCTCTTAATTCCCAGCAGGCAACCCCATGGTCAAGGCTGAATACTCCCAAGGAAGTGACGAAGACTTTACCAATGTGTAAAGGCGGCATAGTATGATTATTATGTTATACATGGGACTCTTTAAACATTATCATTATCATTATTTGCCACACATTTGTATATTGAATATGGACACCACGAACGGCCACGACCTATAGATTTTATTGGTGGAAACATCATAACAAAGTTATGGCAATAATCATTGAGTATTTGATAGCCAAGCATCAATTGAACATGATATTTATGACATATCTAATTCCACCAAGACCACGTCAATATAATAATTTATTATGAAAGCCATTTAATGAGTTTCCCCAAATTTAGCACGGAAACAGATACATCAATCATCGTGGAATTTCTTTTTCATTAATGTTGAATTGACAGCAATTAACTCAAGAATGATTCGAAAATTTAATTTATCTTAGATTTTGTGGCGAATTTGATTGTTCACAGGTAAAAGCATAAAAATAGCAGACTTTTAATCAAAGTTGGTTTGAATGAATTCTATGTACCATGAAAGAATCGTCCCGACTGTCGCCCTTTTTCTGCAGTACATATTTATTTATTTATTTATAAAACATTTTTATACAGGGTAATTAACATTTTGAGCAACAGCTCTTTTACAAAATGGCCCTGTCACAAATAAATAAAAACAGTACAAAGAAGAATAATATAACAGAACTAAAAATAACAAATAAAAGGTAGTGTATAAATAAAACCATTATAATGATGTAAGTTAAAGAAAATCCACACTGCTACACTTTTTAAGGGAGTCAGGTAGAGTGTTCCACTTAATACCACCAATATATGAGACACACCTTTTGCTTAATTAAACGTTTAACCTGGGACATGTACATTATTTTCATTACTTGTTTCTCTGTTAGACACTTCAATCTGCATTGTTATAACATTAAACAGATAATCTGGAACTAAACCATGTATAGATTTGAACATTAAAACTAATCGCGTCTTTGCTTTACATTTAACCAGTGTAATTCATTTACAAGATCAACTCCTCTAACATTGAAATAATCATAATTACTGAGTATTACCCTAGGAAGCGGTTTGCGTGTGCTGGATTTTATACAAGTTGCTTTGACAAGAGTAACCCCACACTGTAATTCCATAATCAAACTTAGGCTGAATAATACCATTATAAATCTTCAACAAAGACAGAAAGTGTCCAAGTCTTGAAAATAATCCAACCTTTGCTCTGAGTTCTTTACATAAAGAATCAATCTGGTTTGACCATGAAAGGTTATTATCTATTTTGATACCTAATTAGTCAATACAATCAGTATCAGAAATTACATTTTCATCAATGCAAACATTAAAATTTGCATCGTTAACATGTGTTCTAGACCACTGTCTAGTAGAGACTAACATAGAGTTTGTTTTATTACATTACCACTAAGAGATTCTGATCATACCATTCTTTTATGGTTTATGGATAACTGTAACGTTTCTTGCACCTCATTTACATTGTTACCAGTGCAATATACTAGAATGTCATTGGCATAAATATTACATGAACCCAGATGTACATGATTATTAATATCACTGGAATAAATGAGAAATAAAATTGGGCCCAGAATGGACCCTTGTGGGACACCAATATTGACATACTTTGTGTTTGATATTTTACCATTACAGTGTACTTTATGACCCCTATTTGATAAATGTGAATTGAACCAATTTATAGCCTTGACATCAAAACCATAAATGGCTAGCTTACTAAGCAATATTTTGTGATTAATTGAATCAAAGCATTTGCTGATATCCAATGCACAATTGCACATGTGCCAACAAGCATACCATCATTATAGTAACATGCCAACCATCAAGGACACGGTGTAAGGATGTCTGAGTCTTATGTTTTCTTAAGTATGCGGATTGGTCACAAGTAATAAATTTATGTTCTTCAAGATAGTCCATAGTTTGACAATAAATCTGTCTTTCCAGTAATTTTGGAATATGACCAATAACACTAATAGGCCTATAATTTCCCTGGTCATCCTTACAACCTTCACCTTTATAGACTGGCGTGATTCTAGATAATTTCCAGTCATCAAGAACCAAGTTACGTTCAAGAGAAACATTGAAAAGAAAAACTTTGTTAAAATGGGAGTAACAACATCAGATACTAAACGGAGAAGTTTGCTATCAAAACCAAGCACATCAATGGAGCTGTCGCTCCCTAATTTACTGAACAGATTGTAAACAGCATTCTGAGATATTTTTGTAAAACAATTACTATATATAGACTTTAAGTCAGGAGAATTCCAGAAAACCGTAGGCTCCTTGGCTACATTCAAGAACAAATAAGATGGTAATTTCTATAGCTGAAGTAGGCAACCATTGCAAGATAAACCATTCCAAGAAACCATTACCATGTGGATAGATTGGGGGTGCACTCCAGGGAATATCCTTAATTACTGTATTCCATACAGTAGAGGAAGTTTCTCTGAATGTCCTTCAATGTCCTTCAAGGTCACCATGTTGTCAGGAGGGCTTTGTTGTCCTACTGTACATGCCTCCTCATCCTTCAGGGAAAAGTGGGCTTAATAGCTCCCCTTAAAATGTGGTGTCAGGTTTGACAGCTTTAATCCCAGTCTCCCCCGAACTCTTGATGGGTTCACTTAGTGCAACATGACACGTGTGCCACGTGCTGACAACGTGCTCTAGAACGCCACCACGTGACATGGCAGGTCAATGAGGAAGTATCAATGACACGTGCTGGTGAATTCTCGCCCAATAACGCGTCACTCGGGAACTGGCGAGATGTGCGCATTAGCTACATGGCCAGTGTTTGCATAGTGTCACTATGTAAAACTGGAAGCATGCAATCATGAAAGAAAGCAAGCTTTAGTTTTTGTTAAATTATGCTGTTTAATGTATGGCAGTAAAGCCATACCTAGTAAATATGTTGCATTAAATCATCAACCCAATTAACCAAATACATGACTTAATTTAAATATCCAGATTAGTCTACTGAATGTCAATGCCTATGAGAAGCAGTAATTTTTCTAAGTGTCAACATGACTTATTTACAGAATGGGGCAGTCGAGTTATTGATGAGAGTTTCATGGAAATTTTATCACGAGTCTAAACTGGCTGAAGCAGGAGTACATCCTTATTCCATACACTAAATTTCATAGTGCCAAACTTTACAAAATATATCTCATCAATGGTTTTGGTAACTCGGAAAAGATGAACAAAGTAATTAAATCTATAAATCACAGGACATATTGTCTTCAGCTATGATGAACAAAATATGTGTCTTCAATGTCTTACAAAAGTAAGTTTTGGGGCTGAATATTTCTCTAACATTATCTTTTTCTTTTTCGTTTATTCTTTCTTTTTGATAAATATATCTCTTTCATATTTGATTGGCCAGAAATTTGACACCAGAGGAAAACGTTGTAAAAACGTTGCGGACAAATAACACCCCAATCTCCATTTCACTTGTTGTGCTTGTACAAACCCGAGACACAGTTTTGTAAATTGGCTTCCCAAGGTATATGGCCAGACAAGGACTACGAAGCCTGCAGAGAGGGCTTCTTATTCTTTGTGTAATTCATATGTTTTGTGGATGATCCTTGAGGGAGCCACTGAAACTTTTTGTCCATGATTGATAGCCACAACACAGAAGACAAGCAATGGAGAAATATCTGCTTTTAGGCTTAGAAGCTAGAACACACTAGGACATAACAGTATGGGGAGTCAACCAGTCACAATAATTCAGGATCCTCTAATGGTTTTTGAGCTAATAAAGATTTTCCACAGGGGCCTTTGTAAAGAAATGTGTGCCCCTCTAAATCCCTAACTCATTTTGTCCCGTGGAAGCATCCCATCTCTGTGTGCAGCTCCTGGAGGAATGATTAGGATCAAGAAGCAGTCATACAACTTGTGTCCTACTTCGCAATGTGTTGCCTGATTCAGCAATTTGTATTCTCAACACACCTACGCATTGTGCCAAAAGAAATTCCACCATATATTGCAGTCACAAAGCGACCCAAATTGTTCTAATGTTTCTGGCACTGGTCAGCACATAAATACTTGGGGATGGGACGTCCAATTGATTGTGGCATGTTTTAAGCTTAAAATATAATTTATTTTCTGCTAATATTTCTTTCCCAGATAGCATTCCAAATCGGCCCAGCATTCTTTCAATATAGGCCACCATTGTTATCAACATGATATTGTGTATTTCCTCTGATTGTGTATCAGACTGAGATTACATTATTGGAAAAGGTGCGAGAATTTGGTGTTCAAATATATTAGCCATTCAAATTACATCAATGGCAGCTGTGCCAATGAGACTGCTGTGGTTTGCCTCAGCGTAGTTATCATAATTTATGTATATAAACAAAAGAAAGAGAAAAAAGGAAGGATACAAAATTGCAAAATGCATCTGGTGGACAAAAAGCACAGTATAGATGCACTTCTCTCAACCAAAATCGAAACACATTTGGTTACTTTCCAAGTTTTATGCAAGTCTGTTACGTATGTACCTGACCACAGACATACATTCTCACAATACAAAGACTGCAATTGTCATATCAAGGGCCCAATCACAAAGTTACATGAAAACGAGACACTTGTCTGCACCAATGGTAGTGCTTTTGACTCACAAGTGGCTCACACGAGGTGGCAGTGCAGTCATTAGTCTCTTGTTTGCACAATAAACAGTGTCTGGGAGATTGAGGCTTTGGCATAGAGAATATGTTACCCAGATTGTGTCAATTTGCCTTCAGTGCACTGTATGTAGTCCATGTGGACTTCATAGCATGGAGAGACTGGCAAGTGTGTGGCAAACATAACAGACATACTGTACTGTGGTACCTAAGAGCAAGTTGGCAAAATTGCCCTTTTCATGCCATGGACTATATTGATTGGCCACACAAAGCCGTTAATTATAAGCATATTGACCATAATCACTGTATGTTGCAGTTTACCACCATGGATGAGGCTTTTGTTGAGTGCATGACACTGCCAAGTTAAAAACTTGTACAAATGACTGAAACTGGTATTTAGCGCAAATAATTTCAGGGCCAAGAATCGAATTCAGAATCAGCAAATTTTATAGACTTGGAAACTAATCTCCAGGGGACGTCATGTGAATCCAAGACTCACATTGGTTAAGGCAGTTCTTTAGCCAATGGGAGTTCAGAATTCACTAACTATTTTTTGCCTTCAAATTTTGCCAGGTATGATTTTTGTGTAATAAAAATAGATTGGTTAAACATTTTCACCCATTTCTTTTAATCAACACGTGATCTGTAACTTAGTTGACTGCAAGCCTTATCATCTCACCATTATGTTCGCCTCTCTTATAAGCTAACAATTAACCCTATTTTACAATTTATTTCAAAATTTGTTCTGAGCCATACTTTGATTTAAACTTGATGCAAATGCCATCTCACCTGTCTCAACAGAAAGAGTAATAAAATCATTTCAGCAGCTCAAAGGTTAAAAAAGTTAACCTTTCATGCCTTAAGTCAAGAGAACTTGTGATGTTTAATCAGTTGATTATACCAGACAATAAAACATGCAATCTCCAATCTTATTTCTTTTTCTTCTTTTTTCTGGGTTGCTGCTGACAGTGTATTAATTCCAATGCTTGAATTAAAAGGAATTCGACAAAATATATTCCTCATGAGATGATCAGATTAATATTATGCTTTAACCAGCCAAATGTACAAGACCATTTGAGTATGCAGGCTGTAGTTAAAGTTGTCCTATATTTTTGGAGGGTGGTGTAGGTGCATTCAA
Source organism: Alitta virens (assembly GCA_932294295.1). Lineage (NCBI taxonomy): Eukaryota > Metazoa > Annelida > Polychaeta > Phyllodocida > Nereididae > Alitta > Alitta virens. Next base: position 74,129,850 of record OW028573.1, on the reverse strand, counting down.
AATGTCTAAAAAAACTAATGAATATTGTAAAGAAATTGACAATTGGGTGTATGACAATCCATGAGACATTCAGATTTAGCCTTTATTACCAAGACTACCTTTGGACCTCTGCTTTTGCAATTGCTATAATGCTGTCCAATTTCTCCAAGCACCAAAATTGAAGATGTCACGAAGGCATTCGTGACCACATTCAAAAGTTTTATAACACATCTTGCTCTGTTATGTACAGCTCCAAGAAGCAATGTCGAATTCTGGGAAATACTGCAAAAAGACAAAACCAATTTTACTCACAGATTAGCTCGTTAACACCATTATGTGCTCGTCCAAAACAATTCATGGAGATTCGTTTCAAATGCTAAGACCGTTTCGAATGTCAATGTGAGTTTATTCTGTAGCTGAAAAATAGTAAATAGCTTGTCTGCTTTTTAGCGAACTAGACAGTTGAAAGCTTTTTAAAGCAATATCCAAATTTTGATAAAGATATGGCTAATTCAAAACTTACAAATGACAGTTTGGAAACTTAAAAAATATAGACAGATACAGAAGACTTTTATTCGGACAGAAAATATAGTAAAGTATGAATTATACAAAAAATACGTTATGAGAGCCCATGCAGACCCACATTAAGGCATTTGATGTTGCTAGTATGTGGCCCACCATATAGTATGATTATCTTAATGCGTTTTGCAGTTAATACTTATTTAGCATTTCTCCTAATATTTTGATGCACATCCATAGCAATTTTGAAGTTTGCATGTCGATTGGTATGCACTGACAACCATCCTTTTGAGATAATTAACAAATCCGTGGAAACTGTGAGTGGATAGTTTTCGGATGATATTTGAGGTTGCTGTGTTTAATACTATCACTGGAGATTTGATATTTTAACTAAATATAATGTAGGCTAAGTATCATGTGGTACTAAATACTAAAAACTGTAATTTACACCAGATCTTTTGCCCACCATCAAAGACACAAAAGTGCAGATTGGAGAATCAGTGTTGGCTTCCCAAGTGCTAGTATCTTGCAGCAAAGATTTCCAGGCAACATGAATTTGGGAGACTCATTCTTGGAAAGGCCTTAAGAGACTAGCCTGGCTTGTTCAACGCCATTTAAAGTCATATTTTCTAATAATGCCACTTACTGCAAAACTGACTCAGGTGTAAGATAAAGCTGGCTAGCATAATATTTTGGACCTTCCCCTGTAGGACTTATGAACTACATATGCAATTCAATCATATACTCCACAATTCATTTTTGCATATTTGAAATTCCAGTGCATGTTTGGCTACTTGCGCGGCAATCAAAATGTACCATGCTGTATGGATAATGACCTCTCCTGGTCAATGGACAATGGCATGGTATAACAATGTATCATGTTGCTGGCAACATCATTCTTATAAATCCAGCATCTTTTTGAAAACATAATAACTTCCAGTGTACAATGCGTGGGCAATGCTTGGGCAATGCATGGCTAATGCATTGGCAATGCATGGACACAATCTCCCCATCAGACCAAAATCCAGGTGGTATCAAAGGAAGCAGACATGGCAAGAGCCTTCTTGTTCCCTTCGTCTCCTAGCAACAAAGGTCACACAATGTCATGTGACCTACATTCTCAAGGGCACCCAAATGACCTCCTAAGCACCAAGGACCCTTGATCCCAGAGGGCGAAACTGTTAGGTCAGGTCCTTTACTACCTATACCATGTCCACTGGACAATAATGACCTCTCCTGGTCACCCCCAGCTCATATGACAATGCTTTATTATTACATAGTAATGATGTCATGTACAAACAGTAAAGTTGTTCATTGTGTATCTTTTGTAGATAGTAAATTTATATCCTATCTATATAATCATTCTTTAATTTCCACTTGCACGATACAGTCAGCCCTCATTTATCCGGGCCTCACTAATCCGGTTCCCTCGCTATCCGCACACAGTTGGATGGGAACAAATCTACTTTGTGCATTATATATATATTCAGTTATCTGGTTCCCTCATTTATCCGCACAGTTAACTGGGGGACGAAGGTGTGCGGTAAAATGAGGGTGGACTGCTTAAATATCAGCTACATTCCAGAGACAAAACATCGTAAATGAGCAGAACAATAAATATATGTCACTTCCCAACAAACTGATGTTGCTGTAATAATGATTTGAAGTTTATATGAACAGATCAACTATCGCAAACGACAGAAACAGTGAATCAACAAAAATTTATATACAACGCCAAAACAGAGCAATTGCACATAAATTAACTAGATAATTTTCACACAGCACAATTTTCCAACATGTTGATACATAAGCCTGTTTAATTCTCACTGAATAGAGATAAGATAAGTTTTGTTATATTTCACAGCTTGTTGGAGATCAACATTGTGTGCATTTATCAATTGCAGAATCCTGCCTGATCCTTTTATAGTTGTTCATTCAAGTTCTAACATTGATTCTAAAAATGCAAAAAATTAAATAAAGAGAAATAATTCTGAAATTAGCATTATATGATATATTCACAGTAAGATATATATATATATATACAGTTGGACGATTATAATAATTAAATTGTATCACTTAAAACAAATGGTTGTTAAAACGACTGAAGGTAGTCATATTTGGCACCTAATTACTAACAGGTAGTTACTGGCTAACCTTAGAGTGACCAACATTTAACAGCTGAAAATGAAATTCCTATGCTGTGGTAAGATTTTCTTCTTCTTGGTTTGCCTTGTCATCATCACGCCTTTCATTTACTTCTTCCAGGTCAATTTCAGTATTAAATTTTGTCGTTTCCTCTCGAAGGATTTCTTCTTTTGTTCCGCAGCATCTTCCTGCCAAGAATAACACCATCTTCCGAATGAACAGAAGCTAGGATAGGCAGAGTAGCCAGCACCCAAGCTATTAAGGCTGGAACGGTGCAGATCTCAGACAGCGGAGATGGTAGGGAAGTTCGAAGAAGAACCAGCGCAATTTTCACATTCTGGATGCCAGTCTCAATGCCAATCGTCTTCGTGTTAACCCATGACTGTCCGAGAATGAGTGCTATGACTGTACCGAGCACAAAACCACACCATGGAATCGCTACGCAAGGCAGGACAAGTCGGTAGCCCAGCCGTCCCATAAGGATGAACACGAAACTATGGATGTACATCCCACATATGATTAAACCAAGAATCACAATCAAAACGACCGGAAGTAAGAACTTGATCAATCCCTTGGCGAAGTTTTCCTTGTAGTAGCGAATGATTAATCCAATTGTTGCCGGAATGACCAGGAAGGAGAGACTCAAGAGGATGTTCGTGAAAGGAATTTTTGCAATGCCCAGGTTGAATCGCTGACCAACTGTATAAAGCCACAGAGGCATGAATGCTGTAAAGATCAACACATTTTTAAATAAGATAGAGACCCTTTCTAAAGAAGAAACATTTAAAACAAGGGGTAACTCAACTAACCCCACTCTCCCTTAACATAATAATTACATGTTTCAGGCAAAATTACTTACCAAAGCTAAAAATGAAGGACATAAAGGTCATGGTCAAACTCAGGCTGATGTCTCCTCCAAGAAGGACTGTCCAGACATTGCTAGCCCCACCCCCTGGACAGCATCCGTAGGCAAGGAGACCAAATGAATAGGCATTGTCCAGTCTGCCGATGATGGCAAAAGTGATAGCCAGCTGAATGAATAGCAAATATTAATTTATCATTTACTGTACTTGCAAAAAGTAGTGTCATACTGTCAGTGATGAATTTCCTACACTTAAACAATTTTTGTCTCTGCCCAGGGCTCTAAAAAATAATTTTGAGCAACTCACCAATGCCCTCACACAACCAACTCAGGCAGTGTTGACCTATGGTCCTCGATTCAATATTTATAAACTTTCCGAAGGAAAGTTTATCTTATTATTGTACGTCTTATTTTTCTTTTTTTTTTTTTTTTTTTTTTTTTTTTTTTTTTTTTTATTATTCTTTATTATAAACTTTCCGAAGGAAAGTTTATCTTATTATTGTAAGTCTTATTTTTCTTTTTTTTTTTTTTTTTTTTTTTTTTTTTTTTTATTATTATTCTTTATTATGAACTTTCCGTAGGAAAGTTCATATTGTTATTGTAAGTCTTATTTTTCTTTTTTTATTATTATTCTTCTGAAGAAGTAAAGGCTTATTACTCAGAAACTAATAAAGAGAGGGCTTTGGCACTTCAAGAGTGCACAGACAGCCAGAGCGCGCTTTGAACAGCACAAATTTCATGACCAAATTTCATGACACTTCTGCGTAATTCACAAAAGAAAAAACAAATTTAAGAGCACGGTTTCAGGAAACTGGGCAGAGATAATTCCATGGGAATTTTTCTCAAGATACCTTAGACAAATACGCAGTGCAGAAAGGAGTTTGAGCCAAATGCTGAGCCTGCTGACTGAACTATGAATTCTTTAAAAAAAGTAGTTCGAAATTTTCATGAAATTTTTTTTGAAAACCATAGAAGGAATAATCATATTGACTTGCCATTTCATATTTGTATAGTCCCACCCTAGTACAACTATCATGCAAAAAATGAGCCCATTTGGTAAAGTGGTCTAGGTGGTACAGGGGTCCAAAGTTGCGATTTTTGACTGCTTATATCTCGGCTTCATATTGAGATACAGGAATCTCATAGACATATTTAGAATCCTTGAAATGTTCTCTTTTCAGATATATATAGCAATATGTTCTAGGTCTTTCTGTTTGGAAAAGCGTCAGACATTGAAAATTTTTTGTCACTTTTTGATTTTCTCAAAATGAAAAAGTCTAAAAAACAGTAGAAGAACTGCTTGGATTCTCACCATTTTTTTTACAGATATGTCCTCTAGGGAGTACTATGTAAATGTAAAAGGGCAAGGGCTTTGATCAAAAGGCTTAGGCAATAGCATTTTTTTTTCAGTCCAAATTTCAATAATTTTTAACTCCAGTTCTATTCATTCAAATTACATGCAACTGGCGTCATTAGGTAGAGAAAAATTAGGCCTTTACATAGGATACAATGTCTATTCACCAACCTTAACCAGTTTCGAACCTGGAGCCAAAATTCTCTTTCCCATGTTATCCAATGGGAGACCTACCTACCTACCTCCCTGAAACCGCTGAGTCAGCAATTTTTACAATGAATGTTAGCAAATTTATGTTTCTCGCCCCAAAAAAGCAGGACGAAAGTCTTCAATTTCATTCATATTTTGCACATATATGTCCTCTGGGTAGTACTACATGACTGTAACAGGGCAATTACCTTCATCAGAAAGCTTATGCCCTAGAAATTTTTTATCACTCATAAAGCCTAAATTGCTTACTCAGACCAAAATGTTGTTGATAGATTGAACCAAAAAAATTCACAGGAGTATATATACATGTGCTTCACAAATGTGAGTTATTTCAGAATTCTAGGTCATGGGGTCAAGGTCACAGAGTGTCCTATATATGCAATTTTCAGGCGTTTTGAACCTGGGTCCTATACAAGGTACAGTAATCAAAAAAATATGTTGTTAAACCTTTTTTCATTATCTTACAGTTCCTGTATAACTTGAGAGGTTAGGGCAATTATTTATGAGGTTTTCAGGTACTTTATTTTTTTCTCTATTGGAAATTGAATAAAAAATCTTTAAAAAGCCAAAACCCAAAATTTTTCATTAGATCAGTCCCAAAAAATGTACAAGTGTGTAAATACATATGACTGAAAAAAAAGAAAATTTCAGAAATTTAGATCACTCTGAGTGTTTCCTACATATGCAGTTTTCATGCATTTTGAACTCAGACCCAATGCAGAGTACAGAAAAACCCAATAGATATTTTTTGAAAGTCAGTGCTGGTGTGTGTTCATCTTATGAATAGTTTAAGACAATAAGGCAAAGATTTCTGAATTTATGAAAACAATTTGTAGTGAGGACACCTATTTCCCACCCCCATGATACTTAGGAAGTTGGCACCTCTAGTAAGGCCCAATCGCACTCTGAACGTTTCATGACACTTCTGCGCATTTCAGGGTATACAAAAAAAAATTTTCTTCACGGTTCCAAGAAACTGGTTAGAGATAATGGTCTGAAATTTTTTTTCAAGAGACCTTGGAGACTTTTCCAGTGCAGAAATTAATGGTACTAAACAAGAAAGATAAAAGGAAAGGAAAGTTTATCGTAATTGTCAGGGACAATTGCAAGTCTAGTTATAAACTTTCCGAAGGAAAGTTTATCTTATTATTGTACGTCTTATTTTTCTTTTTTTTTTTTTTTTTTTTTTTTTTTTTTTTTTTTATTATTCTTTATTATTATTATTATTCTTCTGAAGAAGTAAAGGCTTATTACTCAGAAACTAATAAAGGCAGGGCTTTGGCACTTCAAGGTCACATAGACAGCCAGAGCGCGCTTTGAAAGGCATAAATTTCATGACCAAATTTCATGATGCTTCTGCGTAATTCACAAAATAAAAAATAAATTTAAGGGCACGGTTTCAAGAAACTGGGCAGAGATAATGGCATGAGATTTTTTTTCAAGATACCTTAGACAAATACGCAGTGCAGAAAGGAGTTTGAGCCAAATTGTGAGCCTGCTGACTGAGCCATGAATTTTTGAAAAAAAGTTATTCGAAATTTTCATGAAATTTTTTTTGAAAACCATAGAAGGAATAATGATATTGACTTGCAATTTCACACTTTTATAGTCCTACCCTAGCACAACTTCTATGCAAAAAATGAGCCCATTTGGTAAAGTGGTCTAGGTGGTACAGGGGTCCAAAGTTGCATTTTTTGACTGCTTATATCTCGGCTCCAAATTGAGATACAGGAATCTCAAAGACATATTTAGAATCCTTGAAATGTTCTCTTTTCAGGAATGTATAGTAATATGCTCTAGGTAGTTCCGTTTGGAAAAGCGTCAGACATTGAAAATTTTTTGTCACTTTTTGATTTTCTCAAAATGAAAAAGTCTAAAAAACAGTAGAAGAACTGCTTGGATTCTCACCATTTTTTTTACAGATATGTCCTCTAAGGAGTACTATGTAAATTTTAAAGGGCAAGGGCTTTGCTCAAAAACCCTAGGCCCTGGAATTTTTTTCATTCCAAATTTCAATAATTTTTAACTCCATTTCTATTCAACCAAATTTCATGCAACTGGTGTCATTATGTAGAGAAAAATTAGGCCTTTACATAGGATACACTGTCTATTCACCAACCTTTACCAGTTTCGAACTTGGAGCCAAAATTCTCTTTCCCATGTTATCCAATGGGGAGACCTACCAACCCTGAAGCGCTGAGTCAGCAATTTTTACAATGAATGTTAGGAAGTTTATGTGCATCGCCCCAAAAAAGCAGGAAGAAAGTCTTCAATTTCATTTATATTTTGCACATATATGTCCTCTGGGTAGTACTACATTACTGTAAAAGGGCAATTACTTTCATCAAACAGCTTAGGTCCTAGAATTTTTTTATCACTGAATTGCTGACCTACCTACCTCCCAGAACCCTGGACCGCTGAGTCAGCAATTTTAACAATGAATGTATGCAGGTTTACGTGTTTTGCCCCAAAAACAATAGGAAAGACTTTTTCAATTTTCTTCATACTTTTCACGCATATGTCCTCTAGGGAGTACTATGTAAATGTAGAAGGGCAAGGGCCTTGATTAAACACCTTAGGCCCTGGAATTTTTTTTCAGTCCAAATTTCAATAATTTTTAACTCCAGTTCTATTCAACCAAATTTCATCCAACTGGTGTCATTATGCAGAGAAAAATTAGGAGATTACATAGGATACCTTGTTTATTCACCAACCTTAATTAGTTTTGAACCTTGAGGCAAAATTCTCTTTCCCATGTTATCCAATGGGGAGACCTACCTACCTCCCTGGATGGCTGAGTCAGTAATTTTTACAATGAATGTTAGTAAATTTATGTTTCTCGCCCCAAAAAAGCAGGAAGAAAGTCTTCAATTTCATTCATATTTTGCACATATACGTCCTCTGGGTAGTACTACATTACTGGCATAGGGCAATTACCTTCATCAAACAGCTTAGGTCCTAAAATTTTTTTATCACTCTTAAAGCCTGAATTGCTTACTAAGACCAAAACTGTTGTTGATAGATTGAACCAAAAAAATTCACAGGAGTGTATATACATGTGCTTCACAAATGTGAGTTATTTCAGAATTTTGGGTTACAGGGTCAAGGTCACAGCGTGTCCTTTATATGCAATTTTCAGGCGTTTTGAACCTGGGTCCTATACAAGGTACAGCAACCAAAAAAATATTTTTTTAAACCTTTTTTCATTATTTTTCTATTCCTGTATAGTTTGAGAGGTTAGGGCAACTAGTTTTGAGGTTTTCAGGTACTTTATTAATTGCTCTATTGGAAATTGAATAAAATATCTTTAAAAAGCCAAAACCCACAATTCTTCATTGGATCAGTCCATATGACTGAAAAAAAAACAAAAAATTTCAGAAATTTAGATCAAAGGGTCAAGGTTTCAGTGTTTCCTACATATGTAGTTTTCATGCATTTTGAACTCAGGCCCAATGCAGAGTACAGAAAAACCCAATAGATATTTTTTGAAAGTCAGTGCTGGTGTGTGTTCATCTTATGAATAGTTTAAGACAATAAGGCAATGATTTCTGAATTTATGAAAACAATTTGTAGTGAGGACACCTATTTCCCACCCCCATGATACTCAGGAAGTTGGCACCCCTAGTAAGGCCCAATCGCACTCTGAACAACACAAATTTTATGACCTTATTTCATGACACTTCCGCGCATTTCAGGGTATACAAAAAAAACTTTTCTTCACGGTTCCAAGAAACTGGCCAGAGATAATGGCATGACATTTTTTTTCAAGAGACCTTGGAGACTTCTCAAGTGCAGAAATTAATGGTACTGGACAAGAAAGATAAAAGGAAAGGAAAGTTTATCGTAATTGTCAGGGACAATTGCAAGTCTAGTTATTATTATTATTCTTCTGAAGAAGTAAAGGCTTATTACTCAGAAACTAATAAAGAGAGGGCTTTGGCACTTCAAGAGTGCACAGATAGCCAGAGCGCGCTTTGAACAGCACAAATTTCATGACCAAATTTCATGACACTTCTGCGTAATTCACAAAATAAAAAACAAATTTAAGAGCACGGTTTCAGGAAACTGGGCAGAGATAATTCCATGGGAATTTTTTTCAAGATACCTTAGACAAATACGCAGTGCAGAAAGGAGTTTGAGCCAAATTGTGAGCCTGCTGACTGAACTATGAATTCTTTAAAAAAAGTAGTTCGAAATTTTCATGAAATTTTTTTTGAAAACCATAGAAGGAATAATGAGATTGACTTGCCATTTCACACTTTTATAATCCTACCCTAGGACAACTACCATGCAAAAAATGAGCCCATTTGGTAAAGTGGTCTAGGTGGTACAGGGGTCCAAAGTTGCATTTTTTGACTGCTTATATCTCGGCTCCAAATTGAGATACAGGAATCTCAAAGACATATTTAGAATCCTTGAAATGTTCTCTTTTCAGAAATGTATAGTAATATGCTCTAGGTAGTTCCGTTTGGAAAAGCGTCAGACATTGAAAATCTTTTGTCACTTTTTGATTTTCTCAAAATGAAAAAGTCTAAAAAACACTAGAAGAACTGCTTGGATTCTCACCATTTTTTTTACAGATATGTCCTCTAAGGAGTACTATGTAAATGTGTAAGGGCAAGGGATTTGCTTAAAAGGCTTAGGCTATAGAATTTTTTTTCAATCCAAATTTCAATAATTTTTAACTCCATTTCTATTCAACCAAATTTCATCCAACTGGTGTCATCATGCAGAGAAAAATCAGGACTTTACACAGGATACCTTGTTTATTCACCAACCTTAACCCGTTTTGAACCTTGAGGCAAAATTCTCTTTCCTATGTTATCCAATGGGGAGACCTAGCTCCTACAACCCTGGACCGCTGAGTCAGCAATTTTTACAATGAATGTTAGGAAGTTTACGTGTTTTGCCCAAAAAATGTAGGAAAGACTTCTTCAATTTTCTTCATACTTTTCACATATATGTCCTGTTGGTAGTACTACATGACTGTAAAAGGGCAATTCCCTTCATCAAACAGCTGAGGCACTAGAATTTTTTATCACTCATAAAGCCTGAATCACTTCCTCAGAACCAAAATTTTGTTGATAGATTGAACAAAAAAATTCACAGGAGTGCATATACATGTGCTTCACAAATGTGAATTATTTCAGAATTCTAGGTCACAGAGTGTCCTATATATGCAATTTTCAGGCGTTTTGAACCTGGGTCCTATACAAGGTACAGTAACCAAAAAAATTATTTTCTTAAACCTTTTTTCATTATCTTTCTATACCTGTTTAGCTTGAGAGGTTAGGGCAATTATTTATGAGGTTTTCAGGTACTTTATTAATTGCTCTATTGGAAATTGAATAAAAAACCTTTAAAAAGCCAAAACCCAAATTTTTTCATTGGATCAGTCCCAAAAAATGTATAAGTGTGTGACTGAAAACTGGCCAGAGACAATGGCATGAAATATTTTTTCAAGAGACCTTGGAGACTTCTCCAGTGCAGAAATTAATGGTACTGGACAAGAAAGATAAAAGGAAAGGAAAGTTTATCGTAATTGTCAGGGACAATTGCAAGTCTAGTTATTATTATTATTCTTCTGAAGAAGTAAAGGCTTATTACTCAGAAACTAATAAAGGCAGGGCTTTGGCACTTCAAGGTCACATAGACAGCCAGAGCGCGCTTTGAAAGGCATAAATTTCATGACCAAATTTCGTGACGCTTCTGCGTAATTCACAAAATAAAAAATAAATTTAAGGGCACGGTTTCAAGAAACTGGGCAGAGATAATGGCATGAGATTTTTTTTCAAGATACCTTAGACAAATACGCAGTGCAGAAAGGAGTTTGAGCCAAATTGTGAGCCTGCTGACTGAGCCATGAATTTTTGAAAAAAAGTATTTCGAAATTTTCATGAAATTTTTTTTGAAAACCATAGAAGGAATAATTATATTGACTTGCCATTTCACACTTGTATAGTTCTACCCTAGTACAACTACCACACAAAAAATGAGTCCATTTGGTTAAGTGGTCTAGGTGGTACAGGGGTCCAAAGTTGCGATTTTTGACTGCATATATCTCTGCTCCAAATTGAGATACAGGAATCTCAAAGACATATTTAGAATCCTTGAAATGTTCTCTTTTTAGATATGTATAGCAATATGTTCTAGGTCTTTCCGTTTGGAAAAGCGTCAGACATTGAAAACTTTTTGTCACTTTTTGAAATTCAAAAAATGAAAAAATACCAAAAACAGTAGAAGAACTGCTTGGATTCTCACCATTTTTTTTGCAGATATGTCCTCTAAGGAGTACTTTGTAAATGTAAAAGGGCAAGGGCTTTGATCAAAAGGCTTAGGCCCTAGAATTTTTTTTCAGTACAAATTTCAATAATTTTTAACTTGAGTTCTTTTCAACCAAATTTCATGCAACTGGTGTCATTATGTAGAGAAAAATCAGGACTTTACATAGAATACCATGTCTATTCACCAACCTTTACCAGTTTCGAACTTGGAGCCAAAATTCTCTTTCCCATGTTATCCAATGGGAAGACCTACCAACCCTGAACCGCTGAGTCAGCAATTTTTACAATGAATGTTAGGAAGTTTACGTGCATCGCCCCAAAAAAGCAGGAAGAAAGTCTTCAATTGCATTCATATTTTGCACATATATGTATTCTGGGTAGTACTACATTACTGTAATAGGGCAATTACCTTCATCAAACAGCTTAGGTCCTAAATTTTTTTTATCACTCTTAAAGCCTAAATTGCTTACTCAGACCAAAATGTTGTTGATAGATTGAACCAAAAAAAATTCACAGGAGTGTATATACATGTGCTTCACAAATGTGAGTTATTTCAGAATTTTGGGTTACAGGGTCAAGGTCACAGAGTGTCCTATATATGCAATTTTCAGGCGTTTTGAACCTGGGTCCTATACAAGGTACAGCAACCAAAAAATTATTTTCTTAAACCTTTTTTCATTATCTTTCTATTCCTGTATAGCTTAAGAGGTTAGGGCAACTATTTTCGAGGTTTTCAGGTACTTTATTAATTGCAGAAATTCATGGTACTGGACAAAAAAGATAAAAGGAAAGGAAAGTTTATCGTAATTGTCAGGGACAATTGCAAGTCTAGTTATAAACTTTCCGAAGGAAAGTTTATCTTATTATTGTAAGTCTTATTTTTCTTTTTTTTTTTTTTTTTTATTATTATTTCTTTATTATTATTATTATTCTTCTGAAGAAGTAAAGGCTTATTACTCAGAAACTAATAAAGAGAGGGCTTTGGCACTTCAAGAGTGCACAGACAGCCAGAGCGCGCTTTGAACAGCACAAATTTCATGACCAAATTTCGTGACACTTCTGCGTAATTCACAAAAGAAAAAACAAATTTAAGAGCACGGTTTCAGGAAACTGGGCAGAGATAATTCCATGGGAATTTTTCTCAAGATACCTTAGACAAATACGCAGTGCAGAAAGGAGTTTGAGCCAAATTGTGAGCCTGCTGACTGAACTATGAATTCTTTAAAAAAAGTAGTTCGAAATTTTCATGAAATTTTTTTTGAAAACCATAGAAGGAATAATGATATTGACTTGCAATTTCACACTTTTATAGTCCTACCCTAGCACAACTTTCATGCAAAAAATGAGCTCATTTGGTAAAGTGGTCTAGGTGGTACAGGGGTCCAAAGTTGCATTTTTTGACTGCTTATATCTCGGCTCCAAATTGAGATACATGAATCTCAAAGACATATTTAGAATCCTTGAAATGTTCTCTTTTTAGGAATGTATAGTAATATGCTCTAGGTACTTCCGTTTGGAAAAGCGTCAGACATTGAAAACTTTTTGTCACTTTTTGATTTTCTCAAAATGAAAAAGTCTTAAAAACACTAGAAGAACTGCTTGGATTCTCACCATTTTTTTTACAGATATGTCCTCTAAGGAGTACTATGTAAATGTCAAAGGGCAAGGGCTTTGCTTAAAAACCCTAGGCCCTGGAATTTTTTTCATTCCAAATTTCAATAATTTTTAACTCCATTTCTATTCAACCAAATTTCATGCAACTGGTGTCATTATGTAGAGAAAAATTAGGCCTTTACCTAGGATAAAATGTCTATTCACCAACCTTTACCAGTTTCGAACTTGGAGCCAAAATTCTCTTTCCCATGTTATCCAATGGGAAGACCTACCAACCCTGAAGCGCTGAGTCAGCAATTTTTACAATGAATGTTAGGAAGTTTATGTGCATCACCCCAAAAAAGCAGGAAGAAAGTCTTCAATTTCATTTATATTTTGCACATATATGTACTCTGTGTAGTACTACATTACTGTAAAAGGGCAATTACCTTCATCAAACAGCTTAGGTCCTAAATTTTTTTTATCACTCTTAAAGCCTGAATTGCTTACTCAGACCAAAATGTTGTTGATAGATTGAACCAAAAAAAATTCACAGGAGTGTATATACATGTGCTTCACAAATGTGAGTTATTTCAGAATTTTGGGTTACAGGGTCAAGGTCACAGAGTGTCCTATATATGCAATTTTCAGGCGTTTTGAACCTGGGTCCTATACAAGGTACAGCAACCAAAAAAATATTTTCTTAAACCTTTTTTCATTATCTTTCTATTCCTGTATAGCTTAAGAGGTTAGGGCAACTATTTTCGAGGTTTTCAGGTACTTTATGAATTGCAGAAATTCATGGTACTGGACAAAAAAGATAAAAGGAAAGGAAAGTTTATCGTAATTGTCAGGGACAATTGCAAGTCTAGTTTTAATTACCATTGTGGGAATACAAGACTGTCACCAATTAATTGCTTTTCATTTTCTGTAGACTGTTCGCAGTGGCTCGCACGTTATTAAGCAGTCTACTGGTAGACAGCATCCTTGGTCAATGTCATGTCTTTTGGTATGTTTTGAATGATAATTAGTCATATTGACTAATGAAACAGAAGTCAGAACTCACAGGGAATATTGATTAAGGTAGACTAACTTGTTAGTCAATATTGATTAAGGTAGACAAACTTGTCAGACAAATCAGTTATGGAGTCAGTCATTTTAGAAACATGTCAAAAAATTTAATTATTGTATAGGCCTAAGTCTGACAGGTGTTTCGACCAACTACCTAATAACACATTTATAGTATTGACAAAGTTGCATTTTTCGTGTGTAATTCAGTTGCTGATTCCTGTGAATCAGCTTCTATCATGAACAATGATCATTCTGGGTTCCATAATTATTTACATCTGGCTTTCTGACAATGATTGTGTATATGCTCATTGTCCAAAGCCAAATATCTTGGCTGCTGATTTTAAAAAACATTTTGGATGGACACCACCGAAACAACCATATGTCTGAAACAGTAGTAGTAGTAGTAAAATTGTATTTAAAGTCTATACTTACTGCAGGCATAACTCCATACTGGCATACAAGACCTGTGAGGACTCCCACCGGTTTCTTGAAATAACTTTTCAACTTTTGCAACTCCAGTTGACAACCAAATGTTATGTTGGCCAAAATGAGGAATGAAAAGACGAGCCAGTTGAACAATGTATCCAATATAGTCCGTTGCCTGGCAACGAATATGGAGTGTTCTGAAGCAATGATGACGTCATCAAACGTCATGACTTTCACGTGTAGTGACGTCATTCCCAGGAAAACGCCAGATATATTGACAGATGAAATGTAGATGTCATCTTCGACATGTTTCAATGCCATTTTGGTTGGGAATACTTGTGCAATTGTGTTCTCCTGCACTCGAAATTGTATAATACTGGAATTTTGACATAATGAACAAGTGATGTTGATTTTCAGCAGAAATGAAGAACCTTCCAAAATTCTCGTTAGCTTTCCTGTATTGAATGTAATTAAATTGGTGTTATTGAAATCTCCATCAATCATCTGTTCATCAGTACTGTTGGTGGTGTCATGATAAAGATTATCCTGTTTGCTCTCAACTGTAATCCACTGCACAATAATTAAAACAAAAAGCTGGACAGCAATCCCAGTTGGCTCCATTGTGTGACCTGTGGTCCAAGTAGCAGTGTGCACTTGGTAACGACAATTGTATTATTATTAGTTTACACCCACAAAATAAAATGTGGCTTTGCATGTAGAGAAAAATGATTTTTTCATTGAGCAAATTCTGATCAATTTGTTATTTTTATGGATTAAACAGTAAAAAGACCTAGAAAATAACCAAGTTATTAAGATAACATCAAAGAAACACACTTAAGTAAATATCTTAAATACTTCAAACTTACAATTAACAATTCTACCACATGTCTGAAATGTATTGATCTTATTTACTGTAATAAACATGTGTAACACCTGTTTCAACCCAGGAATATGCAAAAAAAAATCAATTGTAGGCAAAATTCTTTATCTCATGATTTATAGTGTAAACTATAGGAATACAATAATATTTACATTAAGCTACATCAGTGCATACTACTCATAAAATGCACTGAATAATGTGTATAACTTTAAAAAAAAAGTATTGCGAAGTTTTCCTTGTAATTCTAACCTGCCAAGAAACTCTTTATTCAAAATATTTCTATGGGTGAGTAAGAATTAGATAAACTTCAGAGTTTTTAAAATGATTTTCAGATTATAAATATATTGTGATAGGCTCGACTGCACCAGAGACCAAACCGCACAAAAGAGGAATTGACAGAGCAAGAGGTCACTGACCCCAAGCCAAGTCAATAAATTGAGTTTTGAAAGTGAAGGGGGTTTGGCCTTTCTAAAGCAATTGCTTTCCAAAGTTAACATTGTTATGACCAATTGTCGAAACTTTCATTGTTAGTCTAGTTGTCTTCTTTGTCTGCCAAAGAGTCTGAGTGGCTGCTATTTATAGAACGTTACAGACTATTCTTTAATATATAGTAGACAGAAATAATAAGGATTTTTCTTTCTGAAAGATCTTAAACTCATTGATTTTTAGAAAATCAGGGCCATATAAAGTGTCATTGACATACAATTAAATACATCTGAATTATAATACAGATTTTAGTTCCATTATTACACAGACTTAATCACGTCTATTGCCGTTTTAGTTTGAATCAACTTCTCAAAGTGTCCGAATATTTAAATTTTTGGTGTGCTTGTACATGGATAACAAGACTTGTGTGTTCTCACTTCCAAACTTTCAACCAATTAATTGCCAGCTTAAGCAGCTGAGGCTGTACAATTGGAAGTAGAAAATTGAACATCTAAATTGCACTTGAATGTACCTACTGGCACACGCAAGGCATAGAATTGGCAAATAGCTCACTCTAGCATCTAGGCAACTCTATAAATATAGAGGTATTTTTAGGCAAAATACGAAAGTAATTTTCTTTCCAGTTATTTACCAAAACAGCTGCAAGTTCTGTGACTTACATAAAGAGTAGTAGGTTTTTATTCACTCAGTCTTCGATCATTACTTTTCTATAGACCTCCCTATGGGACAATTAATACCATGAGAGTATTCTGAAGTGACTGAGATTTCTAATCAATCAGTTTGGATCTCTTTCCCCACTTGGCAAGGATAGCCGTATCCCTCATCAAAGAATTAATCAATCTTCTTTGGTGGGAATGCTGGGACACTGGGCTAGACCAACTTTCATCAAAGTCACCAAAACGACTTCATTTCCTGGCAAGAGTAGACATTAGCCAATAGAGAGCTCAGTTGGAAAGATATTAGACTAGCTGTGCTAAGGTGAATTTCTGGCCATTTTGAGTAGACCTTCGTTTCAAAGGACTTTTGAAACTAGTACAACAGGGAAAAACATCATTCACAGTATTGGCCAGTTACACCCAAGGACAAGGCAAGAGGTAAAAAAAAAGACTAGCAAACTCATGAGATGGGTCTTCTAGTGCGTCTCGTGGTAAGCTAATGGTAAGCTTATTTAAAGAGCTGAAGTTCTCATGGGCTACTGGTTTGATAACACACTCGTTCCAGTCATAGACCTAATTCAGATAGTGTATTTGACTAAAGAATTATATATTATTTTCTAATTTCAAAGATACAATCAATATTATTTATGCATACCTGCAGTTTAAATTTACCCAATCATTTCAGCTTTGCTCTTCCATTGTCAACCGTACTGCCATCGTGATGTATTTTAATATCACATAATGAAAAAGATATTAATTTAGATAGATACATTCTACATGCCAATACTATCGCATACATATATATTCTGTTGTATGTGTACACCTTTCAGGTGCCTCGGTCTGTTATTGCTTTTCTTCAGTTTCTTTTTTTTTAAACAAAATATCACGCACCTTATCCTTAAAGGGATGAGCAGTCACTTTAATTTTTTATACGGCCCTCTTTTGGCCATGACAACTGCCATCTTTGTAGTGACATACCAGATGTATATGAAGAGCATTTTGTTTCTATTTATAGACCATTAAGTGCATCCGTTTTGTCTTTTCTTTCTCTTTTCTCTCTTTTTTTCTACATCTTTCCATAGATCACATATGTAACCAAAGAGTGTGGGAACTGGCAGGTGCAAAGTGTTGGAGGGGAACTTACATATTTTTGCCTGATTTGATGGTGTGTAGCTACTATCAGACGTGTCTTATAAAAAATGTGGCTGCTGAGATACAGTGTAACTCCACCTAAAAACGTCACAGCTATTAGAACCTTTTTTGTGTGTTTTTTTCCCCCCGCCAATCATGTCTTGTCATTGCATTCTTGCTTATTGGAAAATAGTTGCTTTTTATTCCTAACCTTCTGTGGATGCTAAGAATATATTGAGACCCTAATTTAGATAACCTGATCTTATAGACAAATCTGATTTAACACATCTAAATTCAGTAGCCATTGTACTGTCGTGTTATCTCACGGTCAAGACCACCTCTTGATTGAGACAAGCTTACCTTAGCTAAATGTACAGTATGCGCCTGATGAGTAAGGTTATTTTCACCATATAGACGCTCAGGGATTTCTATGACAAAACTGATATGCATTAATATTCCTCTTAGCCACTGAGATTGTAACTTGTCATTTGTGGAAAAAACCCCTGCTTACCTGATGGTCATAAAATCCCAGCACAGTCTTATCCTCACTGACGAAGGTCACACTATTTAATGACAAAATATACGAAGATTCTCAATTGAAATTCTTACAGCCAATTTCATAGACTTGGAAACGAGGCTTCAGAGAACGCCATGTGAATCCAGCACTCCCATTGGCTGAGAGACTGTCAATGGGAATCCTCGAGTCACATGACGGCTGCTAAAGTTTATATAATTTCCAAGTCTGTTAGGGAAATTAGTTCAAATGAACAAAATTGACATGGTCGCTATATTTAAAAGCCGCGAATTGGTAATTTCAGGATTAATGGAATGTTTTCTTTTTCTACACTACACACGCAACAAGCATACCTTTTTTTTAACCACATAAAAGCATTTCTGTTGACACCTATTCCCCATGCATATTTGTGGTATTACCCCAGGGCAAAATATGGAAGATTACCTTGCACCCTTTTCCAACCACCTGGTGCCAGAATGCCATTCCTTCAGGAAATATTGCAACATAAACACAATTTTATAGCAACTTCTATGCCATACCTTGGCTGCGACTACATTGCTCAGTTGTTGCACCATACTATATAGAAGAAAAAAAACATGATGAATTGATTGGCCATATCTAATTACTATCCAGCACACAATTCAGAAACGCTGAGAAAGTACACAGGCATTTTGAACAAACGTGAAATCAATTCCTGAATCATTCGTATTGTTAGTTGTGTTAATTTTTCTGAACCACTTTTAAATAATTTTTATTATATAAGTTCCTCACTAAATCATCATATGCCCAGGACAGTTTTTGCATCGTTCCAATTTGGTGTTGTAATAGTCAATATATTTGTAGACATCCCCGAACTGATTATTTGATCACAGCAATATGCTACATAAGACAACTTTCTGATACAGCAACAGCGTTGCCTTTGCTACATAATTCTCATATTAATAAACATCTCCATCACACAGATGTAGTTTTCTGATTGGAACTTATTCTGATCAGAAAATGTCTAGTACTTCGTTACTTATCTACCGGCTCACCAGAAACTAATTAATGAAACTAGTTTTCAGACATATATTTATTACAACCAATTTCATAGACTTGGAAACTTGATGCCTGATGACGTCATGCGAGTCCATGACTCTCATTGGTTGAGGGACTGCTGTCTTAACCAATGGGAGTTCTGGATTCACATGACGCCCTCTGGAGTTTAGCTTTCCCATTCTATGAGATTAGTTTCCAAGTCAATGAAATTGGCTGTAATTACACTTAAACTGAGAAACTGTTAGCATAATTATTTACGGTATCAACGAAAGGAAATGTTCGAACCATAATTAGTTGTTGTTATACTATGATGGGAATGCCTTTTTGCAAGCCATGTTTCTAGGTAATATATCTTAATATTCAGAATACTGCATGTTGTCTCTGTATCCATAACACGACAAGAGGATAACTCGATCTACAAGTTCCAATACTTTGCTGAATAAGTCAGCTCACCAAGAATTCGATGCTCCCTGGAAGGCTTCTCAGATGTTCTATTAATGATGTCTCCTCTGATGTTGCTTGTATTATCGATGGCTCCCTGCAGAACCCCCCCCCCCCCTCCCCGTCTACAAATACTTCTGTATCTGAAATCATAACAAGTGGGCAGAAGAAATTACCTGTGTACACACCCGCTGCCCCTGCAGATCACAAGGTTAGAATTTGAAAATTGGCAAAAGATATGAAGTGCAATTTAGTTGTGATGAATATGACTCAAAACTGTTAATTTTAATAATTTTATAAATAAATAGGTTGATTTATTTTTTTTTCTTATAATTTTTTTTTTCATATAATTATCATACTTATTCTTCATTATCTCTGGAGTGACATAGCAATTATTAACTATAACTGTGTTTTATAATTATAGCTATGAATCCAATTTAATGAATAATGTCGGTGTGTTTCAAGCACCTAACCTTTACATGCTTACACACCTGTGACAGATTTGAAAGTTTTGTTTGTGCGTCTTGTTTATGTATATATATTGCGTGTTCTGTGTAATGTGTATGTAAGTCTGATTTTTTCAAGTAAAATGTCAAGAATAAATAAATTGAAAAACAAAATCAATATAAGTGTCACGAATAAATAATTGCATTTTCTATTATGCATTTTAACAAAATCATCATTCTGTTCTTATATTGAATATCCTATAGTAAAGTTGAAAATACATTTTCACGTGTATTTTGGGTCATATTTTGCCATAAATGGCATGGAGCAGCACACAATGGACATCAACGTTAGCAACAAGTCAAACCTCAACTTTCTAGCTGATAATAACACTTCCGTGAAACAATTAGCTTAAGGCATATTCGCCGTTTTAATTTCTGCTGCTTCTCTGTTACCATAACAAATGGCTATAATGATGACAAACTGGTATTTGATTATCATTGCAACAACAGGCAACTTTAATCATTTGGTATTTGATTATCATTGCAACAACAGGCAACTTTAATCATTTGGTATTTGATTATCATTGCAACAACAGGCAACTTTAATCATTTGGTATTTGATTATCATTGCAACAACAGGCAACTTTAATCATTTGGTATTTGATTATCATTGCAACAACAGGCAACTTTAATCATTTGGTATTTGATTATCATTGCAACAACAGGCAACTTTAATCATTTGGTATTTGATTATCATTGCAACAACAGGCAACTTTAATCATTTGGTATTTGATTATCATTGCAACAACAGGCAACTTTAATCATTTGGTATTTGATTATCATTGCAACAACAGGCAACTTTAATCATTTGGTATTTGATTATCATTGCAACAACAGGCAACTTTAATCATTTGGTATTTGATTATCATTGCAACAACAGGCAACTTTAATCATTTGGTACACGGCCAAATGTGCCACGTGCGTTTTCCATGAGAAGGATAAACGCATGGAAATTGCATGGTTTTTACCTAATTATAATGAGGCAAAAACCATGCGTTTATCCAAACGCATGGAAAACGCACGTGGCACAATTGCCCATGTGGAGAAAGGGTTTTCATGGGTTAGAAATATGGGGTTTGACTTGGTGAAGGTCGAAGGTACTGCAGATAATATAGCCCATCTAGTATTTCTTATGTGGTGTTTTGACTATACTTCAAAGGCAAGGGGGGTAGAAACCAAGTGTGTTTGTCTCCATACTCAGATATATTCCTTGATGTATTTTTGTGTTTGCAGTGCAAAATTAGGTCAACAGACTCCACTTATATCAGTGAGGAGGTATGTCAACTACTTGGCTGACATAAAAACAAGAATTATGTGGGAAATATACAGAGGCCCAGGATGTGTGGTGCAAATTGTGGGTGGCTACGACAATCCCCCACAGGGGAGACACTATTGAGATGGAGGAAATATGTCCCCAGCTTATCGTAGTCCAAATCTAGTCCAATTTAGTCCTACCTATAGCTTCCATTAGGAACCTGTGTTGCTCCAATGGACAAGATGATTGTAAATTTGCATAGGAAACGGACTGCAATCAGGTCAACCATTTATCACGGCATATCCTGTAGGTGTGAAAATAATCAATGCCTGACAAATCTGTCTTAACAGCAGAATAATTTTCAAGGCTTAGCTAAAGAGTTGTTTCAAAGGTGCAAATAGCATTACGAATGCCTGGAAATTGCATTAATGTTAATATTTCAAATTAGAATCTGATATTCCACAATGTCATTGAAGCAACATTCAAGTGCCAAGCAAACAGTCTTTTTTGTCGATCTTCTGCGCTGTTTAGAAACCTCTGCAATTTCAGCATCTTTTGGCGAGGCCATTGACATCAGCCTTCAACGACGCCTAGCGTTTAAGAGCAGAACTATCTTAAGGGAGCGTTCACCTTCTGAGGAGCCTTAATGACATTAATGGCGAATAATTACAGACACCATTTCTGTTACAACATTGATGAGACTGTAATATGCCACCGACAACGAGTTAGGTCTAGCTACTCACACGAAAACACTGGGAGGAGCATTTTGCAGTTTTCTCTGAATGATTAGAATCGTGATGTGTCATGCCTTGGCAGCAAGCCATTGAAGTTCTAGAAACTTGTCTGAACATGGAAAAAACGTGTAGCTCATACCAGCTACCAGACAAATTTAGTAGTTTTATGTTTCAAGAATGTGAGTTCTGGCTTGTCAGTAAAATCACCGTTAATCATACTTGACCATTTTTAAAACATTTCATGTTTATGAATTTAACGAAAGGTCAGTTCTCGGGTCATAAAACAGTGTGAAATGTTTTTTCACTCCTGGAGGCCTATCCTTTGTTAATGAAACATGAGAAAGGAAAATTCAACTCTATATGACAGTGTGGACAACAATGACACGCCTTTTCCATTGTCGACAAAGTCAGTGGCTTACTAATTAGGACTTTACTACTTTTAGGGTTGAGCATCCAAGGTTTGTCACATCCCAAAAACCTAAAATTTTTCTGAAGCTTTGGTTTTTTGTTAGTTCCACCAAAATCATCTTTTTCCCAATGGAGGTAATTATGCAAGCAGAGGGCCTCAGGGCGCGTGTCCTGCACGTGGGCTTCTTAATCATGCGCTTATGAAACCACTTAGCACAGGCGGCGCCACTGTAGTTCGTACTGAAGATCAAACACATTAATTTTACACAGTGCCAATTACACACCCCATGCTAATTAGGATCTTTGCAGCTCTGAAAGACAACATTACTGTTCAAGGGGCTTTGCCATCAATCAAAGTTCTACTTCTATTCTGTGTACCTAGCTTTTTTCCACATTGTTGAAGTTTATTTTAACTCGGGTTGCCAATAGTGACTCGTTATTTTGGGTTGCACAGACTGTTGGATTCAATCATCTACCAATCTTTATGTTCATACAGCTGTTGATCTTAAAATAATGAGAGATAAATATGATGGATAAAATCCAAATATTTTCGATACATGTTGAAAGAACATTTGGCTTGAGTATTGAACAGGTGGTTGTTTTCTACTGCGGGAAAGTGTGCACTGCAGATAGCATGGTATTTTGTTAAATATCGTTTACCTCCTGCTTTCTTATTTCCTTCCTTCCTTCTCTCCTTCCATCTCTCTTTCCTTCTCTCCTCTTTCTTTATTTCCTTCTTTATTTCCTTCCTTCTTTCTTTCCTTCTTTCGTTCCTTCCTTTCTATTTGTTTCTTTGAAGGCCATAATTGAAGGGCTTTTTTTCGTCTCTACAGATATCTGCAGTGCTCCTTCATTCATTAATAACGACTCATGCAAGGCCCAGGCAAGACCCTTGGGGCTAAAACTGGACTCACTAAAAAGGGATGTAGATGTAACAGGATATAAGCAATAAGGGTTTGAAAAAAGAAAGTGGGTCTCCAAGAAATTTCGCTCGACTTGGAAATTATTTGGCCTTTCTGCGTGAAATGCCTTGATGTGTATTGATGAAAAATAAAGAAACACCCAGTATTTTGCAGGATATCATGTATTATTCGTTGAGAGGTAAAACCTTTTAATTTCTCCATAATAAGTCAGCATTAATGATACAGTTGATAAATACATGCGTTAATTCAGATGTAGGCCTATATGTGTACGTGTGACATCAAGGGATCTCAAATTCCTTAAACCAGTGATGAGAAGAAATAACCGGTCATGGAGGACTGCACTTAATCACTTTTATATACACCTGAGTTACTAGTCTTTTACGTAGAATCGGATCCTTTTAATAAGCACATAAAAAGGAAAGGCCGGGTAGGCCTATAGCAAGATCTTTTGTGACTGGATTTTTTGAAAGATTTAAACCGGACTTACAAAATGACGAAACAGTCCTAAGGAATTAGTCATAAGCGGCACCGACTGGATCAATAATAAAATATTCCATATTTGGCAAATTCAGCAAAAACTGATTGAACCATTTCTCCTGAAGGTCATCTACAGAAGATGCTCAAATTCAGACCTGTAGCCAGCCAATTGGCTTCTCTCTCCTCCTCTAATAGCTTCCAGTCTACTGCGCATGTCAATCGTGCACAAACTCTTAGAGATTCTGACCATCGGGTGAAAGCGGAGCGCCACAGCGTGATGTCACGACGTTCTTGGCCAAGACGTTACGCAGTGAGCGTCACTAACGCTCTTGTGACGTCCCAGGCCAACTTATTCCAGGTCCCGAACTCCATAAAACTGGATGATCCGATTTAGGGAGCTGAGGAATATAGGTGCTCTCTTCCTTGAAATTACCTGCAAGTACTTGAGCTTAGGCCTATAGGGAAATATAGACAGGGGACAAAAGGGAGACAGAGATAGTAAGGATGTCTTTCCTACTATAATTGAAGTCCCCAAGGCGAAATAGCGTCCCTCTTTGCTTAGTAACTTAAGTAACTTACCATGTCCCTTGTTTGATAAAACCGCAGAAGCAGAGATGAAAAACAAACATAAAACACAAAGGAAGTCAGAAATTAATCAGGGCCAATTAATCAAAGATAATCACAAGTACAAATATTGATTTCTGTTGGAATTGTATGTTGATGTTTCTAATCCCATAGGATCAATAAAGCTAATTTATGTTTGTGTTCGCCATGTAAATAATTGAACAGATTAATTAAGGTCAGAATTAAGTTGGGTCATTGTTCTCTTTCACAGTGGGGGTTTTGAAAATATCTTTTGTTTTCATATGTAGTGGGCGATATTTACAGTTTCATAAAATATGGTCGACTGTAGATACCTACATTTGTATGCCTGTCTGTAGCTGTAATTGGCTAAAGCCAGCCACTTTTGTCTACTCGAAGCTAACAGTCGGCTTACTGAAAAAATTAAAACCTAGCAAATGTAAGAAATGTATCTAATACATCATAAATATGTACTTTTAGATCCGGCTTTGAGTAGTCAGCCATAGCCAGATGGTTCTGTTTAGTGGCAGGTAGCATCGTATAGCAGAAGTTGTCTAGCTTTGTCTAGGTTTCTTTTGACAGGCCGTTTTTAATGAAACTAACTGTAAGTGGTTATTATTAATATTGATGATAATCATTCCTGAAAAGTTGGTCAACTCTGTATTTGACAAGCTAGTTATCCTTATATTAGTCAATGACTTCAAAGCAAAAAAGTCATTTTAAGTATTCCACTGGGTATGGTAGACTGATAGTTTGATTGTTTAGGGAGGCCAATACAAGACTCCGGGGGACATGAACGATGCATAGATTGGATTCATATTATGTGGCTTTAATGTTAACGTTAAATAAGGTTTGTTTTGGTTATGCTTGCTATATTCATCTGAAAAATGCCACAAGATCCTACAGTACCACACTCATCCATTCATGATTAACATGACCTTGGGAGCATTTCTTGCTACAAAATGATGAAACTGTCTTTCTGTGTGTCTCTTTCCAATTATGACAATTGCAATTTGACAGCATGTCATCTATACATGGATGTTTTTTGGATAATTGGAGATTAGCCCGCGCAATTCTTGGCATATTTACGACTCATGGGTAGTTACGGGTCACACCAATCATACTTTGTCAAGTGGGGTCATGACCTTCTGATCTGGTGTCTCCTTTTTGTACCTCCATCTGGATTCCCGGCATTAAACCTGTTGCCTAGTAACCAGTAAATAATTGCAGATATTGCTGATATGACATCAAATGATTGGATACAGCAAAACATAACACAAGTGACCAACACAATTTTGGTAGGGCTCTGCCAAGGGTTTGAAGCCTGATTAAGTGACCCCACCCTAAAAAGTTACCAAGGCAACACAAAAATAGCATTACTGAAGAACTTGGTAAGAAACATGAACCAATGCTCAAATGATGTTATTAACCCGGTTGCCAGTGGCGACTGCTAAGATGTTTTTGGCAGGTCTTGGAGATGCTGGAAGCGCCTTTATGCTGCACACCCCAAGAAATTGTGTTACAAATCTTACTTAGTTACTTCCAAAGGGTGGTGACATACTTATTCTGTCATACAAACAACGTTCAAAGGATGTCCATATTTTGGATCGATTTCTCTTGGCGCTGAGCCGATGATGGGTCATTATAGAATCCGAACATATTAACATTTATTTCAGAGTAAGGAGTTACAAAACCAAATGAAATCAAGATATGGAGGAGATCCGAAAAGAAAAACAAAAGGCATGAAGTGTTAAGACCCAATGTGGCATATTTTCTTCAATATACGTTATCTTCGACTGAATTATTAGCCTACCCCAATTACTAACACCCAACCAAAGTCACATCAATAAGGCCATACTTTAAATAAGACCACAATATTTCGATTAATCTAAATACTTTCCATTAGACAACTTCAACCAAAATGTAATACAGAAGTTCTACAGAAAACATGTCATGTTGTGTTATTGCTATCGAAGCATTCTCTCACGGAATATTTCTTCATGCAGGGACAGGCCATTCAGTGGCTCATATATATGGTTTATCTCATTGTGTCCTTTCTATGTGGATCTTTCTTGCTGCATTGTCACGTGTTCTGCTGTCTCCTGACTGTCTGTCTGTCTGTCTGAAGAACCTTTTTGTGTGTCCCTTAATGTGTGCTGCAATGCATACGGCTTGTTCCTGCCTAAAGTCATAAGGAAGGGCAACATCGGTGTTGAAGGGCTGGTTTTTGCCCATGTTAGCTTGCAAAGGATGTTAGCAGAATCCAGATATGGTGATGCTGTGTTATTGTTAGGTGAACCCCCCTGTCTTGCAAAACCCCACAGACAACAAAGAATCCCATTACCTTGGCATGTTCCCCAGCCTTGAGATCACCTCAGCCTCAATTCCAAATGCATTGAATCCAAACATGCCATTGGAAATATGAGTACATCATACCTAATGCATTCTTCATGGCCATTTTAATCATACATTTAATACTGCAAAGTGTAACATGGTATTCAGCTCAACAATGGTACATTTAACCAACATTGCTGCTGGCATTATGTAATAAACTTATTGATATTGCTAAACATTGACTGCATGACACAAACCCTCAGCTGACCATATATACTGTAAAACCTAGCATTTGTTTATCTACTTTGCAGACCATCTAATATTACCACAAGAAACATATGCTCCATCATTAGGCTCACATTTGCTCTCAGGGGAAGATGTATATCGTGACAAGCAAATTTTTAAGGTTTAAGATGAATGATTTTGACAGGTTGACATGCATCTTTAATTACAGCTTATATGAAAATGCCAGAAGCATCCAGCCGAAGGCGATGTTTATGTGACTGCAAATGAAGACACGCGGACGTTAGCGTGAGCACAACACAATTGGTTCGATCCACAATCGTTGCTTTATGCCGGGCTTACTTCTGTCTTCTCCTGCCTCTATCTCGCTTAATATCTGGTCTATTTTCGATCCGAAAACCCGTACGGAATCAGTATGAATTATACTAAATGATGAGACTATTAATGGTTATGTATGCAGCCGCTCGGTGACATAAGATTACTTCAAAGTTGTGAATCGACGACGCTCATCACGTTTGCCTCGTCGTTCGAGAATCTCGCGTGAAGAAAAACGACCCTTTGCACATGCGCGAGATCGGCATTTTTCTGAAATCTAAAATATCGTGGGTCACGGCCTACGGCCTCTGGCCAACGGCTAATATTTCAGAGATTTGTCTGTTTAACAGGTTATGAATTATTAGGGTCGCATGTAGGTTTTCCTACTCACAGAGATTTTTTCCATTAAAGATTACATTGCTGAACGGAATAATTACTGACGTCCTATATATTGCCCCACCTCTATGTTAAGGCTTTCAAGAGCCATCTTTCAGGTCAAAAGTTATTAATGATTTACTGTGTCAGTCCTGAAAATACTACTGTCCTGCTTCTTGTACTTTTAACTACATTTTAAGTTTTTAACAAAGCCTGACTGGTCTATCTGTTACATACATCAGTGTTGTGTTCTTCTGTCATGGCAATTCGGTGGCTATTCCTGCTTCCAACTGATTCTTTAATTATTCTGCAACATCGTATTTCAACGGTGTTAAAATAACCTTTTCAAGACCCTTATTAGCTGTCCAACTCCATCTGTAGCTGTAAATACTTTCTGTCTGTCTGTCTGTGTCTGTCTGTCTGTCTGTAGCTATTGACGAGATTTGTGATATCCTGATCATTACTTTTAAGTTCAGGTGTGATTTATTTTGGGCCAGGAGTTTTATTACTTCCTTTGTACTTTGTTCATCTGCTGTTCAAGTGCTATCCATGCATGAGAATATCAATGGGGGGAAAAAATTGACAGATATATATTCCTTTTGAATGGCCATTTTCAGTTACTCTCTCAGTAACAAAGAGTAGTCATTGTAGAGGTCAAAAAAGATCCCATCATATTTTTCAGCAAAAACTGCTTCCTTTTGCTGTTCGCTGTTTGCTGAGGCAAATTGCCACCAGGCGATAAACATATATACATTCAGTACAAAGTTTGTAGCGGTTAGCCGTTCCTTTGCGAATCTTGTCTTTTGTCATTAAACAGCTGAGAAAATGTTTGCAGACGGAAAACGCTTTTGCCGTGTGGAGCTACAAGACGTTCCTATTGATCAAAGAACGTTGAATAAACAATGCCAGCCTCCTTCTCAAACATTTTTGCCACTTCCGGTTTCCCCCCTCTTATGATCTTGCACGTCTTTACCATGACTTTATGGACTTTATTCGAGTAAACTGCAATAAGCCATGATTTGTATGAATATTTAAAGAAATTTTAACTAATATGATGATGTCAATAGTAATCTTGCCTTAATTTACTACATTTTGTTTGTCATACTTCCAATGGCGCTTCTATGGAACCTTGTTTTTTAATCATATACGTATCTTTTTCCCTTCCTTTTTTTGTGTATTTTTTGCACTTAAACATATAAGATTACAACAGAGTGTGTCAACAAGTTCAAGAAAATTTCATGATTCAGAAGTGAAAAAACACTGAATCAATATTCTCCATACAATATTAAGTTCGTGAAAGCTTAAAGCTAGCACTTCTTAAATCAGACTCCAACTGAAACAGTTCAACTGACACAAATTCATATTCAAAACGCCCTTTATTTGTCAAATTAATTAGATATATCTAACAGCTAAATGCTAAATTCGTATGAACTTAAGTTAGTGAGGCTGTGAAAATATATATCTACAATTGCGTTGGCTCATATGGTATTATATTTCTTTGAATCATAATATATACAAAAATTTACATTTTTCAGCAAAGCGAATACACCAATTTCCATCAACATTAACGTAATTAGAGCAGAAGAAAGATGCTCTATAAACCAAAAATTTTTGACAAGGTTTGACTAGTATCAATCATTTGATTCCAATGTTCTACGAAGCATTTGAAATATGTGTAGTAGGTGACAGAGAGATTAACTGCCAAATATACGCAACATATAACATTCGGGTAATATTTGCCCTGAACAACATTCTTACATTTTTTATTCCAAGGTGATTTTCCTTCCACCAATATATAATCTGAGATAGGGGATCGCCCTAGAGTACACCTTTTTATTTGGTAGATAGAAAATAAGCAAAAGCTAGTGAAAGTTAATGACAGCAGATAAAACAATGAATTGTATTATCTTCTTGATGTTTTAGCCTTGATTTTCTTTTCTACCATATGAACTATGCCATGTCCATAGTAATGACGTCACCATGATATGAGTTAATATCGTCATGGTGTAATCATCTGTGAATGACCTAATTAGATCAGAGTGGCAGGGAAGTCGTGCAGATCATGACCAATACTTGATTTACGACAAATATTAGCCCGAAAGTGCATAATTGCGCATGCTCAGTGAACTTCCACGTGCGTCTCAATGTCGCCAACGTGACCTCATAAGGATGCCATCTTTGATCCCGGGATGTCACATGACACACAGGTCACGTGTTCTCACATGCATCACGTGATTATTAGGTACACTTGCAGGAGACTCAGCCTATTATTGGAGTTGTAAACAAACGAGCTGTATTTACACCAAAGTATACAATAAGGTGATTATAGCAGTTGTCATACACGCTAATATATAATCCATAACTGCTGATAAGGTAGCCTGGATGCTCCATTCTAACCACAACATTAAAATGCCACGAAATCCACCAAGGACTGTGAGGTGTTTGTCATCCTAGAAGTCCATTAGCGAAAAAGCAGATCCCGAAGGACTCCAAACAATTAACTAATTGATCGGATGGTCACAATCCTTGCAAGAGAAAAGCACTGCTAGGACAGAAAACACAGGGAAAGCAAAATTGTGTTTTCCATCCAGACTTTTGTCTCAGCAGTAGAGGCAATTCATTATTGTAGAAATATTTCTTAAATTATCACAATTTTATGACGCGGCAATTTCTCCTCTTTCGGGGTTAACGATAACAGCTATTTTGGGGTATATGTACAAAATGGAAACAGTCAACCCAACAATTGCAATCAAGAAGACAATGAGTAGAAATCGGTCCATGACTTTCGCGACCATCTTCCACTCCTCCTTAATTTGTTCTCGCTTTATGTTGCGCTTCATTTTGGTTGTGATGTCGCGAAGGTGTTGTAGGATTTCGTCAAATATAGGTTTCTTCCTCTTGGGGGCCATGACAGCCTCTAGGTCATCATACAGACCTTTCATCATGACGTGTAAGTTGGGAACATGGTTTTCATCCATTATCTTCTCCTCTTCCTCCTCTTCCACCGTGATGCTGTTTTGGTGATTGGACGATTGGCTGCGATTGTTTTGTGTCCGGCGCAGCCGACCGTGAGCGATCTGAAATAAGCTCGATGTCTCGTGTGAATACGGTGTCTTCTGACAGGTCACCCTTGCCATAAAGTAAAACACCAGGTAGCGCAACCATCTCGGTGGCGGTTCATTTGGTTCATGATGGTGAAGGTCAAGGACGATGACGCTGATTACGATTGAAAATGCTGTCATGACCATGACCATCGTCAGGTATATTCCTGCAATAAAATACAATTCTATAAATTTTCAAGTAACAATTTCTGTTTTCCTAAACATTTACTAATACTACTTTTCTCTAACGTTTGCTTTTCGTGCACTAGGTTGTAAACAACCAAAAGGCAACCATATCTGTAGCATTCGTTCACACTACTTAATATGGTGTTTGCAATATTGCAAAATGGGCTGCCAGGAATTGAAAGGATAAGAACAAAAAAAATTCAGAGAAGGCTCTTATTGCCCTCACTCCGGGGCTTTTGAAAATCTAGTGGAGCCAATCCGCCCTTGTAGTTTTGCAAAATCCGTAATATTTTATGGTAACATGCACTGCGGTTTCCTTAAAATACTTTCTGAACAGTAAAAAAACACATACGTATACTTTGTCTGTCTTTAAACTTATCTAAAAAGATTCATAATTGCCAGAAAGCAACAAAAATTATGTTTCCCTGTTTGTGTATTTACTTCACCATGTTTAGATAAACTCTAAGCCTCAATTAAAACTTGCTTTTTAAAAATTAAGCAAAGCATCAATTTCCATAGATGAATTTGCACTCTCTAATGGTGCATCAATTTCTTGCTGTGAGGCACTGTCACAGGAAATTTGTTCCTGCCAAGAAATGAACTCATCCTGAGAAATTGAGAATGACAACTGTCAGCTGAGGAGTTCACTAACTACCTTCAAGAATCTCAAAGATGTTTTAAAAATTGACACCGAGAACCATATACATGTGCCAACTAGAGCCATCTGAACACATTACTACACATCGTTATCCTGCTTTGAAATATAAAAAGAAAAATATTTTTTTAATTTCTTTTACTACATTAAGCAGTGTTTCCGGTCGTCTTTGGATCAAAATATGGCTTGGAGAGTCCTACTGCCTGGGTGAGCCTAGTTTGATGTTTGTCTCATTTTCAACAAAAGAATGATTTCTGCTCAGCAAGTAAAATGAGTTGGGAAAATGCTTCAAGTCTGTCTCTGTTACTTAATCAAGTGCTTTTCCAATTAGAATCATTAAGACATATTTATTTGTGCTTAGGCCCCGTTTGAAATATATGCTATTCTCAACACTATCAACTAAATAAAGCCTTTGCATACATAGAGATGTTAATCAACACAGATTTATCAGGGTCTTAGGTCCGCCAAATAACCCCCGAATCATGACTTACCAATTAGAGGAACGTAGTCTGACGTTTTTGGGACATTTTCTGCAATTAGAAGTAGGAAGACCGAGAAGGAGAGAAGAACGGTGATTCCAAGGGACACCTTCTCTCCGGAATCGGGCGGAAGATAAAACACTAGCAGGGCAAGAATGCTCATCAGGATACATGGAGCGACGACGTTGATCATGTAGAACCTTGGCTTTCGCTTGAGGTGAAGAATGAATTTTACGGTTGGAAATGGAATCCCAGGATCTGAATCAAAATACTGGTCCAGTTTCATGCATTCAGTTTTCAGGATATCCCATTCGCCGTGTTTCTTGTAGACGTCAAGTCCAATGCTGTTACTGCCATTTCGTAAATTGACGAAACGTCCATCATATGTCCAATCAACAAAGTCCATTTCACAATGCTGGCTATCAAATGGATACAGTGTGATATCCAACTGACATGATGTCACAAATTTTCCACCGGGAACCCATTGAATTTCTCCATCGTAGTCCACACCCGCTCTGAACTTTTTGTCCGCTTGGTCATCGTAGATTGCTTCCGCACTGGAACGACAATAGAATTCTACGTTGGTTTTGTGTTTTGTCAAGCCCATCTCATAAAATGATACGATTTAATATCCGATGAATGCACAAAATTATACTACACAAATTGGAAATAGAAAGCAATTCCTTTCATAACAGACACACAATGCAGATGCGGACGTAAGCCGTTACGAGTCATGTTACTGTAAGAGCTACCGATAATAGATACAGAAGACATACGTCTCAAATGGTAGCTAATTCTTCTGTTGCAGACGACACGTACATTTGGTGAAATCAGTAGATGAATAAGTAAACGATGAGAAGTGAATGGCGTTCTGTCCTGTCGAGAGATGGAGCTACGACCACACCGGTCTTGCTATTGTTTAATGACGTCATCCAACTGTAACGTCATCAAATGCACTGATTGACCTTTTGTTGATGACGTCATTGAACAATTGCGAGACCTGTGTGGTCGTAGCTCCATCTCTCGACAGGACAGAACGCCATTCTACATGCAGAGCAAGCAAGGACAACAGCAAGGAAGTGTGGCTCTTAATAGGAAAAGAAGGACACCATGGCAAGTCACTTACTGAGTGGTGTACTCTGAGACTTTGACATCACGAAGGAAACTCTTGACCTTTCTTATATTATGGTTATAGGCCCTGAAGTCAAACAGAAAGGGGCAGACCCTGCGCGTTATGTCACCCAGTCATGTTAAAAGCGAATTAAATCAACAAAATCTTTTTTGAAAATATAAAAATTCAACAAATACTTTTCAATCAACAAGAACATCGTGGTTTCCACATAGCTAGGTGAACGCACATACATTCAGACCAAAGGGTTAACTCAACATTAATGCGTTTAGTGCGTAACCCAATCTAGTGTAACTTCACATTAATTTTGTTTATAAAGTCCCCCAAATTTGCTTTATTTGATAAAATCATCATTTGAACTTACAATAAACATTTAACTAAAGATATCATCCCTATAATTTGATTTATACCTGAAGTTGGCCAAACTTCTAACCATATCAAGAGTTGTGGTGAATCTCTCATTTAACCAGTTTTAGCTTCCTCATAGAAAGATTGGAGGTTTCTCATAGAAAGAGTGGAAGCTTATATTTACTCCGCAATAAGAAGACCTCCAATTTAGTTTAAAGGCTAATATCTTTATCGCAGACCTAAATATTTATTTAGTGGAATGTAAATTAGCTAAAGTGAGTTATAAGCTTAGTTACAATTTTAGGCTGCCAATTAGGCTTTTAGACTTGATGAAACTAATTTTGTGGAGCAAAAAGGGAATGGCAATTGGCAGGAGTTGCCTGGGATTCCTGTCTCGAGAATTTGGAAGAAAAAAAATACGAAAACAAACTAACAGAAAGAACTGAAAAAAAAAAAAGGAATGAGAAAGGCTACAGGACAAGATACCTCATCCTTTGGATGCAGAGACAAGAGGAAGATGCAAGAGGAAGCAAGGATGCAGCAATTAGACAAAACAGTGGCACCAACATGCACGTTAGAAAACCACACAAACTTATGACACCACCCACCTGTTCTCAAGTCCGAAGTCTGGCAGCCATATTAGTTGGGGGGGAACGATGACTCTGGTCAGGCCTCCATATTCGCTCGCGTTCCACTTCAGGAATTCATCTCGCCAATGCTTAAATGAAAAATAAAAGCAATAGGAACAACTCTACATAACAATTCAATCTAGCTATTTTATATATTTCTTTGCTCTCTGTTGTTGGCGCTGACAGGTCACACTTAATCACCAATAATCATCTCTACGCCATGTGCCGGAAAAATGGTTACGCTCTACCGTGGCAGATATAATGATGGAATGGTAATAGTAGAAGGCCACAGAACAACATATTAAAAATAATGAGGGGATTTATTGTGTTTGCACATTGACATCCCATTCAAAATGTGTAATATGATTAGATGGCAGGTAATTGACACCAGGTACATAATTTGCATGATTGCAGCAGAGCATCTTAGGCTCTCTTGGGAATTGGAATTAATTTAGGATTAGCCTGCAACATTTAAATGCTCTTTGAAAACTTTTTAAACTAATTATTATGTCTGAATGGGAACCCTGCAAGGTAAACTAAAGGCAACCCAACACCTCCTTGGCACAATCCTTTGATTACAAGCAATCGTGCGGTGAATGTGCTTTGATCGGGGCTTAAATAATAAGTAAAAGGTTTGTTGAGACAGCCTTAACGTCTTCTTTCTCACTGAAAAGCTTTAGTAGCTAGGATTGGTAGTGTTATCACGTCATGAACTTAGCAAAGGCTGTTGGTGTTTGAATTATGCTAGGTTGTTGTTAGTCAAATGCTTCAGTTGCCTACAAATCGATGTGGCAGCCTCCTCCTCATGTCCCTTTTAAATTTCATCCTTTCAGAAAGCCTTTTAACACACCATTTGCATATAGCAGTTAGCAATATGGAAAAGAGTCAACAGCTCTTGTGTAGGGCATCATACTTGCCATGTCAAGCATTTCACTTCCCTACACTGTAGCTTATGCACTACTGGAAATACACTGAATGAGCTAAAAAAAAAAAAGGAAAGAATAAGAAACACTGCATCAATGTGTCATGTATTTGCTTCATATATGAAATATATTTCTTATGCACCATCTTCAGTTCTAATATTTCAAATTGGTATTTCTCAATTGTGTGGTTTCTATGGTGATACATATTTATATGGCCAATGCATCGTTCGGCTTTAGCAAACTGAGGTTTATTACCTGTAGTTCTTAATAAAAAAAAGAGGGGTGGTCACTTCATAAAAGGTGGTCTTTATATCAAAAAAAAAATTTCTTCTATGAAAATTTGTCATTTATTGATGCAGCATATACTTCCACAGCAGAACCTCCAGACTCCACCATCATCATAATCTGTGTGCAAATATAAAACCTTACACCGAAATTTCCGCATAAATCTTATATAGTGAGAACGTTTTCTGAATAAAATGCCTTACTGGTAAATATTTATTTACTCAACTAATCGAGATGTATATTAGTTGAACATGCTGCATTTACTACTTTAGCCCCTAATACCAATTCTTCATTGACTTTTACCAAATCCGCTTATGAGCAGATAGATGAAGCTCTACAAAGTTGCAACACAGATAGTGTTGGTGGCACAGTTTCTCCTTGCTATACTCCGTGTATTTTCTTGTGCTTTTCAGGTCCAATATACTCAGCGAAAGTGACTGAATGACTCCTGACATCTCTTGCACTGGAATCCGTGCATCCAAATGTGATTAATGAGAGCATTATGTCTGATTGACATGCTCTCGTAATCAGAGTTGACAGGATTTAATCTCTTCTGAAGTCACATGCAAAGAGCACAGCGGATGGAAAAGTTAATGGGTTGAGTAAGAATTAGAGAATATGGGAATGGCTTTATTTGAAGAAATTTAAACTAAAGACATTTAAGCATTTCATAATGTAACATTTTTCCACAAATGAAGATTTGTCAAGCATGTGAATTTGATAATGGCGCCACCCCGAATGGACACAATTGCATACGGGGCTCTGTAGATTTTTTAAGGAATGTCTCATATCAATTATGGTTAAGTGTGAGGGCTTAATTGTTCCTTTGCACGTTTTATACTGTTGAACTGATAACACTAATCTTGGGCAAGAGGAAAAGAACGTGTCATTGGCCTATAAGGCAAAATTAAAATGAGAACATTTGAGGTAATTTAATTTATTTCGTTCACATTATTGTTGCTTTAAAATTTGGAACACAAATGATATTACTGTGACTATGAATGTAACAGTATGATCAATGTTAAATTACGGCAAGAAATATAGGTTATATATATATTTACCATATAGTGTATCAACACAAAAACATTCATTTCTCAGCACGTGATTCATTCTCTAATTGTATTATCTTCAGTCATGCCCGATGTTTTTATTTCATGTAAAAATTAATTAATTTCAAATAACACGCACCACTTCCAGCCATCCGAATGTAGTAAGCACCTGGTTTTTCTCATCCTGAAAACAGAAAATTTAACAGTATTTCAGACCAAAAATATAACAAATGGGAAAAAAGCAGACGAAATCGCCATATTTTATACGCTTTTTAAAAAAATAATAATAATGGAATTAGGACTAATGCATTTGTGAGTGCATTAGAAATTTGTTTTGCATAATGAATATATATGCAGTTTAATTCAATTTAATGCCTCAGTCAAGCTTGAGTCAACATGTTAGTCATGTTACTTAGAACACGTTAAAATCAACATTTCAGCACAAATGAAATTTTTTTCAGTATTTGAGCGACTAAAATAATGTTTAACCAGTTGATATTTATGCTGCAGTAATGGTTTGTTTTTCGCTGTCATTTTAATCTAGTTGCTAGTGTGTTATTGCAATTTACATAGGAATCTTGCAGAATCAAATTTGGGTTATTTAAAGCTCGTATATTAAAGAACCAAAATTGTTAAAGAAATGATGTCGTTATCAACTGGGTTTTGTAACATCTTTTTCAGTATTGAGGAGCCATTTAACTGTCTTTTTTTATTATTAAGATTCGGGTTGAGTTTGACAGCATGCAAGCAACCATAGAAAAAGGCTAGGATCAGCTTAATAAATGAATGCACAGCATTAACATGATAATCCTGGAAATTAACTTATTTGTCAGAATTTGTCATTTTGAGTAATACCCTTTTCGTTATTCATTGAGAATAATGCACTTTGCAAGATAGGATTAATTATTTTAAAAGAAACGGATGTGGGCCGATACACGAAACCTCAATTTAAGACCACCGAACCGTGAAGGTCACCCTGTCAAATTCAGCAAAATCAATGAAATGATAATGTGTTATTTTTATTATAAAATTGTATATCTAATTTAAAAGTATTTGGCAAATAAAATTAATCTGGATCTGAATTTAAAATAACTGGTTACCAAATTCCTACGTCATTACAACTGACTTCACAAATACTGACTCTTCAGGCTTACTAGCACACAGTTGTTTCAGAAACTAATGAACATACAGTATTTTCCATTCCCTGATTTGTCTCAGTCGAGGTCCAAGATTGAGAATTTTATTGCGGACCACGAAAATCCCCAATGGGAATAGCACTGGGGCTAAATTCTAACTTTCTGCAATGATCCAATACAATTCAAACATTCAATTTTTTAATTATTCCATTAAGTACTATCATGAAAAAAATAAAAATAAAGTAATGAAGGTCCATTGCAGAGCATTCAAATAATAAAGGTCCATTGCAGAGCATTCAAAAATAATTTAAAAGGTTCTGTGTATAATTCATCACCAATAATATTGGTATACTTATATTATCCATTTTAGACAACCCCGATATTGAGACAACCTCAATATTGAGGCTATTTTTGCCTGGAACAAGGTGATCTTGAAAGATATTTCCAGGTATACTTTATGTCAGATCACATAGGGTTTTATATGCCAGCACTTGGCCTCGGGCAGCTAAGAATGCCAAGGAGTCCAAATGCTGTCAAAAGAGCCCTGACATGATAATAACTGGACAGCCCAGAGGTCAAGAGGGCATGTCCTTTCGAGACAGAATAGCCCCAATGCACTTAGATAACACAGACTTTGCTTACACATATGATGTACAGTATTTTACTCAATAAAATGTCTCTTTCACCTTCATATGAAATGGAAATTTACAATATTAAAAACAAAGCATTAGATTGTCGTAAAAAGGTTGAAGTAGAATGGCAATTTCTACCAATATATTCACAGTACAAATAGGCATCTGGAAATTGGCATTCCAGATATACAACAAAATGCATTTTGTTGTATACCCTTAGCATATAAATGTGACATTATCCATGGAACTGAAAAATTATAAGCGTAAGTTTGAC
Organism: Alitta virens; assembly: GCA_932294295.1. Taxonomy (NCBI): domain Eukaryota; kingdom Metazoa; phylum Annelida; class Polychaeta; order Phyllodocida; family Nereididae; genus Alitta; species Alitta virens. The sequence goes on along the minus strand of OW028573.1, from coordinate 74,091,322 downwards.
AATGCAAATCACATTGGAGGTCAAACGCAAATATCAATGTTATTCAATATATATTTATTTCATGAACTGCCTCCACATACATCAAGACTCGAGACGTTTTCTGTTTCTTTCTGTAAATCAGAACAGGAAAGTGGGATAGCACCATTAATGCATTTTTACACTTTTAAAATATTTTCAATATATTCAATTAAATTCTGACCGCCAACAAAAAGCTAACAAAATTTGGCCAACCGAAGAAACAGAGGCACCTCGTTACAATTACTTCAAACATAAAATGGACATATATTATAGAGGTACTACCCAACATCCCCACAAAGAGTTGTAATATCACTGTAGTTATGTATGCCTTATGGCTCTGAGGGAAAGGGAAAGTGTATGTATGAACAGGTGGCAAGAATGACCTGTTTGGACATCAAGGTTTGAATCTGTAATCAGGACTAAGCACACACTATGGTGGAACTACGTTGTATGCCTATCTTGGTAGCCAAATATCTTGTACATATTTTGTCCGGAAACCCTCTTTAAGTAGGTTAGTCAATGGAAAGAGTAAAGATTGACCAACGTATTAGATATTGGTCACTAACTTTACAAATTTTGTGTCTACATTGACTGATCACCCCCAGTGTAGCCATTTTCGACAAACATTTTTTTAGCTTTATCCGACGACTTATGTTAGAATTAGTCAATGTAATGTATGTCTTCACTCATAATGACTAACTTCGTTCTGAGATCAAAATGACTATGAGGGTGAGTGGTCATTCGAGACAGACTTGAAATTGTCTGAAGTCTTCGTTCAAAAAGTTTTCAGTGATGCCGACAATCCAAAACAATATCAGGAACATATATCAGTGTAATCACCATTAAGAGTGTCAAGTAATGAAGTAAGAGGAGTGATTAAAAACCGAAGAAAAAATTTGACACCAACATACAGTTAGTTTTATGAAATATGGTCGACTCTATTACTGGCTGTAGCTAAAGCCAGCTGCTTCTTTCTACTCCTATACTTTATAGTCGGCTTACACCGCTAAAAAAAATATAAACTTGGTAAATGTAACATATTTATCTAATACTGTCAATAGTAGTGCAGAGGTTTCACAACTTGTATAATTGATTACGACTCAAAATAAAACTTCACATTAAATACACAATATATCATAAATATGTACTTATAGATCCAGCTTTGAGTAGCCAGCTATATACAGAACGTTCCGTTTAGTGGCAGGTAGTGTCGTACAGCAGAAGTTGTTTAGATTTGTCTCGAACCAGGCCGTTTTTAATGAAACGAACTGTAGAGGAGAAAAGCACAAACACATCACGAGGTAACAATTGTGCAGGCAACAGACCAAAAATCTGTCAAAAAACAATAGTCTATTGTAACAGTTAATTGCGCCCATCGTGTTTCCCACTATAGGGAGAAAAGCATAATAATCTTTCTGAGAAAAGCATATAATGATGATAATAGTGCATATGTCCTTTTGCAGCAAAAACCGTCTGAGTAGCTTTGTCTCAGCAACGTGTTTTCTTTGTTATATATATATATCATCTTTATTCATATCTTGGTATACTAATACAATACTAATACAATACATGGTTAACACTATAGTAATAAAAGTGCAAAAATTAATTGAGACACATGTCCTCAATAATTGATTTAACTTCATTGGAAGTACAGTCTAACTCTGCAAGTCTATTGACATTTCACGTACAGTGTGTGCTGCATGTCAATGGAAATACAGCAAACAGTAAGTTCATTGTCAGAGTGAGATGTTTACAAAGTTGGCCTATTGGTAATGTTTCTGTCCACATTGTGCTGCACGCTCCGTGCTTCTTATAATAAAATAATAATAAAATGACCAGAAACATGGAATCCTACTCATCCCATTCCAGCCCTACTACTGTATGTTGTTATTACGACTTGATGACAAATTGAAACTGCTGTTTTTTTGTTCACGGACAAGTTATGCAGGCATCTGTTGTACGAAATGTCTGCACTAAAGGTACGGGAAAGCAACCGTAGCCCTATAAAGAAAGGCGTAATTAAAGAGTTTCAAGGCACAATTGCCAAGAGAGAAAGAGGAGCTGCACACGAAGCAGCTGAAACACGGGTGTCGTTATCAAACAGATATGACATCTGGTAAAGACATCAGTAAAAACCAGGTTTATATTCGAGCAGGTGCAGCAGCTTGCTGTCTCAAACTGGTAAAACCCATCTAAACTGGCAAAAACAAGTAAATACACAAATGACAAATACCAAGCTTTGTTGGGTAATATCGTTGATGTGGGGACCAAAGCTGATTACTGTGCACAATTTGTGTTGCACAGGAGGACACTAGGGGGCTACAGGCCACTCACTCCAGCCCCAAGTCCTCTTGGTTACGACCTCATCAGTGCATCTTTTTGTCTCAGCAGCCCGCATCCCAGTCCTGCATCATAAGCAGATTCCCCAGCATCAGCAACAGCAGCAGGGAGACTAGCAACAAAGTCAAGCACTTCGCACCATCCACAAAGTTGCTCCAATAGCTCTTTGGGCAACTGCTTCACGCCACTCTTGACAACTTGCTGAGCACTGCTGCTGCTGTTGCTGCTGCTGTTGCTGCTGTTGTTGCTGCTGCTGTTGCTGCTGCTGTTGCTGCTGCTGTTGCTGTTGCTGCTGCTGTAAGACTTGTACAGAGCAGTTTGCTCTCCCTAGAATCCAACCACAATACTTTGTAGCTACGCAAGACACACACAAACCACACTGTCAAAATAATGAGGAACCAGCACTTGGGACCAGCAATCCGATTAGGTGAATATGAAACCTCCAATCTCGCGAGATTCCAGCGAGAATTGTCTTAAGCCCTACTTGCAAACACGACACCTGATACAGCCTGTCATGAAATGCATTTATTTTCCATCAATCGAGATGTAAATTATATGCTGTTCTTTTTGGAAATTTCATTCTGCTAACTAATGATATTTAAGAAATAACACAAATCCAATCCATTCATTAGTAACTGATACTCCCATTTCATTTGGGCGCAGAATGTCCTAACAATAGAGTTAGCCTGATGGCCATTTTTACAAGTATAAATAGGCTGACAAGTCACCCAGTGTCCACCCACACAAAACCTCTAGAGAATACATAATATCTGGAATATTTCTTCACTCGGTAGGATTAGCCTTGTAGAATAAATTCCGAGCTCAAGAACCCGTCCAAGCCCCTGAAGCCTACTTGTAAAGTTGAATTTGACGCATAAAAAATAAGAATAGTTGTGAAGTCAAGATATCCTTAAATAAAATTTGACCATATACTCTACCAATTATACTTATAATATTAGTAGTAGAAGTACAGGGTTAGTAGTAGTAGTAGTAGTAGTAGTAGTAGTAGTAGGCCTAATAGTAGTAGTAGTAGAATAGTAGTGAACATGGAGTCAGTGTAGGCCTATTTGAGATGATAAGGCTCCACACGATGTTACACATTTACTTCATGATGGGTCGGGTATTTAACTTGTACAAGGCACATCCAATTCAACGTCTCATGCGATCGACATTCAGCTGGGATGCAACGCAGTGCAGAGCTGGCCAGTGTGGAATTGCCAGGTCCGTGCCTAAACCATCAGGCCATTCGGCTGTCAATTTCTAGAATTCGTGACAAGCAAACCATTTCAAACAAAGAGTGAAGGTTAACGAGGTCATCCCCAATCACCAATTAGGACACCCTTCACCATCACGCCATTGTGAGTTGCAAAAAAAAAGACAATTTTGTCAGCAACTGAGAGCCAGCTTCAAAAGGAATTACCACTTTGGCTGTTGTAAAATTACTCTTCTGTAAAGAACGTTACTAATGATGACATCATACTCTGACGTCATAGTGTAATCAGGGCGGCTCAGCAACTTACACCTGTGTTTACAAGCAGGTTCAGGTTACTAGCTAGTTAGCTAGCTAGCTAGATAGATAGATAGATAGACAGACAGCGCGACAGACAGACAGACAGACAGATAGACAGATAGATAGATAGATAGATATCAGATAGATAGATAGATAGATATCAAGTCAGAAGTAAAGAAAGTTTATTAACACCCATACAAAAAATGCACACCAAGTCATACATATAATAGGATAAGTGTTGGTCAACTTCCAAAGCTTACAAGCTGTGTTGGGAGTTTTCCCGATATATATGGAAAGGGCAGCTGAAAGTGCAATGATAGTAGACATAAAGTAAAAAAAAAAAGAAGGCAAAATACACCCAAAAAAAAATAAAAAATAGACCTGTCATTAAAGTAATAAGAAGTCAAAAAAGACTTAACCAGGTGTACCCAAGCTCAGTTTCCAATTAGAACTTGGCATGTTCTCTCTTGATACATGATCAGATCAACGTTTTCTTATAGTTCCTGATGTTAACTTGCACTGCCCATGTACACTGGATTAATTGCCATCCTCAGGCCATTCCACTCTTTGACCAAACTGACCTGCATTGTAGGACTGTAGGTTAGGTCTTGGCCTAATTTGTAAACATGCTCTTCCAAAAGTGTACTCTGAGGGGCGGTCAGTGACCTATTTACTTTCCACAATTAAATTTAAACAAGCAAACCAACAAAAAGACTTTCATTGTCTAGTTTTAAGTTCCTGATGCTAAAATGTGAAAAACACATTGTTTTGAAAAACACTTTTTCTATTCAGAATTTGTCTATGATGCATCAGTTCAATGTAATGAATTGTTTGCAATATTTTTATTTCTCTAGCAATATAAATTGATCCCTCCTTTTATTTTTTCTGTCATTTTGGGAAAATAAATTAGGATCATCAATAAAACAATACTATAAACAAACCCCTGAGCCTTCTGTCCAGAATGAGATATTAGTCTCTAAACCAATGCCAATACTGTCCTTGTAGATCACCTCACTCTGTTGCTATGTTCTTTGTAGTCAAACGATTTTTTAACCATGTTTGTGAGGCATCCAATTTCCTGGCCATTGGAGTACATTTCTCCCCAGGGACTGACCACTGAGTGGACAAGAGGTCTCTAAGCCCAAATGGACATCAGAAGTTTACCCAGCTGAATGTCAAGTGACTGTCTGACAAACTTCACAGACAAAAAGACAGACCACAGCAAGAATTATGGACGAGAGTAAATACTGCTATGGAAAGTACCAGCATAATTCGAATCACATTTCAGGACTTGGTCTATTACATTATAATTTTGCAGATGATCTATCCAGAGAAATTATGCATATCATGGTTTTCCCAAGTGTCCACAGTTAATACGTACTTTCGTTATTTAAGTTTGCCAAGGACACTCACAAGTGAGCATTTTTGCTAAACATCGTTACCATCACTGTGATACAATTTATTTTATTCAACAGTTTATCATAGAAAACTTACTGTTTAAGTTATGTTAATTTCAAGGTTTTTCTTGATGGATTCTGCACAAAACATTGTGGGTAAACTAAAGATGCATTTTATTGAAACCAAATAGCACAGCTTCTCAATCAATTAAGTTCTGATTTCAAGGCTCCATGCTATCAGCTATAAACAAATACAAATATGAATTGTTTCTTGCATTGCACCATATTAGAAAACAAACGAAATCTTAAGCAAGACATCAAATACTGGATTGATTTGTGGTGGTGGGAGAGAACTAAATTTCAGAAATACAACACCTAATGTAACCCGTGGGTGGACACGTACAGAGCTATTTTCAGCCACATCTTTTAAATCCGCGAACAAGCAATCGGATAACTCCCAGATCTCTTACATTAGCTCAATTGACATCAAGGTACTTGGTAAAGTTTTAGCAATAGGAGGCAGATCATTTGGGCAAGTGGTCTTCAGATCACATCTTGACATTCATCTGAACATAGATAGAAAACTGGAGTTATTCTAAAGACTATTGTGACTAGCATTGGCTTTTCTTGGACAGATGCAATTTGATATTATCAATTGTGCCCATTGCTTGTCAAATTTACCCCTGCTAGTAAGGGGTAAATTTCTCAAGATTGTATTGTAGACCCTATCTAGTCAACTTATAAATAGATCTGTGGGATCAGAAAAAAGAGAGGTACAGATTACATGGGGCCTGCTGCATGTTACACCTCAAGTCATGGTGAAGGTATAAGGCACATAATTTACTTTGCACAGAAATAATTTTCCAGGCTGAAACACTTCCAACCTATAGTCTTCAAGAGGACAAAACCACCCAACTGCAATTCATTCAAGGCACCAAATCCTTCTCTTCCTCTGCCATCATGGCAGTTTTCAAATTTGTTATGGTTTTTCGCCGCGGGTGGTACTGTCACATGTAGTTCCACAATGATGGATGATGGAAGGCCAAGATGGTTGCTGAGTCTGACTTATGAATATTTAAATCAAGTTGAGTAGGAAAAAAGCACATTAGGACTAGTCTCATGTCATGATGTCAACAGCAGACATTCCAATTTGCTCTATCTTCCTTTCCCCTACAACACAACGTTCCATATTAAAAGGAGTCAATTGACGCAAAGGTTTTACTGTTTTGACCACTTAGGACAATTATAAGATCGTTAGGAAAAGGTTCTTACAGTTAAGTAGCTTTTTTGACATTGCGTTTAGGTGGTGCACTCCAACCAGTCTTTGAAATGTTAGATTTGCCTGTTGCCAGCTACCTGTGAATAACATCAACAAATACATAAGAATACCTATTCAACCGTCTTACTTTTAATGAAAATTCAGAAGAATCTACCAGAATTACACAGAGCCAGTGGTCATTTAATACTATAGGGACTATTTATTTTTCTTAACTTTAAAGGGATCACGTCTCCACTGCAAGCCCTGCCATCCATTGCCTTTTTGTTACCTCTGTATCTAGTTTCAAAGTCAGGCAAGTTATATGATCAAAGAGAAGCCAGAGATACATACAAACGAGGCATTAATTGCGCGATTGGGAAATTGTGCACATTCAGTGTAACGTCCCTTACTGGTTTTCGGCCATGGTGGTGCAACAGGGGGATTCACTTACACCAACTTTGGCACGGTTGGTGCTGTGGATGTTTGAAAGGTATTCTTCACACAAGCAAGATTACATAGATAGCCAAATCATAGAGCTCAATAGTAATACCAGTAGCAGCTATCAGCCTAATCCCAGATGTCAACATCCTAAGCTCTTGCTAGAACAGAAAAGTTTTCATTTATTGCCCTCGCTGACCCAACTGAACTTTTCAAGAAATAATGTGACTCCTCTTTAGAATACAAAATGTTCATAGAGAATAGACAATTATCTAACCGAACTACAGGTTTTATTTGATTAAAAAAATACACGGATCTATATATAAAAACCTAAGGTAACATTTCAATAGGACGTCACTGTATTTGTAATTAAAATCTTATTTAAAAACCTATTAAACAAGATTGTTTTAACATTTTTTAACATTAACTAACTTGAAATTGATTTAGTATTGCAGTGCGATTAAAACAGCACAAGGTTAGCACAGTAGGTAAATTGGGTGTAATCAACAAAATCTAGCATGGGATAAACAAAGCTTTCAATTTCGACATAAATCCGTGAAGTTAAACATAAATTGTATGGTAATTTCCTAAGCATTTTCTGAGAAAAAAATAAAATTGTATCCCAATTCATTGAATACCATTCTGCCGTATGACTCAAAACACAGTTATATAATTTGCAAGTGCGTGTGAATTTTTTCGTGAAAATGACACTGGAAAATGAGGTCCAGTGCAGAGAGAGCACACAAGGTCCGTGACCTCAAAGCTGAATGGAGTTGGCTGGAGAATTGCAAGTTACGTGTAAATACCATTGCCAGTAGACTGCCTTGCGAAGTGTAAATTATTAGCTCAAGAGCAGGGCATGCTGTTACTGCAATTTGACTAAGTTACTTTAGCAATTTTACTAAGTGTTCTTTTTTTCCTAAATACCCAATTCCTTTTTTATAGATAGTTTAGGCTACTCAAGTTGCAGGGCAAGTTGCTCTACATTTAAATAAAGTGGTAGCATAATGTCGACTTTCGTGTGAATCTGTTATTGCAGCAATTCCATCACAATAGAGAAAAAAGTCTAATTGCACCAGACAACAATTACAGCCATAGGATGACAGTTCAGTTGTTGGGTCTCTTATTAGGAGAACCTTCCTGAAAGCTGTATCCAGAACTTGTGCAGAATATGTCTCCATTTAGATAAAACTGCTTTCATTTTAGTATTGTCGGCTCACACACCATTTTTACATCCTTGACAAGGTCAGACTTATCAACAATGCCCGGAGGTCTTGTGTTTCCATTTCCTATCTGTAATCAACTACAGCTTTTTACAAGAGCATAAATGTCAACTCCAGCAACAGTAATTGGTCAAATAACCTATAGTGCTGCTCAAAACAAGTGTTCAGTCTCTTGCAAGCTAGCATATATTACATTCTTTAAATTAACATAATTAGGGTATCCATTTATGGCTAGTTTCGGCTTGTTGTAGCCTCAACTAGTCTTTTCTAGCTCTGGATGTAGTAATGCATTTGAAATCACTGAGTCTTCCATGTGTCTATGTCTGTCCTACTGAATACTGTAGCCTTGCTTGGGCGTCTGTCTCTGAGTCTGTCCCATCTAATTATAACCTTTCCTCTGTCGTGTAATGAAAGCTTTCATGTTAAAGTTATTCCAAAAACCTGTTTTAAGACTGAACAACTTATTAAGTGCAAACATGGGCAAAATCTGCATCTCCTGGCAGTCTCTCTGTGTAATGAGTAGGCAATCTGCCCATCTCTTTCTGTAATTAATTCAATAATCACTTTTTATCAGCCAATTACACCTGATGGGACTATTGTTTCCTTTTCCACTTGTCCCACTGCAACATGACAGATGAGGATGAAAGTGAGAAGCACCGGCACCAACTGAGAGATCATCAGCTGTGATTTCCATCAATTGCAGCCTCGGCAGCTGGCAATAAATCTCATCTCTGAGATGACAGAATCTGCATGTGAGCCCCCTCCAGCTGAGCTCCATGAATTCTATACCTCTTGACCATGACCATTGGGTCCATAAAGCAATCAGCGCCTCTTTATCGTTCACACAAAACCCAACAGTATGCCTGGAATAAGAATATGCTATAGAGAGAAAAATAGGCAAAGCCATAACCAATCCCTAATACTGGTTTCGTTCTTCTGAGAGTATTTGTGTGCATTAGTCAGAAATAACATGTTGTTTTATTAAAACCTGGCCATGAGTCACATCTACACTGTAAAGAGTTTCCGTAGTTGTCATGCAATTTAACCGCAGTTTTTACAGGTAAATACTGTTAACTTGTTATGCAGCCTGATATCGTAAATCTTTTACGGCAAGATGCTGGGAATCTATCCTACGGCATAACTATTATTACCATCTTTATTCATACTTATCAGTACGCATTTTAATACTATAAAATCTACAGCTAAGGCAACAAAATGGCATTGTACCGTAATTTATCCAGTAAATTGCTGTGAAATACACTAAATCCACCATACAGCATGTCACTGCATCTTTTACGGGACTATACCATAAAACTACATCATGATACCACGGCATTTTATTGTAAGTAACAGTAAATTTCACCTATAGTATGATACCATAAAATTTACTGTAGAAGGCCCAACATTGGCTTATATTAGGGGCTCATCGGAAGGGTCTACATGAAAGTACAACATTAATTTACAGTAAGGTGCCTTTTTTTTCATCACAACTAAACAGATGCATGTGCTGTAGATTTTACGGCAAACATCCTTTTGTTCTATATTATGGTAGACCAACTTGTAACCATAATTTTTGCAGCAAAATACTGTGCAAAAATTCACTAAAACTACAGGAATATCGTCAAATGAAAATAAACCAGCAAAAAAATATTCATTTCCGATGCATATTTCACGTAAAATATGTCTATTCATTTTTACATTTCACATAAAATATCAATTTTCCATGTATATTTCAGAGTAAAGGTAACATACATATAAATTAGGAAAAAAGAAATACACATAAATTTTAATGGACACAAATAATATTTATCATGTAGTATCTACACACACTGTTAAATCATTCAAGCATTCACAACTGGTGGTAATATTAATGTTATGCACACCACTGCTTGTAAATTTAATATAATTTATTATTTCAGTGTAATGTCAAAGAGATTCATCACTTTTAATCAGGAGTATCTTGTTGCATCATTGACATGTATGACCACATGCACATGCGAGGTTAAAAACATATCCAAAAAAAAAACACATCATCTATCAACCAAGCAATTAACTTGAGAGAAATGTAATTTATATGGCAACTGACCTTGATCTTATCATGCCAACTTTTCATTTTCAAATCCTCATCAGTGTTTTATCTCAAGCGGAACAGACTATACAACACGCGGAGCTGATGTTATGGAGTGAGATAGTCAGGGCGGTCCAAGATTGATGCGTTTCCCTGGGGATGGTACCAGGCACTGATGTACTTTATGAATTTGTCATTTTTGAGTGACACGTTATTAACTTTACTGGGTATACCTGCAACATGTCACTGAACCATAATGAACCGCACTGCCACATCAGATGGTTGACCCAGAAGTTAATGGGTTCTATTTTTAATGATGCTGCTTACTAAAACATAGACCAATATGAGACAATGTCTACCCATCTTTCTCCATGCTTTGCCCTATATTTCCATCAAGCCAATGCTATATCAATTTATTATATCCATTATATTTATATGCTATCCTGACCAACTAATCATCCTGCACCATGGTACTTTAACATTTCTATACTTAACTGGAACTCAAATACAAGTGTAGGTTGCCATTAAAGTTGCTCAGCTCTTGCACAGGGACTTGTGTTGCTTCGATAATCGCCATCTGAATGCTCCAAACAAGAGTTTTATCTCAGCAGCGTTTAAATTGTACCTCACACAAGAAGTTAGGGTGCAATAAATCGACTTATAAGAAAATAATCTAGAAGCGTCTGAAGAATTAATGATACACCACGGTCAACGCAATTCAGAATATTCAATATGAATACCGAATATAAATTGGAGTGGAGATGTCACTATTTAGCACTCTCCACCTGCTGTTGTTTCTCACTGAATACAAGCCAATATTAATGTATTAATTGTGGCATTCCCAACTTACTTCGTTAAGTTATGAGGCAAAAAGCCCAGGATATAACGTCATCAAATTACACGAATGTAGTCAAAGTAATGTGTTAAGCACTGTGAGCTAAACTTGTAATCATAGCATCTACTAATCTCTCATGAGGGTGGCTCAGTCTGAAAGGCTTACAATTGCCCAGAGAATAAAAACTTCAGTTTCTAAATGAACGACATCTAATTTAAGCTGCTTTGCACTGTGTTATTTGTCGAAACAATATATTGCGACCTAGCCATTGTCAGAGCTCTAATATGAAATTTCCTATTAAAATCAGTAATTGATTTTTTTTTTCTGTTTCAATGACAAGAGGAATACGTTTCTGTAAGTTCAGTGTAGCCTTAATGAATTTAGTAATTAAAATTCACCAGAAAAGGCTGTCAATAACTATATCCATGTAATGGCAGCTATGAATTATAATTCATCATATCATAATGTTGCAAAGACTCAAATTTCTATATTATAATTAAAGAAACTGATGATTCAGTCATATGATACTAATTGCACTCAATTCACTGATACATAATGTATATATATATATATATCATTTATTCGTACATAAATTTGTACACTTGTGAAATTTAAAAACTAAAAAGTTTAAATGAAGAAAACAGAAAGTTCAGTAGACACAAAGGTCATTAATAATGGTGATTGCATCACTCCTTGTCAGGACAGTATCAGAAAGCTTATCCCTGACATCTGGTGGTTCACATACAATCATTCAAGCATATATCCAGTTTTAGCTTTCCTTGCATATTTCTAATAGAATTTTTCATGTATTATGTACAGCTCTGGTAATGTAGATTAGTAACGTTCACTGGTACTCTTGCTTAGTTTTTTTAATTGTGATGTCTTCTCCTTGTGAACTGATTGAGTGGGAGCTTTTAACACAAGTTTGGTACTAAATTACGGCAACGTGTTTTTATAGTTACAACTTCCTATTGTTATTCTAGATCAAAGAAAATTAAGCAGTAATTATGAGCGAAATTAGGGACATTATTTTGATTAGACAAACTGCAACAGGAATTAAATCCTTGTTTGAATTCCACAAGAGTAGAACCTGGTTTGTGTTATTTTTACTAATTTTGCTGCACTTTTGGCACAATTTGTTATTGATTACATTGCAGCAAATCAGCAAGGGTATTCAGATGTAATTAAAGCAATATTGACATAGAAGCTACATGTGACTTCTGTAGGGGAAATTCTCTATTTATAAGATTAACCCAGTTTGGTGAATGTATACAGTAACTGTTATAAAAGCCGTTGGTCTTCGAATTTTACTACTTTTGCAGCAAATACTACTTTTAAAGTCGTAACGAGGCTTATTTTCTGTAGAAGCTTTCTACAACGAAAACATTGCAGATGGTAAAATATACAGTCAAATGATCCAGGCACAATATGGCATGCTTACACTGCAACTCCATTGTGTCTTTTTTTATTTTTTTTTATACATATATGGCGAAAGTCATCAACAAAATCCAAGAAATATTGCATTTTGGATGTTGTTTAATTTTTTGTTTTAATATTAAATCACTTGACCCCATCAGTATTGCTCTCTGTACAGGTAAAAGTGATATTTATCCACAGATGCCCTAATTAATTATTCACAATCGCAATAATAAAACCTAAACATAACAATGAATGGATTACACTCAACATATAAAAGCAGCTAAATAAATATGTGTAATCTTTTTTAATAACATTTTATTAGTAACTAAATCGGACAAATTTAACTTCATGCTTGGAACATCCACATGGTTTATCAAATCAATGACGATGCCTCTAATGTAAACTAACACAAATTTAGGGGTCGCAAAGTTGATTCAAGCACACATAGCCATGTCCTTGAGTACATCCTTGAGCTCATAAGTGTAAGAAAATTAAGTTAGTGTGACCGTCCTCAAGCTGACGGAGAAGGTTGTCAGCAGGAAGGGCACTTGGAATCAAGGCAATTCGTGTGTGGAGAAAGGAAACGAGAATAGAGTCGGCATTTGCAAATGTCCATTTGAGTCAAGAACAACACCCAATCGATGAAGACACTGCATTGTACAATTTCCGAGTGCCACTCTCAGCAAATAAACCTGGATTACAAGCATGATGTAGTTACCAAGGCACACTGTGGTAGTTCCACTTGAAAGCCTCAAGGTCACCAGAAGATTGACCCACAAGGATCATCACTCCATCTGAGTCCATCCTTCGCCATGAAAAAACACATTACTAGAAATTCAATAAGCATGAACCAACGTAGATTTGATTCTGACTCTTTGAGTTATCCATAGTGTAACATACTCTTTCTCAAGACAAAAGTCATGTTTTAGCTTACCAAAGCTTTCTAGCATTTCACATGCCCTTCAGTGTATGACAAAATTCACAAAACATCAATTTCTCATTACATTACAAATGTTCTTTGCACCAATATTCTTAGAATTTTTCAAGAATAACAGCAGGAAAAAAGTTATTGTCAGTATCTATGTACATGCATGCACTATCATTAAAGCAGATTTAAAATACTTGGAAACTAAACTCCTAATGACGTCATGTGAATCCAGGACTCCCATAGGTTAAGGCAGTCCTGAATTCGCGATGTGGCGCGCTAGAACCTAACTGGAACTGAAACAGGACCTCTCAAAATAAATTTTGTGTCTTTTTCTAATTATCTTGTGGACAATCAGACTGGCAGTCCATACTTTTCTTAATCTTTTCATTTTCTCATAAAACTACTACAATTAATTCCCAAAAGTGGTTTTTGTCCTGTAACATCAAATCCTTGTGTTTTCATACTCAACAAGGGAATTACTGTCTTCTGCTCAGTGATGCAACTTGACAAGTTCAGCCTAGAAGATGTCATAATCATCCCAATGATGGTGGAGATTACACTCTACTCATTACAGTTGAACGGCAAGAGATACTTTTTGTTTGTCCACCGTGAGGACTGATTCTGATCTAGAGTTGGGTGTATTTTAGAAACAATCTGATCATAATACTAGAAGATATTTCTTTTTTCTTGATTTGCAGCATATCCAATCAGACGTTCATCTTACTGACACATATCATTTGTTAAACACAAGAGCTCTCAGTTTAATATTCTCATAGTTATTCCATACTTGATCTCCCCCACAAGGATTGCAATTGCACAAACTTTAGTACATGAATTATTACGGTATACACAATACACACTTGGAAGCATCACTAAATTTGGCATGATACATACCATGCTAGTGGCATAAAAAAATATAACGGTTCTGATTGTCACAGACTTATGAAGTCAAAAACTTATCGACTGCTGGATACCTTCCATATCTCAAATTTTACAGCAAAATCAACTTCAGAATTGACAGAAAAGATGACGCCAAGACTTTTTCTCAAGCTGATTGTGGCATATGTTCGAATAACAGTGAAGGACAAACTTTTAAAGTGCTTGCAGCAGCATCTTCAATTCACCAAATCAGGACTTTTGAAATTTGCCAAATACATTTTGAAAGAAACACTCGGAGCAAACGGTCACACGAAAATCAAAAAATCAACAACTAAATGCGCTTCACATGGTGATAAAAGACACGCTAAAGTAACATTTCAGCTCTATTGCAATATAATGTATCTCCATCCAAATAGATGAATGACATGGCAAATGCGTAGGCGGCAAAATAAAATCCCAGACAGTGCATCAGTTTGACTCGACGTTTGTGTGACGTTAATGGGACGTGGGCGACACCAGTCCAACAATGAGCGGTCACTGAGCCAACATGGAGCCTACATTGAGCCAACGTTATACACTAGATATATATTCTGAGATTTACAGTATATTCTAACAATACAGTCATTGACTGAAACCTAATTAATACAGTACAAGGCTACCATAACATTCTTCACCACAAGGTAAATTTCCATTCAAATTGTCAATATGTGACAATTAGCACAATGCTGCATACATAGCTACTTACACCAAAGTGTTTATTCTACATATGATTTATCCTGTTTAGTGGAATATCACAAGAAAGAATGTTTCTAAGCTGATATATATTATAGTGTTCACTGTCCATTTCGTCAGGATGTCGGGAGATATATATTTTGAAGTAAATGTATTGGTATGTGCTTTTTTATATTATTTAGAATACTGTTTGAGGATGTGCCTCACAATTAAATTATTTCGAGTGATATGACATATGTATCTGTTTTTGATATTCAATGTCAATAAAAAGCTATATAGGCCTATATAATATATATAGGTGACAACCTTTCGAATGTAATTTATTTCCAGCAATTTCCCATTGCAATAAATATTTGAGTTGTGCAGTTTTGGGGCTAGTGCCCTTCTAAATAAACGGGTCTACAGGAAACCCTGATATATTACCAAAAGCTGTATTTAAAAGAAAGCTGCAAATATATAGCAAGTAGTGCGTGGCAGTTAAACCTTTGACAAATTAGTGGACAAGAGTTATTTCATGAAGTATACATAAGTTACGTCCACCCTTATACCACTGAGTACGGTAGCCCAGGTCACTGTATATGACCTGAATGAGAGTTTAAAAAATCCCAAAATTATTTCGTCATTTTTTATATATTTTATATTGAAAATAAGCTCATTATATGTGTAAACAACATAATATCTACTTTTGCACATGAATACATCTCAAAGCATGTGCAAAAGTAGATATTATGTTGTTTTAAAGAATTTTACCAAGCGAGATTATAGTGACTTAAATTAAAAGGACTAGTCAGAGTACGGTGACTAACACTGACAGAGACGGTGACCTAACACTTGTTTAATTTAGTCTGTGACTATTGTGGGCTGTGTCCCAACTGGCTACAGCAGCGACATCAGCAACACTAATAACGCTGGTCTTGACTCCCCCACAAAAGACAGAAATGGACTCAGAAAGACGAGGGGATCAGGCTACCTGACAAAATGACCTCGTCTGGCCTGGCAATATGAAATATTGCAATATTTCAAATTACGTATATATAGTGTGACAAATGACTATTAGTCACATTTTTGTCATTTCAAAGACTGTCTGATCTGCCAGTCTCTGTTCAAACGACATGACCCCCCCCCCCCCCCCTCCTGTCGACATGACACGAAGTACCCTTTGTGATATTGTTTTCCTCGCTATTTTCGTCAAGACCAGTCTGAACCATTTCATCAAGATGAGTTAGGATTTTTTACCAGGTACTGTCCCAGTCTCTATGCCTTATTTATACAACGTATTACATAATAATCAAAATGAGCAAATTAGTACATAATTCAAGACAATCCCCTCATGCCAAGGTGAGAAACCTTATAAAGACATATTAGTGTAAAATATACATAATTCAAAAAAAATGTCGAATAAAAATTGTGAAACCTTACAAAGTATTTTTGCAAGCTAAAATTTGCTATTAATAACAAATATTATGTATCAAGAAACCCACATATTTTCTGCATCGTCATGCACATGTTTTTAAAGACAATTTGACTCTCCAGATATCTAAACACATTTCCAACAAACTGCTTAGCATTGCCTGAAATGCTTAAGGATGGTAATTTGAGTACATTAATTTGTGACACATATGCAAAATATTCATCGGCGCAGTAATTTGGCACTTGTATAACATAATGTGTCTCAATTACATAGCTGTCAATAATCCAATCTTCAGTATGAAATTTTGCATGAAATCTTTTTGTAAAACAGGTGAATGATGGAAATGTTTTAATGAAAAACAAGAAAATAATTTCAGTATGCATGTAGAGATAAGAAAATTACACGATAAACCGATCACAGCAGAATTAGAAAACTGGTGAAATATCAGTTTATCTGCTTTCTTTTCTATTTTATTGACGAGCATGAATACACAACATGCTGAACCTCACTATTTTAGAATCACCCTGTGGAGATTCCTAGCTTTAACAAGTGCTCTACCATCCCTTCTGCCCTTCGAAGGCCTTTGCCACACTTTCAGCTACTTCAAACTAGTTTCAAAGTCAGGCAAGTTATATGATCCACAAGTCACAGATACATGCAAACGAGGCAATAAAGGCGCGGTTGTGAATTGGTGTACATACTCAGTCTGCTCCTTTTATTATGACTGGACAAAATTCAAGTTTGACTTACTCAATGAGAGCTGTTGCGGTCTGTGCAAATACAGCTGTAGCTCAAGAATTGTTTGTCACCAGTTATTTTTTACAGTAAATCATTTGTTTGTCACCAGTTATTTTTTTACAGTAAATCATTTGTTTGTCACCAGATATTTGTTTACAGTAAATCATAAACATTAGAGATTGCATCTATCTCTGGCTTTCCAAGAATTCCTGTAGAATGCATGGATCTGGTTCTTCAATTTGTAAATTAATTTTACAGCACTTTGCAGGAGATGTGGATAGCAGTACGTCTCTATTATGTGAATCCATTTTTGCAGGGTTTTTTTTTTGTAGCAATGAAGAGACCCACCCCATTGGACCAGACTGCAATTACCAGCAGCAGCCGCTACATAACAATTACTGTGTCTATTATTAAGAGGAACCTTGCTGAAAGCTACATCCATAACTGTGACCAATAACAATAGGAAACTGCAATTTAATGAGGGTGTGTGATTAGTACGGCATGACCCCCTTGACAATGCAATTCAATTCAAATTTTTATTTCACAAAAAAAGTATGATATCAAAAAGGCCAAAGCCTAAAGGTGTTGCATTGACATCTTTCAATGTCGTGCAGACCAAAAATAAATAATTCCGAAATCATGCAGAACGAGAACTGTTGATCCACAACTCACAGATACATACAAACATCAGCTTCCAGTTGGTTTTATAAAATTTATCCTTGTAAAATTAATACAACTGTGTAGACATATTTTGAAGATGCAACTGCGTTTAAAATTATCTTTAATTTCATCAAACTTTACGACCAGCTGAGTTCTAAGCAGGATACTGCACAGTGTACACCTTCCTCCTAACCAGTAACCACGGCAACTGTAAAGTAATCTGGGGGCTCTTCATCACTTACACAAAACCATTGGCATGCCAGGAATAAAGATGAGCTCATTCACTTTTACTATTTGGCACCACTATGAATATAGTATGGTGTGATGAGTGTGCATGACTAGAATAAGAATGAGAGAGGATTTTTGCTTTAGGGACTTCATTAGCAGACTTTTCAGTGTGTGAATACTCCCAACAGTTTGTACACAAGAATCTGGTTGTTTACCTAGTAAGGTAAACATTCATAACCTTCTTTGAAACCCTGCCATCGAGATAAAACTGACACACTAAAAGGGTAACATTATGGTTACTTATAATAGTAAGTATAGCTAAATTAACCGACTCCATTTACCATCTACATTGATACCAAAAATACCATCACTGACTTTCTGAACTTTAGATTTTTTCTTTTCATCAGAAATTGCACCATTTGTTGAGTTTAATGAGACAGCAAAATCACAGTGCTGCATATGTTTCAAAGTCTCAAAGTCAAATTAAATGTCATATTTTTCCAGCTTTGATTGATACATTTCCACTTTGAATACCTATATCAAATGAGAGAAAATTTAATAATTCATTGCCTTTGTTCCAGAAAGATTCAAAACACTCTCAATCCACACATATATGTACACCAGCTTGTAATAGCATATTCATAAGATGATATATAAACAAATCAACCAACCAAATAGCTCACAACCATCAACATTAGCATTTCAACTCTGAGACTAAACCTCTTTATTTCAGCATGGCCACCCACTCAGAACCCAAACAAGAGTGAAGTAGTTTGCCATTAAAGTTGCTCAGCTCTTGCACAAGAACTGGTGTTGCTTCCTTGTGTTTTGATAATCGCAATCTGAATGCCCCGAACAAGAGTTTTATCACAGCAACCTTTCAATTACAAGCCCCATCCAACAGACCTGGATCCTTTGGTCCAGGAACCCTGGTGGATCTTGCTCAATTAATCAAGTGGGGTAAACAATCAGCCCCAAAAGTGGATCACCTTCTCAAATGGCCCAACTAAATGTCCCCTTTCATTTCTGTGCATTATATAGATTTTTGGGCCGTTGCATTTGTTCTAATTCTCTCCACAAAAATTGGTCAATAGACCAAGTTGTTTTTAACATTGAGAATCAATTAGCTGATAACAGAAATTCCCTCTGCGATTAATTTAAAACAAGAACTCCTACACTGGTCTATGGACCATGTTATTATCAAAACAAGTTTATTTTACAATAGGTCGAAGTATTTTTTACAACTAGTTCATTAATCCAACGCACTATACAGTGGCAACCCACAACCAAGACCACCAAATTAAAACCAACTGCAATATCAACCTCTTCCCAGTGTCCTAAGTATATATTTTTTAATAAGGTGATCTTCTGTCTGGGGTGACAAGGAGAAGTGGAGGGTCTCCAAATTATTAATGTTCATTAGGGCTCCTCAAAAGTTGGGACCCATCACCATGCTACCTCTTCTCCTTTTTTGTTTCTCTGATGATAATGTTAATGATAATGATGATGATTATGATGATATTTTAATGATGGTGAATAAAGTTCTGAAGTTCTCATATACCAGTTCAGTAATCCCATATTGTAGTTTTAAAGGCGAGACCCGACTCCACGTCTGTTTTTACATTGCATCTCAACTAAAATTTCGAAATATAAGAGTAAGAAAAATGCACACAGTATGTATCAAATACCTTGTTCATTGTCACTTGACACCAACCTTCACTAATTTCCCCCAACACTGCTAAATTTCCGAGCAGTTTCAAATGTCATTTCAAGAGGAAATACTTCTGAATATAATAACACAATCATGGCAATACCAATTGGTAACACAATATACTATGCATGCCTTTTACTGTCGAATGTTGATCCCTTGGTAACAGCACTAATAGAAACTTGTAATTTTATAAGGAAAATGCATGATCAGTAGTGTAGTGGTCCTGGTGTGAGAAGAATGTTGCCATCGCACCAGGGAGTGACTCTGTGGTACAATGGTTAACGTTCTGGCTTTTAGTCCCAGGTACCAGAGTTCGATTCCCACTCCGGGAGAATTGTTACAAATGGCGTCCGATGTGAGTTTACCAGTGGACCCATGTCCTGCTAGCCTGGAATAGGCTAGGTGTAACAATTGCGAGGGTCGCCCCGTCGAGCCTCATAGTGAGAAGGGAAGAATTAAGTGTAGTGGTCCTGGTGTGAGCAGAATGTTGCCCTCCCACCAGGGAGTGACTCTTTGGTACAATGGTTAATGTTCTGGCTTTAAGTCCTTTTGCGTTCGATTCCCACTCCGGGAGAATTGTTACACAACAGTAGTATGGAATGAAATGGTGATAAAAGTTCATATCAATAGAAGTATCATTACATTTCACAACATGTTTGCAGTCAACAAACTGAAACTAAAAACCGAAGTACATCAGTGCGGCTAAATTGTTAGTTAATTGCAAGACCTGCTGATGTTGTTAAAAGATAAGACACCCGAGAAGAGGCTGTCACTGTGGTCTTGGCTAGGATTTGAAGACGCTTACCCTCTCCTCTCCTCAAAAGACAGTAAGAAAAACCCCCCCTTCCTCACTGAAATGTTGGACCCAGAAATACACCCTTAGTGTTTGATTGATTTTACAAGTAAAAAACAACCCAACCTTCAAATTGTGTAAATTCAATTTGCAAACTATCCTGTCTTCGTCACTTCCATTTTTTAAAGAAGCCTTGCCTCATGACAATATCCAGATAGTAATCTCATCCATCACGACAACCAATCACATTATCTCGTTTTTCACTGGAGAATAAAGTAAACTAGGTAACTAAAACTACGTGGAATATTCCAGTCTTGGAATTAAAAAATAGAAATTCTGATTTCAATTGCTTATTAACTTCTACCTAGGCTGAACAATGTATTGTGAAATACAGCTGCAGCTCATATTGAGATTTTTTTCATTACATTTTCCTTGGAAACCTTTAATTGAATTCTTTTTCAAGCTACTCTCACTTTCAATGAAATGAAGATGTAATATTATATTAATCTATATTAGGTCAATTCTCACAATCGTCTTTTTAAAGCTGCATTGTCAGTCGGTTTTTGTACCACCTAAAAAGCTATCCAAATAAAATAAAATGCTTTGTTTACATTTTAGCTAATTATGCATAGGAACGTACTGGAAGGCGTCGCCGATTCGTGACTTCAGAGTCACTTTATAAAAAAAATTAGATCGGAGTTGTTTCAATCGAAATACAAATACATTTTTGTACATAAGGAACTTGGAATTTTAAAACCGGACGAAAATTGAAGGAGCTGTTTAATAAAATGTATCACGAAGCGAGGACGCTAATGACGTTCATTTTTGCCTCGTTTTCATGTCATTGGCCATAAAAGACAATGCAATGTAAACAAACTGGCAATTTTTGATGGCATGAAAAATTAAATGCGAAGTGAAGTTTATTTATTTCATAGAGAAACTGTGAACCCGGCAAAACTCAGATGGTAGGTAATCAGTATTAAGAAGAAAACTAATTGACTGCAATAGATTTTTGCCACTGTCATTTTGACAGACAGTGCACCTTTAAAATATTAGCATCATATTCAATGTTCTCAATAATATGTTCTCAAATTTATATATTTTTTCATTTATATATTTTTATTGACAGCTAAATATCAAATTGATACATGTGTCAGCATATGTAACTCTGATCTATATTTTATACCATAAATGCATAAAATCTATAGATTTTCGTGTCTGGAGCACTTGAATAGCATAAAGTAGAAGCCAAATTTTCTGAAGCCAAGTTGTCTGGCACGCCATTTTAATCAATCCATTTGACATTTCACCAAAGTGTCGACCCCTGGCTAACATCTTAATGATCTAATCATATGATACTAATTACAGACTCAATTACTGATGGAACAAAATTAATGGCAATGACATTTGCCACAATAGGGCATCTCTGTCGATATCTCTGAGTCTTTAATAGTTTCGTCATATAATTGTAACTTTTATTTTCGTTCCATAATTGCAACTCTTCCTATGTATTTTTTTTATTTATTTATCTTTTTTTATGATATGGGAGCTACCAATATCGTGTGTGGTGTTCCTTGAACACACTTCTTAATAAAATTAGTTTCACTCAAATGCAGTACAACCATTGATATGATGATGATGATTTATTCAGGCACAATTCCCAAAATGAAATGTATGAAAATTGTATAAAAATAAAGTGTGCCTTTGGGAGACTCCCCTAAAACAGACATGTCGCTTTTGGGGAGTCACCCAGTATGAATTTTATGACTAAAATGTATATAATTGCTATATTCCAATATTAGTAAAAAGAATAGCTTGCACATTATGACACCTCTATACAACATGTTTGAGGAAGGCACACTAGAAATTTCAAGACTACAATGAAAATTAACGTAACTATTCTCTTTAGTTGCGCCATTCTTTTTTCATGTCACAACTTCCTTTTGTAGTTTGCTAATCAAAGCAAATTTAAGCAGCAATTCCAGGGAAATTAAGGACATTATTTTAATTAGACAAACTGCAACATAAAGGCAAGTCCTTGTTTAATTATCTTGAGAGACATGGATGATTTGTGTATCTTTTAGCGGTGCAAAATTGCAAAAAGGGTGTCTCATTTTCTGCAGTTTTGGCATTATGTCGGATCGATTGCATCATTACTTGCTTGCATACAGCTGTGGGCCTTTATTTCGTCAGGAGTAATTTAGTTACAGGTAATCTTGGGCCTTAATGAGTCTCCCAAACTGTCCTCTTGGAAACGCCCTTTTTTCTATATTGGTTTGGCGTGTTGTCTATAATTTACATGCAAAAAGGCTTATCATATTGCGTTTTCTCTTGTTGACGATATATGTCAGGTCCCTCAGGCATGCATTGCGGTAAAGGCCCTGTATTTTCACATAACATGCTTTTGTATTTAGTGTATTTGCCATAAAAATAGGCAAAACAGATAGGCGTGAAAGACATAATGTGCATTTGAAGGTCGGTAATAATATGCCTGCCTATATGGCAATTATCGAACAAAGAAATAGACTTATATTGAATTGCATTATGACAACACTGTTCTGAAGCTGAGTCTGCTTCTGAGAGAAACTGCAGGAAAGCAGACATATGCATAAGACTGAGATGGTAAGGCTTGGAGTCTTACATCCGTTAAATACACACATTTACCCCCATAGGGTGGGTCTTTTACTTATCCTAACAGAGACATCGAGAACCATGCACCCCATATTTAGCATCTGCTGCAATTAGATTCCTACACAAGACTGGATTTGAACCCAACACGTATATTAGAGGAGAGGCAAAACTGACAATTTATATGAAGCGGTGACACATAAAGCGTTGATGGTCATATTACACATCATTTTATTCCCAAGATCCTTAACTCTTTGAAGTTTTATGTTTGCCATTTCAAAATGGATAAATAAGAGTCTTAAAATTTGTTTCCAAGGCAACAAGTCCATTATTAATATTAAAACCCAATATCAAAATTTATTTTATCCTCTAACTTTGGCAATACAACTGAAAATTTGTTGATATTTGGCAAAAATGTACAGGTATCTACAGCAATTGGAAAACAATATAAAGTATTTAAAAATTGTATAATTCTGTTTCCCTGGTTACAAGACAAGTGGCGTTTTTGCAAATTTTTACCAATGGTACCTATTAGAAGTTTTTTTCTTAATTCATGTAATATATATTACCAATAAATAAGGCATGCTTTGGCACAACCAACACCTGCCGTTATCATTCACATGATTTCAGTTTTGCTAAATAAATAATGTTGCCATGACGACCAGTTTGAAATGTATAAATCATTTTTCAGTGAATTGTGCAGTGACTTAACTTCCACATTACTGCCAAAAATGAATACTTATAGAATGTTTGTTCGAAATTTTATAATTGATATCATGCAAGATAGGGCAGCTTTATTCTATTCTTGGCAATTAAATTATGTCAGCAGCATGTATTTTGAAATATTCAAGATGGCCACCAAAATTCAAACCGTTGAGGATCTTGGGAATAAAATGATGTGTAATATGACCATCAACCCTTTATGTGTTACCAACTTCTTTAATATGCATCTTTTTTGGAGTTTGCCTCTCCTCTAGCCACTGGACAATTCAGACGTTGGATTGGCGAATCAAAACTAAATTGAAATTCTTAACACATGGTTGTCATTCACCAATATATGGTGATTAAATACTCAAAGCTTTTCAACTTAACGTTGCTAAAAGTGCTCATTGAGCAATTTAAGTGATTTGTATGCACTTATCTCAGCAGTTGGCCTTTTTGTCAATGATATATCTTTACTTGGGTTTC
This sequence comes from Alitta virens, assembly GCA_932294295.1. Classification (NCBI taxonomy): domain Eukaryota; kingdom Metazoa; phylum Annelida; class Polychaeta; order Phyllodocida; family Nereididae; genus Alitta; species Alitta virens. Next base: position 74,066,920 of record OW028573.1, on the reverse strand, counting down.
AGATAACTGTCAATATGCCTTAGCTGTTGGTCTACCAGTTAACAGAGTGCTATGAATATTTATAGATGTCATTCAATGGTAACCAATGGTAATGGTCAGAGATTCAGGAGACATATTAACATTCCACAGGAAATTAACATTTCAAGCCTGGCATTCTGTCGATGGATAATATATTCATCTATGTCTACATGTTGGACATAGCAGCGAGTTAGTTAAATATTGTTTGTACTAGTTATATATACAACACGAGTTCCTCCTTCTCGTAAATACCATGAGCGTTTAAGCCATGAATCTGTACAACCAAGGCATGCAAGACTTAGATACGTGTAGATTGAAAGAAAGACGCTGGCCTTTTGTTTAATTCGAGTTCAGGTGGCAGCATGCTAACTGCTAAGATTCCAATACACATCATGCACAGTGTTATCAGTGCATTGTATCCGATTACCAAAGAAGTTGTGTTTACAGATTTAGAAACAGGTCAAATAAATGAATTCAGTGCACTTAACTATAAAGACCACCCTTTGAACAAACTGTACTGGTCTTAATGACGAGGTGGTTGCAATAGTGAGGTTAGATATATGATGACTTTAGGCAGCGTCCAATAACATTTACAAAATAGCAATATATCTATGGGGAGAAAAAGTAACAGAGCCTACAGGGGGCACTACGACCGTAGTACATTAAAAGACAATATGATGACGTCACTACACCATTATTGCATGGATGATGTCACAATAGATTACGTCATCAAACAATATTTATCTGCTACGGTGTCAGTGACCTCTTGTGGTACTTTCTCCCCAGACCGATCCATCAGTCCGCACGTCAGAGATGTAGGGACTGATTCAAAACCAAAGGTCAATTTGTAAACTTTTTGTAGATATGTAAATACACATATTTCTAAAAGCAAAACCACGACAGATATATCAAACTAGAGGTTACAGTGCCATCATATATGAGTAATGGAGGATTGATTGCAAAAGCTAAGCTCTGACCTATGGGATCACTTGTGAAGTATGTCTGAATCCTGACAGCTAACATAATTTTGCAGACAAGTGTAAGTTCTGAGAGTGACTGTCATCACTGATACAGCATTTGTAGCATGTGGTGTCGTGGACAAGGTCATGATGACAAAGCAATAAGTGTTATTCAATCTGACATGGTAGGTCTCATGTGATTCATATACAACAAGCTCCATTAATATAAAATAGCTGAATGGTATCTTCTGTGCCTGATTAGGATGCCTGCATGCGTCCTTGAGTATATACAATGCAGCTAAATGCATTTGTACTTCCTTGAGCTCATGAGTATAAGTAAGTCAGCTAGTGTGACGGTCCTCAAGCTGAAGGAAAAAAGTTCTCAGCAGGAAAGGCACTTGGAATCGAGGTAATGCGAGTGTGGAGAAGGAAACGAGAATAGAGTCGGCATTTGCAAATGTCCATTAGAGTCAAGACCAAGACCCAATCAATGAAGACACTGCATTGTCCAAATCTGAAGTGCCACTTGCAGCAAATCAAACTGCAGTGTGAGCATTACGAAGCCACTTAGACACAGTGCATTTAATCTTCTTGCAACACTTGTAATCACTAAGGCCACCAAAAATTGATCAACTCGGACCAAATGCCAACCTTAACGTCTGCTACAATGTTAGCCCGAGAAACCCTTGCTGATCGCACGCCATACAGCGAGCTGCCATAAACAAGAGCTAAGCAAACATCAGATTTCTCAGGCTCATAATGTCAACTACAATGTCTTCCGCTGGGTTTACTAACAATTATTAGTTACTAAAAAAAAGATCTGTTGACGCTACTTCAGATTTTAAAATAAAGCAGAATAAATGTGATATTATCGTAATAATGGCAATATCCCGAAACAGACATACAGTAGTCGGAAACAATGCCATTACCGTCCGAACATTTCTTATTGAAAGAGGACTCGATGAATAACCCAACAGAGGCTATAGTAAGACAAAAGATATACCATTAATGGATGTTCCTCCGTGACTTCATTAAATACTTCACAGACCAATTATCCGATCTCTTCCAGAGAAGATGTCTAAATCCAGTTTACAGAAACTTGACATGTTGAGTCGAGGAACTGTCACGGTTAACTCGACTCGTGCAGATTAAACTTTGGCTCATCCCAGTAATGTAAGCCAAGAGAGACCATATTTTTTTTATCTCATTTTTCAGCATGGCATAGGATTGATTTGTAATCTGGAGTTGGATGAAACTTCAGGAAAATTAGATGATACCGCAGCTAGTGATGTTTTATACATTAAGTTCTCTCCGGCTAACTGTCATGTACAAGTACATGATATATAGTGACATGATACATTTACATGATACATTTACATGATACATTGACATGATATGCAGTGTGGGCATAAAGGTAAAACACAAATATACTATGATATAGCTTTTGCACAATATATCTTGAGTCAAAGACGTATCGACAACTCTCATTTCAGTTAAAGCCCACAAAAAGTATAAATCTTCCAGGTTCGGTTCTCACAGTGATTACTCCTTCGACCAATGTCAGACATCTGCTGAAGGCATTGCTTTCGGCTTAAAACAGGGCTTCAAACTCGAATTTTATAAGCTGACAAAAATGACATGCGTGGTCCGATGCCGAGACTTCTAAAAGACACATTAATAATGGACAACAGGCACACTGTAAAAAACATCCACTATTTTTTATGGTAATATGCTTGCAGATTTTTTGTAACAGCATCTTACTGGGGTTACAAGTTGGCCTACCATGCAATAAAATAACCACTACTTAACCATTACAGGTAGCTTACCATGTAATTCTAAAAATACTGCTGCTAGGGTGCACTTTTCTTCAGACAATCACAGCCAAGGGCGGGAACTTTTTCAGCAAATAGAATTGCAGTATTCTGTCATAGCCACTTGGTGGAAATATCATGTGGAGAACCTTCCGTGAAAATCCACTATTGTACACTTATGCTCCTTGTAATCTCCCGTTTTGTTTTTTTACCCCAATTTAACCTGTGCGGTATTCCAAAGAGTATCTTACCGTAAAAAAATCCTACGGCAGTAGGCAGCATACCTGATCCATGGTATTTAACCATAAAAACTATGGACAAGTTGCAAGAACACAGTGCACTATAAAAAGATATACGTATGATCTTAAGATTTTACATCTTAAATGTGTGAATTAATGGTTTTGAGAGAATACATAGGGATGGAGAATAATGCAATGTGCATCAATGGAAAATTGTTTTACAATATATTTCAAAAGCAAAAGCTTGGGCGAGAATATTTTTTCTTGTCACATTAACAAAGAAACATACGTGTATATATATGAGGCACAATATACACTTAAAAAAAGAAACAAAGCCCAAAACATCAATGCATTTCACGTCACGTAAAAACAGACATGCGATGGCATTGCAACTCCATTAATTTAATGGACATCTTCCTTTGCTGTCACATGGAAAGTGAGATTTTCAAGTGAGATTTCTACAAATGTACGTGGGCTGACAATGCCTATTCAAGATCTACAATGCATTCTTAAATTAAGAATTTAACAAATGTGTTATGTTTGATATTTACAATGTTTGCCTCTAGGAATAGCTCACTAAATGTAAATGGAGACAAATTTGGTGCGAAAGGCTACACTGGATTCTCCGCCTTATTGAAGATGCCATGTTTACATGGCCTCTTATTCGTCATAACAATCATGATGTCATAATGACAGATTGAATGACTATCATGGAAAATTTCTTAATTAAAATCACTTCTTCAAAATGTCTGGTTTAAATCATGTGTTTCTACCTGTTAAATGGTTTTCAAAATCAACTTTGTTAACAAGAACCTGACTTTTTACTTAGTACCTAACAAATCATAAAAACCTTCACCGTATTTTACTGTGTTATGTTATGCTGCCTTGTAATTACTACCTATACAACTACTACTACTTCTACTACTACTACTTCTACTACTACTACTTCTACTACAACTACTACTACTTCTACTACTACTACTTCTACTACTACTACTTCTACTACTACTGTTGCTGCTACTATTACTACTACTACTACTACAACTACTTGTAATACTACTAATATTATTAATGCTACTTCTACTACTACTACTACTACTACAACTACTACTACTTCTACTACTACTACTTCTACTACAACTACTACTACTTCTACTACTACTGGTAACTTAATAACAGTTCGAACTAATACTAATAGCCTGAAGTTCATGACACTTGGTAGACGTGATCAATGATGAGATGGATTCAATGGATAGATTTATAACAGGCGTTAACACTGCAATGCAGCACGCCTACACAGTATAGATTGGGATAAGTAACTCTTCTCGTGCAAGTCGCAATTTCCTCACCTTATTAAGACTACCTTGCTAAGGCAGTTTTTACATTACAACCGGTCTGTGGTCTTCGGGAGTGATCTTAAATGATCTAATGATTGCAATATCCAAATCAAGGTGTGACAAATCTCTCGAAATGTGCAAATGCAAGACCGAAGTCGAATATTCCATGCGTTTGGGAAGATCTATGCCAAAGTTGTTTTTGTTTTTGCTTTATTTTCAAAATGGTAACTTCTGATCTTAAACTTTCTTTTTCAAAAGTAACATGCTATCCAATAATAAACTTTCGAATCTACAGTATATTTTCATTTACAGCTGTAGTCAATTCTATTCTCTAAGCTAAAAAAAAAATACACAAATCCGAACATGATTTCTAGGCAGAATTATAAATTATGGAAAAGACAGAAGCAAAATAAAACGAGTAAAGGCAACAAGATAATATTTGAGACAGAAATCCAAAAACATAGCTACGCCATATTAAACGCCACCTATATTTATTTTGGTTAAAGCATACACTGATTCATCTTCTTTTTTTTTTTTTTTTTTTTTTTTTCTTTTTTTTTTTTCTTTTTTTTTTTTTCTTTTTTTTTTTTTAAGGAATGATGAGTTAACACTCATTTCTGGACGCATTCCAAAAAAAAATAAGCCAACCAGCATAAAACCAAATGAGTCATATAAGTTAGCAAATACATATGCACTTTTTATTTCATCTAGATATTATCTAAATATCTTGTTACAAAGGGTGGACTAGGGCTTTACGTCCTGTATTTCTGCACCTGATGGGCTAGTTAGGGCAGGCAGGGACCATGGCAATGAGATGACGGATGAAATGTTCAGCCATCTAATATGTTACAAAGGTAAATACACTTCAAGGTGTCATGTTTGGCACAGTCATATGGCTGCATTCCACAATCACATTGATGAATACGTAATCTGTATTTATATTTGCAGCATTCATGAAACGGATTCTTAAATTAAACATCGGAATCTATATACTATTATTGAGTATAAAGAAAATTGTTCTTGAACTCTTGCAAGCTTTCATTTCTAGAATCATTCTTTCCTTTCTTGGTGCGAATTTCGCACTGATTACTATAGGAAGGTCACAGACGAAAAGGGTCACAGACGAAATGAAGACTTCCTGACGTTATTTGATATAAATATTCAGAGAAAGGATTTCCAGTGACTTAATAGTACAATACCAAAATAGTCAATAACTGCAATGTTCCTGTGGAAGAAAATATACCAACAAACAAACAAGTGATTTTGATACAATTCGAGGCTAAGTTCCAATGACTGCGACAGAGCGCCGCGACAGAGTGGCTTTCCAGATGCACCTGCGATAGGTTAGCACGTGATCCCCCCACTGAATAATTAACCAGTATCACGTGACGTATAAAGGCTAGCTTAGGAGATCATCAAATTGTAAGTCTTTTGGGTGTGTAATTATTAAATGTCTATCCTAACAGTGCCTATACCATGGTATACCATTTTGACACTAGATACTTATGAAAAATATGAGGTGACCATTAGAGTCAATGGGGTGAAAGTCGCCATCAGTCTTTGTCAAAAGGGTTTTACCCCATCTTCTAGTGACTCCAAATGTCACCACCTCTGTCCCACGAGTTAATAGAACTGAGGCAGTCTTGATTACACCAGCCAATGGCAGCCATATCAATCGTCAAATCTGACTTGTACATATTGTTGGGTTGCCCAAGAAATGTAAATGAATAAACCTTGCACAAGTCAAATTTCACCAAGGTGAATCTTCTGCAAAACTCTACCAAATTTGAAGGACCATTGGCTGTTTATTCCATTTGTGAATCTTTTGCATACAAGACTTTTCCTAACTTGAATGAAATCAGATGGTCCATTTGAATTCGACTAATGCAAGGTAAAATGTATATAAGACCAAAGAACGATTACTATTTACATAAAACTTGCATAAATACCACATTCTTAATAAACCTACTTTCCACGACACACAGTCTGTTTATTGCATCAATTTAGAACCGGCCCTAGCTATTGTTAGACACGTTCCTCAAAATTGTGTCGTTTTCCAAACAAGTATAATTACATAGTATGAGGAATAATTTGAGTTTTTAATGCCTGAATGTGGAACCAACACTGATTAATAGGAAGTTTATCATGTTCCTATCAAATACAATTATGAGTCATTACTATCAAAATCATGAAAGCACATTCTTTTCACAAATTGTTCTTTCAGCTCAGCATTTTATGTGTCATTTTTTATTTTAATGCAGAATTTTTTTAGAACCTTTGCCTAACAAAAGCTTGTAAGAAGCATAAATATTTGACACATTAATATTTCATTTTGGCAATGCTCCGTTTGCCCCATTTCTGGAAAGTGCACAAGAGTAACTCGTTCAAGCAGACAGAGAGCATTCTAATCAGAGACATATTTTATACATAAAGGGTTGGTAGAGATGTACAATTGTTTATTTGCTAATGGTAAAATGTGGGTGGCAGCTCCGGTCATGCAGTGAACCTGTTCAATATTTCGTAAAAACAGTTTTTGAAAGTATGTTAATACTGGCCAGATTCAAAGTTACACCTGCTTCTTTTATTTATTAACTCAAAATATGAGATAAGCTTCTTTTTTTTTGTAATGTCAAAATATGTAAAATTGTCGGAAAATCACAGAAAAATTTAAAAAGCCTTTTAAACCTAGCAATACATTAAGACACACAGTGAAATCTGTCTGAAGTATACAGAAAATACATAGGTTAATGGTGTTCCTAAAAGCAGCTACTAGAAAAGCTAGCCTTCACATGTACATATTGACCCGAGGCCCCACTTTGCTCAGCACCCCAGTGGCACACATCTCCACTGTCAGGGCCCATTCTTACTAGTTCCGCTGCAGAAATAAATGGCTTTTGACAGAATTCTGCTTTTATTTGGGATTGCACCTTTTGGAAAGTCAAAGAGCCACAGCACGTACAGTAGAGGACCCTGCTTCCGTGATGAACATGTGCTACCCATTATTATTCCTTAAAGATGCAGATGCCAGCAGATGCCAAGCATCCCTGGTGAATCACCAATGCAATTGCCATAATGGAGACCAGAGATTACCAAGCATTAAGGCAACATTCGTGCAACATTAATGGGCCAAAATGCAAGACATTGTGCTCTCCTTGTACATGTTAAGGCCATCAAACGCGCTCTTGCACGTCTACTGAAAAGATTTAAAAATAATCACTTGCACAATTAAAATTGTCCGTCAATGACCTTTTAAGCAGTATTTGATTACCCCTTGCAATTAAAACTATTACTACATTTGTAGTCGACAACACAGACAACAAGACAAGCCCATGCATATATACATCTTCCTGCCCAGTTACAGACACAAACTTTTTGTTTATTTTTTCCCTTGTTTTTGTGTGTTATTTTTGTTAGTTTTTTCAGTAGCTCATGAATATTTCACAGCTTAAGACACGGTCATACTGTTCAAACTCTATTCAACCAGTTGGCAAAGTGCATCAGACAGACTTAATATGATGAAATGACAGATAGGCACAACCATCAAGACAGATGTGTAATTAAAGCCATCAGGGACCTTAGAGACAATTGGGTGGAGCACATCCTAACCAATGCAGAACAAAATGACTATGATTTTTCTTTGTATATGTTAAATGTATATATATGAATGATCTAATGTAAATAAATTAATGTCCGAATTTATTGTTATGCCATGTACTTAACATGTGCGTGAATAAATATAAATATATATAAATTCAGAAAAGAACTGTATCAGAAAGTTATCATGTCATTTCCTTCATTTGTAACACTTAATGTTTTAGAATAATTCCTGTACTTAAATAGAGATTCTCAAGTACAAATAGCTAAATATGTTAGTAAAGCAATGAAACTAAAACTAAATTTAATGTATACACAATAATAGAGATGTCTTATCTTATCTTATAAACACTGTTCTCATGAGAAGGCAAAGTTCTAGTGCAAAACACAGCTTACAACGACCAAAAAAACAAAACAAACAGATCATAAAACAATTTTAGCCCATCACCAATTCTGCACTCTGACTATAACAGCCAAACTCAATGCTCCATATTCACATGGTCAATTTTTCACCACAAGACAAACAGATTAGCCGAAACATTGGTCTGGGGGCATTCTAAGTCACTTGGTGGCCAGGCCAAGTAAACAAATCTTGGCCCAAGTTTATCACATCGACATCATGCGTCAAGTGTAGGGTTGCCAGATAGCCCTTCCCTTGCTATGGCCCTGCATCTATGTTGGTCCAGAGTGGGAAATAAATTGGCCTAGAATGAGCAAGAGACCACAGAAGCCTTGGACATACAGGTTCAAATTCTGTGCTCACATCCTGTGTTCACACTGCTTGCTATGGTAAGGAAAAATGGACAAGAAAAATTGAAGGGTCTTATTCAAAGCTGCCACCAGGGCTTGACCCTGTCTCTTCCCACGCTCTCAAGGTTTACCCTCCACTACTCCTCACTTTTGTGAACTCTTGACTATGTTTAATCTAAAAATGGCTATGCTTTCCTGATATTACTAGTATTGGTACCGAGTATTGATTTTACACATAAATATGGTATTAAATACCAGAAGTACACCACCTGCGCTGATATGTTCTGGCTGTTTAAATAACGTTTTTTGACAGAAATATCCATACAGGATTTTACACGTAAATATGATATCAGATAACAGAAACGTTCAAGTACATCAACTGTGCTGATATATTCTGCCTGTTCGAAGGATTTTATTTAGAGAAGTATTGATGATTGACATCATTATACATGCATCACTGAATTGACTGCAAAGATGAAAACTTTAAGTTTAAAAAATTTAGAGTGGGCCTTAATTACAAGGAAGAATGCAATGGCAAGAATGGGACCAAATGTAGTGTTATCTGCCATGGCAGTTATCTTAAGAACGAGGCTGACTTAATGTGACGTTCCAGTGTATAGACTGTAATCAATTTGCAAGTTCATAGAAATTGGCTAAATAGAATTTGCGGGTTGTCATGGCCACAAGTGGAAGGTTGAACAAGCCATCATAATGGCTGTTCTTGTAGCGTTTAAATGTCATGGCTATCCAAGACAATAACAGATTGCACCTGCAATCAAATAATCAAATTGTCCTTCAGCTGATGCTTCGATGCAATCTCAAGGTGACCTTTTGACCTTGATCATGTTTCCTATCAAAATACTTATTCTGTGACAATACATTGGCTCTGAAACTATACAAAATCCATGCATCATATACTACAACTTCGATAAGTATTTAATAATTCATGCACAACAATATTGTAAGCATTGTAATAAGTTGGGTGATCTATCAGTCATGACTGAATATTAATAACAGGTTGACCGATTCCTACAAGGTGCCCTAGGATAATCCATCACGCATATGAATTACATTTATGTGGGGACGTCATTTCGTTTACAATAGAAGTCGTAACCCCAAATAAGGCGACGTGACCTAGTTAGCAGCCATTGTTGACCTGTATTCAATCAGGACTTGAATACATGCAATTGCATAATTATAGAATGAAGCTTTCATAAGTAATGCTGTGAGTTATAGATTATGGAAGCTCACTTAGATTGCCTTGATAATGAGTTTTTAATTTGGAACTGTTTCTACAGTTTTGGGATTTAATGGTCTTGAAATCGAGGTGAACTTAATATTGAATGCTTGTAATATAAAGGACCAACTGTACATATACATACATGTATGAGAGTAGTGTATGATCCCAGCCACCTGTGATCTGCAATGCTTCCATACACAAGATCATCTCTCAGAGACCACAAGTCTGTTTCCATTAAAATGTGACACAGCAATCACACTTCAAACGTCTTTGCATCACTTTCTGAGTCTCCAGTTGCATCCGCAGCCCAGCATCACTGGTCCTTCATGCATCTTTTCTGTGATGACTCTTCAAGGAGACCTTCTTTCAAGTAGCACCAATCTCTGATTTCGGAACATTTCTTTTTCTCTAATTCTAATTCTGCATTTTATTCCTCCTTTCTAGTGTATTTTGACCAGTTGCCTTGCCACCAATTTAGTATCCATGGCAATAGGTCGCCGAATTAACTAAATGAACCAATCAACTCGTCTCAAATGACAGGTGATCTTGATTTGGCAATTTCCTACAAATTTCTCCACAAAATACAGACAATAAGGTCAGGCCTTGAATTAGGAACCAACTGTGCTCAGCTGGCAATAAAATGCATGCACTGCACTCTCGTAAAGTATAATACATTCTCTTAATCTGCTGGCCCTCTGTCGTTAATTGTTCTTTTGTACCATTGTTCTGCCTGTGGCCTACATCAAAACAATTGCTTTAACTTGGTTCCAACTGGTCTATATCCCAAGATATATGTTGCAAATATTCAGCTGTAACTTTGCAAGTTACTGTGCACTTGCAGTTTCTATTCATGGTAACTGTAGGCTACCTAACCCTGCGAACAGTTTGTGACCTAATCCTTGTGTAACTTAGTATCTCGTGACTTCTCACAGAAAACTAATTCCATCGGATTTCCCAGCTTCACGCCAAGATGTAGTAGGTAATCGAATTCACTGCATCAGCCAAAATGACTTTTTCCCCATCTGTTTTTGGCAGCTTCTCCGTTTGCCCTTTTTTGTACCTTTTGACAGATGAAGAATCGTAAGTAACTGCACTAAGTATGAAAGCACTGCCAAAATGCTTTATGTACTCATTTCGAGAGAATTTTTCATCTGGAATCTGAAATTTGTGTTGCCATGTATAAGGAAGCACTCCATCCCAGAATAAAATGTGTCGAAAGAAGTAAAAAAATTAAATAAAATCATGTTTATATAATAATATATATAATCCATTATACATTTTCTCAAATATCGCCTGAAACTGTTTTTTTTATCTAAATTTGCTCATCTGACAGTCTGATTAAATACAGAACTTTCGTTCAATAAATCCCCCAGCTGCATGGGTGACAGCGCCATGCTTATTTCATAGCCAGTGCTGACCTCTAGCGTCCACAAGACACCAGTAATTCCTGGGATTAAGCACACAGGAGACCGGAAGAGCAACTTAAACCTCTTTCCGTCTTCAAATTACTAAAGCAATAGTCCTCAAGAGATTTAGGGAGCCAAGAGGGGGGTAAAATGTGACCCCATCAGCACGTGCAGACATAGTGAAAGGGGTGCCTAAACTTCCCACCCTTCTTAAATGTGCCCTAACATCATGCAGTTATGTTGCTCTTTTCTGACACGTGGACTTTGTATCCGGTTGTTACTTGCTCTATACAACCAGAAGGATTTAAGATACCTGTTTCAATATTCCTATTAATATATTACAGATGACTTTCTTGAAATTAAGCTTAAAAACACTGGCAATTTTTGTGGTGATTGTGTCTATGCTTAGTAAGGAGAAACACTACTGCAGAAAAGTTTATGAGGAAAATCCTTATCTCTTCATTACATCTGCCTCTGGCAGGCTTATGGGTACACGAAGAAACTGTTACAAAATTACAGTAATTAAAAAAAATTAAATTGCTACATCATCAAGAAGCTTGTTTTCAATAACAAACTCATTTCGCATTCTCCTCTTTTTTTGGACAAACGTACTTCTTGACCTTTCCCAAAAATGCCCCAAAGCGTTACCATGGCAGCGGAATGACCTTTTTGAGGACAAAATTAGAAATTACACTTGTACTTCTAAAAATGGCGTCTTCCTGATTGGCCTGTCTATGTTCTATGGTCAAAGTCTGAATTTTAGTCAGCTTACATGACCAGCTACCAGAGGCAGAAATAAGGATGAGATGATGAAGCTTGGAGTACACAATATGTTACATATTTACTAAAAAGGTACTTCTTGTTAAGAAAAAATAATAATGTTAATATTTTATTGCGAGTGTCGAAAATACCCGCCCTGTGGATAATACGGTACTCATGATTTTATTATTATAATTTTTTTGCGTTAAATCCAAATCTACCGGACATGATACCCACTGACATATTTTACCCATTTACATACAATGATAAATAATTTAATATAAATTGAATGTATATATATTACTATTATTTGTTTAGTTCCGGGTGCTTTAGAATATCTTAGACAGACTATGTAGTGTTGATTAGTATTAGTCATAATATAGCTCTACTTATTTAATTATTTTAACTGTTGATCCTATTTCTATTATCTTTTTATGTTTTGCCATTTATTATCTTGTCATGACACGTGTATCAATTTGATATTTAGCTGTCAATAAAAATCTAATAAATGTCATATGTTCTTCACTAAAAAGGCAAGCCTATTTAATCATTAAATCCAAACAATAGACCAGAAAGAATAGGTAATAGACAGAGTAGACATAAACAGATACACTCCAGACAACCACTGTCTAGTCTGAATTGTCACTCAGTTGATTGTCAATTGCGCAACTCTTAATCAGTTAATTGTTGCCAATCAACAACATATTGCATAACTGTCTGACATTTCTGAGGTGATTGACCTCAACAAGCAATTCGTGAAGTCACTGACTTGAAATAATAATAGAGAAAATTGCGTGTATTGAATTCTAAATTCTGTTATAAGCCATTTGTTAACAGCTGATTAACTGCATCTTATATCATGTATCAGAATTCTCAGTCTGCTGTCATGGATTACAATGAAAACCGACCAGGACAATCTTCAATTCTGCACATTTATCCTCATGATCTATTTTGAATGGAAGATCGTGATCCACAAATCTGACATGCAACACATAGGGTTACAAATAAAATTATTTTCTTGAATTCATTGTATTTTTGCTGGCTACATTTTTTTTCCAAATCTTTTTTTTTTTTTTTTTTTTTTGTCTTTCTTATTTCTTTATTCTGCTATGACAACGTTATGCTGTAATTCTATTAATTATGTAACAGTTATCAATAAAAAGAATTGTGTATTTGTTATGTAATAACCCCTTTTCGAACTTTTATCATAACCCATCAATCGCAATCAATAATTTTAATACTTTTGAGATAAGATAAGATACAATTTTATTTACAGTCGCGGATGACAAATACAACAAATAACACAAACCATGAAGCTTTTGACAGACAATAAAAGGAATAAAAAAAAACAAGATGAAACAGTGGAATATTAACATATGAAATATGAGGTGACTAGTAATGTTTTGCCTTGCAGTACATGAAAATGATTTCTTTACAGTAAATATGAAAACGTTCATTTTACTACTTTCTAGTCTTTAAAATTGAAACACTGTCACTTAAGCATAACAAACATGAGCCACATTGGGATATCTTTGAATTCTAGTAAGTCTGTACTGTTCTTAACATTTTGGGGAAGACTGTTCCAAAGAGAAGCACCTTGATATACAAATGACTTATATAAACTTATTGAAATGTATTGAACTTAAGCTTTAAATATCAATCTGAAGTCATCTCGTCTAGAGTAATGCATGGAGTGCACTGCCTTTGAACCATTAAAGGTCATGGGCAATCAAAATCAAACTTTGCTGGTGTGTAGTACATAGTACAGGGAACTCAAAGCTCGAATATTATGTTATTCTGACATTTGTGTAAAGAGATATTAGCATTTATTTATACCAATTCCCGCAACGGCATTTTGGCGAGCGTAACCGAATCAACTGAGCCAGTGACGTCAGAGTTGCTGATGCAGGCCATGGACAGAATGTAAATACAGGTGTATAAATATGACGTTGTCATTGCTATCATGCAACTTAGGCCTATTTTCCCCAAAGGTGGGGGTCTCTTACTTGAATTTTGGATACTTGTTCAGCCAAAGAAAATTTGTACTGAGACTTACAAGTATGTAATGAAGGAAACTGGAAAGAGAATCCTGTAGATATCTATGTGATTTTCTTTGATTAGCTTTTCAATTTTCCTATCATTAGTTATATTGAAGGAAATGTAGGCTGCTGAACAGTATAAGAAGTTAGGTACTATGAAGGATTTATAAATGATTAATTTGGTTAAACAATCAAAGTTTTTACATTGCCTTGTAAAACAATTTTACTGTTAATACTGATTTCCAATAGTTTGACAACTTTTTCAGAGTTTATGATATTATCATTTATTTCATACTGAATAGACGTGTCATTTCTACTGAAGCATATTGCTTAAAATTTCATACAATTCTGCTTGAACCATATTAATGCTAACTTTTAGACTCTTTCTAAAGTTTGTATGATTAGTACGTTACTATATATAAGAAGGAGAGAGTAAATGTCATCAGCATGGCTATAGACATCACAAATGTTGTTTTAGTGATAGTATGAAATCATTTATGAAATCATTAAACAGGAGTGGTCCAGTTACTAATCCTTGCAGGACACCCTTTTGGTGACATGTGAAAACAACCCAACGTTCTCCTATTCCAAAGAGACTTGTGTTATGTTATATCCCGCAATAGAGTGTGAACCTCATAGAAAAACCATGAGGTTCACACTATGAGGTTCAGTGTTGTGAACCTCATAACATACATTATCCCTTATAAAGAGAACAGCCTGGCCAATCACAGGATAGCACACACAAACTCAGTGACGTCATGAGAGTCATCACTTCAACTGGATATTATAGTAAAAATCTATAAAATAAACAAAATTAGCCTCACCTGACATAAGAAACCCCATTAACTTTTTGATTCCTTTAATCTGAGTACAATTTTAACATGAAAGAAGCTTCAGAAAGTCAACAATGAAAATTTGCTGAAGTGTCAGTTGTGCAGTGACAATAGCCCAGTTCACAAAGTTTCTGGGTAACA
This sequence comes from Alitta virens, assembly GCA_932294295.1. Classification (NCBI taxonomy): domain Eukaryota; kingdom Metazoa; phylum Annelida; class Polychaeta; order Phyllodocida; family Nereididae; genus Alitta; species Alitta virens. The sequence continues at coordinate 74,051,794 of OW028573.1, read as the reverse complement.
ACATGTCTTAAATACCCTTTTTGGTCCTGAATGAGCATAAAATCCAAAAATATTTCAGTAGATATGGTTCAAATGTACTCATATGTCCATAAACTCCCCATTTTAAGGCCGAAAGTGCTTCATATTGAAGACTCTCTCCTTGCTGAATCATGACGTTGTTGTTTTGAAATGGTGACGTCATCACCATGGCAACCAACCAGAGTGAGGCAGAACAGATAGAAAAACAAAATATTCTTACTCACTGCAGGAAAAATAGTTCTCATAAAAAATAATAACTGAGAGGTTATTGCGGGATATAAATAAAACCTAATAACTGTGTGGTTCAGAGCCTTTAACTTCACTCGTGATGAGGTTGGGCTGGAGAACCCACTCGTCCCTACGGGACTCGTGGGTTCACCAGCCCAACCTAATCACTCATGAAGTAAATCTGAATCACACAGTTATTAGGTTTTATTATAATACCCTTACGTAACTTTAGTGACGTCATAGAATTCTACCTGGAACGTGCCACCAATATGGCGGCTCAGATGAAATAACATTCTATGTTGGTACAAGATTATATGAGCAATCACTCAATAATTCATTATAAGATTTACTGACACAAAATATGTAAATAAAAGATTCATATACTCACAAGACCAAGGATTTTGGTGAGGTAGAAAGAGATATATACTTCTACAGGTTTGAGAACATCCGCTGTTGGCCTAGCATGGCGATTGTAGCCATTCATTAAATCTCTAAGAAGTCTGCTCTCATGGTTCATGGGATTTATGGGCCCAGGGCCTTTGTCAGCATCTGAAGCAGAAGAAATTTAGGAGAAATTTCAAAGAATTGATGTGGAAAAATCAAAGAAATTGCAAAAGAAAAAAGTTGACAATTTTATCACCTCAAAGACTATAAATCATTCCATAAAAGTCTCCAGTGATATATGAGGTGGAATATAATTAGAGAATCTTCAATTGTATTTGACTGTCTGTCTTCCTTTGTCTGTTGTTCTGTCTTTGTCTTTCTCGACGCTTAATTTCTCCATAATTATGTTATCTTTGTTACTGTGAAGTACCCACATGATAAAGTTATATATTTATGGCAACCTTTCGAAAATGTTTGATTTTCTAATATCAAAAGGCATTTAACCTTTAGATGTTTGTTTTTAATCAAGTAGGCCTAGGCCAAGTTTTTTCATCTATATTTTGTCTCATTTAGTTATTTTATTTATTTTTTAGAGGCAAGGGGGGGGGGGGGGGTAATCATTTTACTTTTTGTCCATTTTGCAGTTTATAGCGTAGCTGATAGTGTAACCATGGTAACTGTTACAATAATGTATCAGTCTATTAATTTTTTTAATATTATATTATAGGCCTAGGCCAAAAAAACTTGGCCTATGCCTATAATATAATATTAAAAATATTATTAAATATTATTAAAATTATATTATAGGCTTAGGCCAAGTTTTTTCATCTATATTCTGTCTCATTTAGTTATTTTATTTATTTTTTAGAGGCAAGGGGGGGGGGGGGGGTTAGCATTTTACTTTTTGTCCATCTTGCAGTTTATAGTGTAGCTGATAGTGTAACCATGGTAACTGTTACAATAATGTATAAGTCTATCAATTTTTTTATTCTTTTTTTTTTCAGTTTTGTTGTCTTGTTTTTTTACATTGTCTGTTACAGCTGTCAGCTTTTGCTGAAGATTGCAAAATAAGGAGGTCCAGACAAAAAATTAAGTCTTGAGTTTGGCTCGATGTTCAAAATAGGTATGACGTTCAGCCAATTACATGGTTAGTAAAACAAAGTTTCATGAATGTACATACATCACAAATAATGTCATTATTGAAGCAAATAATATTGTAAGTATCTGAAAGTCTCTTGTCAGCTGCTTTAGGGGAATAGAGACAGTATTTGCGAACAACATGAGCCCAAAGACAAATATAAGACCAATGTCAACTTGAGAATGGTCCAATCCACGTCCCCAATTTAAGTGCTATGTGCAGCTGAAGCTTGCTAATTCTCCCTTTGCGAAATTAATTATTAATATATGTCATTGTTTTAAAGAAATGTACTTACCTGACAATATTTTAGCGATGAGGCACAGCAAAGTCACCAGAACGCCCTGAAAATGCTTCCAAGCTATCATATTTACCCGTTTTGTAATTAAAATAATCCTGGGAATGCTTATAAATTTGTTTTTCTTTCTACAAATCCGCTACGAACACACAGATCGTTCGATACTCCCATGTTTAGTTCGTTTGCAAAGCAGACGGAATGTTTAGCATTTGTTTTAAAACGTTCTGAGAGGACGCGGATTTCTGCGTTCTGGGAAGCGTTCTACGTAGCGTTGTGCGTTGCGCTCAGGACGCTGCGCCTGACGTTCATTTAGTTCTTGAACCACCACTAGAGGGCTACATGGCAAGTGCTGTGCAAAATACCTGTGAGAAACAACAGTTCCAACTGACTTCACAAAAAATGATGAACGCATTACAACAATCAGAGTTCGCGGGCGGCAGAATATGAATGTACATATGCACTAATGTTGGCCTTATCCAGAAAATGTTTGAAGTTGATAAAAATAAATGAGTTTCCCTTAAAATTCAGCATTGTATTAAAGTAGGCGGCACTGTTAGGGTGTCTGGGGCTTAATTCTTTCTAAGTAGTAGAAGTAGCAGTAGTATATATTAAAACGTTGCTTGTAATACTATCATAGTGGTAATTGTGGTAATGTAGTATATAATTATGATTAACACATTTTGTGGCTTGTATGAATAAACGTTTAAGTTTTACATGTTTCTAACAAACGTATGCCTTTTATAAGCACTTGTACGTTTTCTATTAATTATAGCATAGAGTTATCTTCTAATTATTATGTTACCATTGATTGAATTGTAAGACTAATTGTGGCTGTGAGCTTTAGTAGTAATACAAGTGTGATTGGCAAACTATTCCAACTTATACAGATGTTTATAAATCAGTATTGACACGACGATGGCACTTGGACAATGCACTCAGTGCATAGTGAATCTAATATAAGAATGCATATACCTGTCTGGTTACATTTGTAGCATTTTAGATTTGCAAATGCCTTTGAAAATAGTGTTTTGGGCTGCCGCATCTATTTCATCATTCATATTTATAGCTGATTCGAATGACTGTAATGTTTGGGATGCACACATTTTCCAATAAATTTCTGATCTGTGAGGGGATCTATAATGCTTGGGATCACACCACTCATAGATATTTGATCCTTAGAAAACGAGATGCCCGCTGTTTGCAATCAATAACCAACCTGTTGCCATTGCATAAAGATGAGTCAGGCAAAACGACCCAAGACTCAGATAAGAAAGACACTCGTGTCTATTAATAACAACAAACGAATATTCCTTTATGGAAAACATCATTAAATAAAAGAATAATAATAAAAAAAACATTAGAAATAAACTTAATGTATTGTTTATGCAGTCTGTATTGGACATAAATAGAATTGTAAATTGTCTACGTCTCAATGCTACTGGGTCTGAAACTAATTAGTCAGCTCATATGACCAGCTGCCAGAGGCAGACGTAATGATGAGTTGACAAGGCTTAGAGTCTATGAATCAGAATCAGAATCAGAATCTCTTTTATTGTCCTTTCTGTTTACAGTTATTGACATTTTGTATAAACAAAAAAAAACAAAAAAAGAAGTAATGGATGAATATTTTAAAGGACTGGGGACCACTTTAGGACAAGACTTTGTCGTTATCAAGTGGCCCCCATGGATGGAAGAGGAATGCCTGCATGCACAGACCTCTCAGACAGTGTGAGGGATGCTACTGCATGCTTCCAGTAAATTTTAATATAAAAAAAAACAATTAAATAAAAAATAATAAAATAAATAAAACCTAAATTGTCTACTAAAAAATATATATATATATATATATATAATAACAACATATGCATAACTGAATGAAAAAAGATTTTTAGATTCTATTGCATATGTAACAATTTACAATCAAGCATTCACTGGGATAAGACTGAATAATTTTTTTCTTTACATATAATTTATAGCCAATCAGAGAGTGCGAATATATCTTTTCTTTAATTTCAGAATTTATATTATTGAAAAAAAATTGAATTTTGTAACTGACAGTTTGTTTAGCAAATTCATGTCTTACCATTGGTAAAGTGTAAATATTATTATATCGAAAATTATAATCATGAACTTGAGTTGAAATTCGTTTTTGAAAAATATCTGACAAAAAATAACCAGGAAGCATCTCATTCTCCAACCTGAAGCAAAATTTGAAACCATGTAGTGCACATATGTCCTCACACTTTAGTAAACCTAGTTCTTTAAAAAGTGGACTAGTATGGGCATTGTACTTGCTTAAAGTTATTGCTCGTATTGCTTTTTTTTGTACCCTGAACAATTTATCATTATATTTTTCCCATAACAGAGCACCATAATTTAAATGTGGAACAATAAGAGAGTTATATATATCCAGTAAAATTCTCTATGACATGTTATACACTTACCCCTTGGGGGGTTAATTTACTTGCCTCAGCATAGACACCCTATCATTATGAGATGGTCATATATATGTCTGTGTTGGTTGAGATACTAATTAAAACTATTTTAACTCAAATATATACGAATTACAAAGTAAAATATGATCATGATTTCCTAATACAATGTGACATGCTTTGAAGTTACGACTTGACAGTGCTACACAGAACCTAATAATATGACTGTGTTTATTTAAACACCAAAAACCTTTCTGTTCTTTATGGTCTTGCTTGTCATTAAATACTGCATTGGTAAAGTTAGGATTATATAATAATTAATTCAGTGGTCCCCTTTCCAGGCTTGCATATGTTAGGAACCTTACATTTGAAGTGTGGTAAGTCATCAGTAAACAGTGTCCTTAGTAATGCAGATGTGAAATTCTCAGGTCTGACAACAACTTTTCTATTTTTGCAGTGGTTCCTGCTGCAGTACTTGTATAGGAGGTTCATGACTTCTTATAAACATCGCTGGAAGGTGATGCCTTCTCACTGTCAGAAAGACTCCGAAATCCGGAAAAAGAATTGTGTACTGTTTGCAGTTTTCTCTTTTTAATGTTGCATGGGAAAAGAAAAAAAGCTATCACTGTCCGTTCTTATCTCCAGATATAAATACACATTTGTGCATTGTATATAAATAAATAATTTGTAGAGCGTCTGTTTCAGAAATGATCCCATGCTCAGCTATTGCTTGGAGATAATCGTTAGATGTATAAATTATTAGACTTAATCCTATTCTAAATACAAAGTACAATTTATTTAACTCTTCTGCACATACTTTGAAGCATAACATATGTCTTCTGTTCATAAAAAACACAGCTCAGAATATATATCACAAGTTGTATATATGTAGCATTATTATTCTATATTTGCCTTGTGATTGCAATAGAATGTTAAGGTTTTTATAGAATTGTATGAACCTAGATTTCAGGGGATATAGATTTGGATACTTGGATTAGTTTATAACACAAGGTGGTGCGAAATACCAATATATAATATATATTTATTTTAATTAATGTTAACATGTGAATTGTAAGCCCAAGAGGGCTGGGGACTAGGCCACGAGTGCCATGAGCCCATTTCACAAAAATAAAGAATTTTCTCTCTTTCTATAAAAGGTGGTTTAGCTAAGTATTGCCCCGGATATACGGCCAATTTCAAACTGTTGCACTGTACACCTACAAGAACCTCTCGTTAAAACAGCATGCAATTAGTTCCCAGAAGAAATGAAATTTATTGTGATTTGTCTATTATGCAACTTATCAATTAATATCATATGGCTTTAGTGACCCCTGTTGCTGTCATCATAGCTCTAATGAACAAAACCAGACTATCTTTGTAAAAAAAAAACCAATTCATCATTTTACGAATTCTGTTTTTTCGGCATTTTATAGTTGTCTCAATTTCATGATTGATGGAATTCGAGTCTAAAGTAAATTCAGCTGCTCAGCAGAATTTATTTTTGTCATCAATCTACAGTGTATTCTGATGCACTCTTATGTATTATTTCATTCCTTTTTTTATATTATTATTATTTTGTCAATGCCCAATTGTGCAGAATAAGCATAACCATTCGAGAAGACACTATAACTGAGCAATTTCCTCAGTTTTCTATGGACCGAATTTCTTACCAAAATGCTTGCATTGTCCACTAATGGTCAGGCTGGTCACCACCTGTCAATCCAGGTGAAAAACAAATGACATTTCCTATTGTATTCTTGCATGGAGTTTTAAGTTGCAACTGGAGACTTAGTTCATCGTCTCAAATCATTGTCACATTTTCACTCACACAGCCATTCATCTCATCTTCTCCATCACTAAGCAGGTTTTGCAGGTGACCTTCTTCTACATTCAGGCTCATGTGGAGAATAATTATGTTGAGGGGCATTGCAATTTCCTGTTTTTCCATCGTCTACAAAAGAGCCAAGGATGAATCCAGGGAGGGGGGAATGGGGGGATATACTCCCCCACTAGCCCCCTAAAGAAGTCAAAAAGTAATAAAAAAAGTGAGTCAGAAAGAACATCAATAAAAAAACTGTAAGGATAAATCTATATGGATTGAAATTGTTATAACTGTTATGGTGATGTGAGAAATACAACAAAATATTAAAAAAAAATTTTTTTTTTTTTTTCTAATGCAGAACGCGCAAATAACCATATTACGCGCAAGCATATCGATACCGATGAATCAGACCCCCCCCCCCCCCTCCCCCACCAAATATTTCTGGATCCACCCCTGAAAAGAGCTAAAATCGAAAATTATTAAGAAGAAATGTTTTTAAAAATCTTTTTTTGTGGTGTGGTAGTAAAAATCAACCATTTGTTACCCAGGTAATATCTGCTGCGATAGAAGTAATGATGAGATGATAAAATGTGGGAGACCACACCATGTTGCACATTTACAAGAGATGGATCATTTTTGCTGCACAGACTCTAGTACAATGTACGCTGTCAATATATCGTTCACTTGCAACTAGAACAACTGGTAAAGGGTTTCTAAGTCACCCCCATCCCACCCCTTACTACAAATGTAATTGGATATGTCGGGAAAACCGTCACGTTCACTGAAAACCCCCTAATAAGGTGGAATGTCTAAAGCAACGTACATAGACAATAAAATTATAGGACTGTGGTCAGGAGTAATGTTCTACAACTTTTTCTGTATTATTATAAGGAGCTTTAGGACTTGTTGGTAGAGGTGTACCGATCCATGAATTTACCACACCGATACCTTTGTTGGTCCATTGGGAAGAGCTGAAGAAATATAGTAGCAATTAATATGAACCAAAATACAACTGAGCAGCTTGTGGATTTTTCAGCAGCTGGGAGGATTTTCAAGTAATAAATTGCCTGCTCAAAAATACTGAAATTTTAATCGTTCTCCAAGGAAAGAAATCTCAGAAGATGGACAGCATCAGGAATTCATGCTTTTGAGGTTGCAATGAAAATCAACAGCTTTACAATCCATTACTCTCGTAGTACCTGCCTACCAATGGAGTCCCTTGGTTGTACATTATAACACATTGGTCAGCTCTGCTGTAGGTTTCGGGCTCAACTCCCGGACAGGAAAAACTCTTCATAAACTACATTTAAGTTGGTTTTCATGAGCAAGGCTCTTGCCCTATACTATCTAGTGTTGATATGTTCATACTGACAAATAAGTAGCATTCCAAATCGGGCCAGCGTCGTTTCTATATGGGCCACCGTCGGTACAACATCGTTTTGACATCGCCACCTCGCGCCGCCAACGCTGGAACGATTTGGAATGCTCTCTGGGATGTTTGTCAACCTTGCAAATTAAGAAGTTGGAAATATATTTAGAACGAAACACCCTATGGCCTTTACAATCAATGGTTATGCATTACTTATACTGCTAATGTTCTATGCATTACTTAAACGACTTTTTCATGTCACGCAGAAAGCAATGTCAATTTGTATTTACTATGATTTGCAGGGACACGCCTGCGCGTCAGCTCTTGCGAAATGACTCCAATAAACTCACCCGAGTTAAGAAATGTTGGCGCAGAGTGATAAATTGGTTTTTACAATTTGTCTGAAAGTGACAAAACCAATTTGGCTTACACCTTTTTTTTTTATCTAATAACTTCGCGTTCTGGTGCGTGAATTTGTGAAGATTATGGGTTGTCAAATAAATGGAAATTCTCTTCTCTTGTAGTAATATTTTAATGATTATGGTAAAATAGCATGCATTGTGGTACACAGGGTAGTTTTCTCAGAATTTACTGTTCTCGTTTCCATTTGAAAATTATATTAAAAGTTTTAATTGCCCATGTAGAGAAGAATATGGGACAGAATATAATGACAATTTAATTAAAAAGGCGTCTGGAGACGAGATGAATTATGACTGATATCATTCATAATTTTTTAGTTCTTGAAGTATTGAATGTAAGAATTCTTAATTCCCCAATATGAAAGAGAACAGACAGCTTCAAAGTCAGACATGATGAATTTCTTTAATCATCACCAGTGATTTATTTGACACGTTATTTTGCCTATATGCCTAGTAACCAATTAAATAAAGTAATATGACATGTTAAAAGGCATGATTTGAATTAATATATATTACCTGACATTAATATAATAAACTATATTATTACCCTAGTTGTTTCATTGAGGTTTGGCATGTGCAGCCATTCAAAAACGCATTGTAGATCTAATTCCCATTGATATTAAACATAAGTGTTTTTAATTAGTTTTTAATTAGTGATACAATATGGAACCCTGTTCACTGTTAAGAACACCTCAAAATTATGATCACACTTTTTTGGACCCAATCGCCTTAACTATTTCAACCCACTATTCAAGAAACACTGTACATAGTACTTTGCTTTAGCGCAACCTCACTATTTAGACCACCTCACAAGTAGAACAACCAATGGCTTTTTTTTTTACTTAATTGTATTCTTAGTTCGCCATTAAGACCAGTAGACTTTGCACCGAGGGTTGCCTTAATGTTGAGGTTCGTTCAACTGCACTGTTAGATTCTCAACCATGAAAATTATGATACGTCAAACTGAATAAGTGTCAATCCAAGCAACTAGATTTACCCAAATATAATGAAACGTCAGTTTAGAATTTACCATACAAGAAATCAGATGCAAAAGGAAAATAGGATGATTATTAAAATATGGAATCTAAAATTATCAGTGATTTTTTAATATCACATTTTTTCATCGTTAATGTAAATAAGTAAAATTGTATATAAGCTCGGTAAAAGTACGGTTAACAGCCAAGCGCTTGTCACCAAAATGAGCATGAAGAATAATATATGAGTAAGATATGAAAGTAGCCTTTATATAGTTAAGAAGAGTACATAAAAAGCAACATCCACGACGAAATCTAAAATCATATGACTTAATGATTCATTTGAAACTGTTAAAAATCATCAACTTCAAAACCTCTTGGTAAATTATTCCACACTTTGACACCAATGCATTTAAATGAGTTATAGCCGTAAGTTATCGTGTTGTAATTTATATGGACACGTTTTCTAGTACATATGCTTTCTTTCTTAAGAAAGTTGGTGACATGGGGGGCATTTCATTGTGGACAGACAGTAATATTTGGCGTTGCCTTTGTACATACAGTGAAGATTTACCATCTTTTAACAACATCAAATAGGAAGAGGTGAAATCACAATAAACAAACGGTAAAGCACGTTTTAACATCTTCTCTAGATTCCTGGCATCAGTTTTTCTGCAACCATGACAAACAATGTTACAATAATTGAAATTGGCCATGACATAAGCATGTAATATTTTAATACCACTCGAGATCCTCCTCAGCCAATCAGAAGGCAGTATTCACTAGTGAAACTATCAGTTATCAGCTGACGGAATACAAGTCAAAACATCCGAAAACCGAAACGTCCGAGTCCGTAACGTCCGAAAATGTTCCGAAATGAGGTGTTATTTAATTGCTATAATACCTTTATGACATCATAAAATAATTGTCCACTGGTCTAAAAACGTAATTTATGTATCATTAAGGTATTTACTAGAAAATGTGTTATAATTATATATCAGGTGTTTATTAGTGAAATGAACACCAAATTTATATTACTAGGTATTCAACTACTCAGGACGAATTCTTCAGATTCTTAGCATTCAGAATCTGTCTCAAATGTCAAGAAATGTTAACTAGAAGTGAAGTTATCAATATTTTCATTTAGTCGACGGGGGTACGGCGGACGGACGGCGGGGGGGGGGGGGGGGCGCTGGTCGGTCAGCAGGTTCATTGCCGGCCTCCGAAACATCCGATTGGTGCGGTCAGCTTTAATTAAAATCACTAAAAAAAGGTCTTGCTCATCAAATCTCATGTTGAACTACAGACAGAACTTGTATGTAAAAGAAATTAAATTAATTTTAGTATTGCGTAAAAGTACATAAAACAGCAGAAAAATTTTTTTCGGACGTTTCGGACACTTTTCGTACGTTTAGGGAATCGGACTTTACGGGTTTGGACGTTTCGGTTTTCGAACGTTTCGACCTGAGACCAGCAGTGATCACCAGGGAGCGATTACTAGTTCAAACACCAAGTAATAGTTATATCGACGCCGAAGGTGGAGGGATATAACCAACAAAAATGTTAGTTAACTCCCGATTATGAGGGATATAACTAAGTTATACTCCACTAGACATATTTCCTAATTTTATTATTTTATAATTTGTTTAACTGCTGTTGTTGGGCAATTAAAGTACAGTTTGCACTCAGGAGGGAGTTAACTAACAATTTCGTTAGTTATATCCCGCTCAGAACAGAAACAATCTTATTGGTAATAGTTAACACCATTAAGCTCACTTTATTAAACTACAACACTATTAAAACTTACAAGAACACCTCAAATATAAAACCCACCTCAATATAGGATCACCTCACAATTAAGACAACTTCACTATTTAGACCACTAAATAGTAAAAAAAAAAAATTGATCAAACTGTATTAAAATCAAATTTGCATCAAATGGGCAGTTTTTACTGCAGTGCAAATTTCCATTACAGCAATAATTTTATACTTAGGTTGTGAAAACTAATTAGATCCATGTGCAGTGGAGCTATATTGCTTCAGATACACTCATTGCAGACAATGCATATTCTGTTTAAAAATCAATAATCTGATGATATATGAGGTATTGGCTGATTCAGGCTTCTCACACTCGAGCGCTAACGTGCGCTGTCGTGTGATAAATTCTGAATCAGCCTCCTGCAGGCAATACTTATCATGAGGCTTGCAGTGTACATTTAGAACATGCTTATTGCATTAGTTTGCATGAGTTCAAAAGTTCAGTTTATTGTCAGTTATAAGCAACAAAAATGTTAGTTATATTTTCTCATTTGTTTGTTTTGTTTTAATGCCTTTATCACTGCATAACAGTTCAGTTTGCACTCGCTAACATTTTCATTGGTTATAGAAAAGGTCACGTGGTGGAGTATAACTATTACTTAACATTACTTAACAAGCTGTTCTTTCTTTTTGTGTACAGGTGACGCCTCAGCATTGACAGTTACATTTGAGAAACTGAAGTTATCACCAGAAACACATTTCATGTCTTTGATGAAATCAACTGCATCATGACCATACATTCAACAATATCACTCTCAGCCAAATCATTTGAAATATTGACAAAATATTCATTAAACATGGAACAAACATCTGATTGATTGGAGACTAGTCTGTCATTTTCTTGTAGTGATATTTAATGTTACAATTGTTTATTTCTGAAATGAAAGGTCGTACAGTTCTCCAAAGGGACTTAGACTTGGTTGCATCATTACATCTGATTGTAATATGATTGAATAGATTGTCTTTTCATTGAAGTGACAAGATCTCTCTGAGCTTTGTACCCGTTACATTTTCATCTGAGCATTGCTTTTACATTGATACTTCTATCTTAATTCTAAAATTATTGACACATTTTACGTTATTTGATAATTATATACCTTTATAATTTTATGTAAAATAATACTTTCAGGTAAAAATTATTTGGGGTTGCTCTTGATAGCGGAAGTCAATTTCCTTTGAGGGCAATCAGTAACTGTTGAGTTCGTAGGTAAAAAATATATAATCTGAATCTGAATCATGATAAGGTACCTGTGGCTTTTTAAAAAGATTCTGTGTTCTTCAACTAATTCTATTAATAACTTATTGTATGACCACATTACATCATGGAATGGTGCCATTGGCAGGTCTTTTGTGTATTGTGTAGGACTTAAGTTTTTCATTGATCGATACCTTTTATGACGTTTCCCATTTGTATCCAATTGCATCTTAGTGGCTGGACAGATGATGTTCTGGTGATACACATGAAGTCAGGGAAGGCTTTAGGAGTACATGGAAGATCAATATTTATATCACCATCAATAAATAAACTTTTAACTGCAAGTATAATCTGATGTTTCTTTTACATGGCGGCTTATATACGAATATCAATACAACTTTTTCACCTCTGACCAGCCGTTCATATCAATGTCTTATTTTGAACTTTAGATTCCAATCGATAAATGTAAACTTGCATCGGTTGGTAATTTTCTATATTTGAAAAAATTGTGAAAAAAAAAACATTATATTAAAAATCACATCAAGCCATTTGACACCCACTTTGGCATCAGGTCATGTGACCTTTGCAAGGTCATTCACCCCAATGACATATTGTGACCAAAGCTGAAGGTGATACTAGCGAATGAGTAACAGTGAGCCAAGGGCTTCCAGCATATGCTTCATTCATACAGAAATAGATCGCAAGTTTTTACGTCCTTTACGTTGCTATTACGTTGCATAGCTCCGCGGTCTACGTCTTAAGCAACGTCATCTGGTGCGTCTTAAGGGTATAACCAGAGCAGATGCATATGACAGAACATGACAGGGCTTCATACCCTGCTGACATCTTGCTAACCCCCCAGGTCACAGAAATAGCAGTCCCTTATTTACCCTTAGGGGTATTTTTAGCATACACTATTTTGCCACTTTAGTTTAGTTTAGAATATACTCTAGATAGCTTTTTTATATTCAAAGAAGCATAAATGAATATTATAGCCTGGACTGAAACGCAAATTCCAATGCTCCCTGCAGACGAGTGACTGCCCACTGCTAGGCTACCATTTTCAAGTCTTTGGACTAAAGATTCATGATATGTATGCTGATCAATTTTCAGTGTATAGCCATGTGAGTGAAGTATCAATAATAACTCAATCATATTAATTGGGTAGTTTCATTAACTTGTTTTTAACTTCCCTGTAAAACAAAACATTATCCAGGAACACTTCATTGAAAGAGATTATAATACTGATTAGATAATATATCAGTTTGAAGTTTTGATATGCTCAAACAAAGCGGATCTACTAATTACGTATCAAATTATTATTATCAGTTTTTTAACTATTGTTGTAAATGCATACATTATACAGGTAGTTTCATTCGTTGTTTAGGGCTTTGGAAACAATTAACATCAATATCACATCACATCAATATTGAACAGTGAGACCCTGTTTTGAGAGCACCTTGACAACAGGACTTCCTTAATGTTCCAAACAGTACAGTGGTACCTCGCCATTAAAACCACCCTTGGTGCAAATTTTAATGGTAAGGTGGTCTTAGCAGAGAGATATAGGTGAATACAATGACAAGGTTACGATTGGTCCAAAAATTGGTGGGTGGGTCTAATGCTCCATTGTATTCTCTTCACAGTGTGTTGTCTCTCTCTTAAGACCACTTTGCAATTAAAGAAGTCAGTAAAGTTTTTTTTTCAAGAATAGCCTTATTGGTGAGGTTTAAATGTACTGTGCTAAAACTGTTGAAGTGATATCTTGATTCAATGTATCAAGGAAGCCTTGCATAGGAGGTGGAACAGTGGACACTGGCCAAAGTTTTCAATTTGAGAAAGTTGGCAATAAGTGTTCTACCCTGCAGATTTATATACATGTATGACTGAATGAGATATCAGTCAGTTTTCCTGTCTTAGAAATATCAGCAACTAACAACTCCAAGAGCGGATGTTTATACTACATTTCAGGTCAGTTTGATTGCCAATAGCACTTATATTGTTGAGGCAATGAGCTAAGTCCCCATGATACAGTTACTTTCATTAAAAACGCCCCGTCTAATTGAAACTAGACAAAGCTGTCTTAAGCTGGCTACTCAAAACCGGATCTAAAAGTACAGATTTATGATATATTAGATAATTTCTTACATTAACCAAGGTGTATATTTATCAGGTGTTAGATGTAAGCCGATTATTAGCTACAGAAGTGGACAGAAGCAGCTGGCTTTAGCATGTTTAGAATACAGCTGGGTACAGGTCGTTACATACAGCTAGAGTCGACCGTATTTTGATGAAACTAACTAACATTCTCCACAGAGGATACATACGCCATCTAATAATATTCCAAGTCATGATCATTTCCTTTGTGAAATATATCCCAGTCAAGCCATTCAAATTAATGAAAATGTAAGATCACCAGCAACAAAGATATGACTAATTATTTTCCACCTTTCAATAATTGTTCAAGCATTAACTTGATATAGTGATGAAGCAAAATAAGATTCAATTGGCAATTAGTTTCAGGGATTGATGTTAGAGGCTTCCCATGGGGACTATGACATATTTTGTAGTCACATCAAAGCAAAATTAGGATGTAGTCCTATACATAATTGATAAGCGTGTATATTCCTTTGCTCAGACATCATGAGATGCTCAGACATCATGAGATGCAACTTCCTGAGGTCTTCAAGTCTCGTTTGTAGATTTATTAATGGTAGTTTTTGGACGATGGATGAGTTTTTGTCAGTGTCTAGTAAGTACTTTTTTAATATGTTTTTTTTACTAAGTTCTGAGTTTTTTGGCTGTCTAAAATGACCGCCCCCAAAGCATTTTAAAAAAATGTATAAAGTGAATGAGAAGTGAGTCATGCATGCATTTTTAGACTTTTAGTACTATAGCCTGTTAGACAAAACTGACTTACATGTACAAGTTAGTCAGAAATGATCTAGTCAAAAATGACTGCGGGTCAATGATTCTAGATGCAGTCAAAATGTATAAATGTTTAAGACAAATGTGAAGTTGGTGAGGCATCCCTTATCATCTGTACACTTCATCGACTTCTAGAAAAAGCAAGTCATATACAGCTGGCCAAATTAAAATGAAATGAATTATCTTAGGCTGTAATAGATAAAAATTACTATTTTTGCCATGAAGCTAGCTGTCTTAAATGCCAGTTCATGCAGTAATTGAATATTTATGCCATTGTATATGTAATGGTATACTCAGGTTTACCCATTGAGTAGTAAGAAGCATCATAATAAACCCATTCATTCTACGTAGAAGACACTGAGAGATAACAAACCTAATTTAGAAGCAGAGAGATAAGATTGGCAACAGTTTCATCCAATTATTGGCTCTCAATTCCTCCAAAGCAGTTGATGCCTTTTAGGAGTTCTACAAGGTAATGTACTGTCTGCAACGGATACAAGGTGGTATATTGTTGAATATATGGCTGTATTTGTAGAACTATGTGTAGTTCTGAGTATAATATTTCAGCAGATTTTAAAGACTTGAAAAAAAAAAAAAATCCAGATGACGTCATATGTGAATGCAGAACATTCGTTGGCTGAGCGACTGCCTTATCCAATTGGAGTCCTGGATTCACATCAGGTCGTCTGTCTGGAGTTTAGTTTCCAAGTCTATGAATTGACTGTAAAGTCAATATCAGATAATGCCAAAAATGGTCACACTCCAATTTTGGCAGTCTTTCAGCACTCTGACATGTTTGAGTTTTATCCAAGCACCGCACCATTTCTATATATGGTTTAATTTCTATTAGATTCTATAAATATTAAATTTCTGTGGTTTGTTTACTGATTTCATTGGGTTTTGCATTAATACACTGTAGCTTGTAAAGGTTAACCAAATACATAGATAATTACAGTTTGCCATATATATAAATTGTAATTTGTCCAGTGGGCAGATCCCGGTAGATAATGAAAATTGCAAATCAACTGAAAGCAGAAAACCAAATATGTAAAAACAAACAAAGAATATAAGCCTTCTGTGTTTAAATTACACGTGAATCGGTTTGGCAAATTACGTTTGTGTAATAATTCACAACAATATTTGTCTTTCATGTCCATTAAAATTTGCTGCATTTGCAAGATTATGTAAATATAGTTTACAGTCTGACAAACAGGCAGTCATGTCCAGTTATTGATTTCCAATATGTTTGCTAAATCTGGCCAGTGATGTGAACTCCAGTTTAAGTATAGACAGTATCCTAACTCCCATTTAAATGCAGGTCAGTGTGCTTAATTTAAAGCAAAGTCTATATCACGCAGTCATATGATATGTGACTGCTGCAACATATGCACAACAGTGACAACACATCTTTGTTTGACATTTAACAACCCTTGGCTGTACTGCATTTGTGCCACATACAATATAACATGTTTATAGGGGAGGGGGTGTTCATAGTCAACAGCAATATGATGAGGTCAAAATACATAAAGGATGAATTCATGATGATCCGGGTCACATCTATGCTATGTAGCTATATCTAGTGCTCAGCAAATGATGGCCAGTCATCCCATGAACACATGTTTGTTCAGCTAGCGCAGTGCAACTAACCTATCATGAATTCCTGGTTCAATTGGATTTCATGAAACAGAACAGGCACTAACATTATGTGACATGTCACTTTTGGATTATTGTGTCTATGCAGCACTTGTGCCAGTGGTGATGAATAACATGGATGTACTTTTATAATTTGTCATTGATGCAGGCAAACTGACAGGATACAAATTAACTGCATTTTGCATGGACATCTATATATATATATTGGATTATATGCAATATGGATGCAGGATATGATGACACAGAAATGACCACACCCCTGGACACTCCAAAGACACCGAGGAGCACGAGTCCAGCTGCTCAGAGCGACCAGGGGTCAAGTAAGTCAGACAGTGACCTAAGATTTGCAGCCAAGTTCATAGCAGATGGACTACAAGGAAAAAGAACTGAGGATACAAATAGAGCTAGTTTATGTTACCTTGTTGATCACAGCAGTAGCATTATGGTGCAGACTTCAGCTTTTAAAGACAATGAAAGTGTTACCGACCTCTCGGGAGTCAATGCTCCAGAGGTTCTAGTCCTTAAAAGCAATCCAGTGACGCAAGCATTAACTAGCAGACGACATGACGTCACTACCGTCCACGTGATCACGAGTTCTTTAACAGGTGCTGTTGGAGTGCTAAATGCCCTAACGTCCTTTGCAGCGCATTATCCTGCCTTGACTTTGACCTTGACTCTGGCCAAACTGACTAACCTACACCGAAAGGATATAAGGTCCCATCTTTGGACCTTGAGCAACACCTCAAATGTCAAGGTCAATGTTATAGGGAAAACACTCATGCGTCACTTTGTGGATGATAAAGAAATGACCTTCCGGGTCCTCACCCATCAAGGACCTACTTATAACTCTTACGACCACAATAAACTGCAAGAGGTCATCCAAGAACAAGAGTGTTTAAGCGGATTACAATTGCAGCTATCCAGTCACCATAAGAGTGTATCGCACTGTTTCACTTTATTGAACTCAAACATCACAAGAGCCAAACTGCCCTTGACTAAGGTGACATCAGGATTTAGCAAGACATTTAAAAGTGAGAAAACAAGTGACAGTTCGAGGAGCACCATCCCAAATGTGCTTTCTCTGATACGGCATGTAAAAAAAGATTGGCGCTTGGTGCAAAATTTGCCTAAGATGGATGATTCCCATCGCCATTTGGCAATGCTGATAAATGACCTTTCAGAAACTGTCCAAGAAACGGTGACCTTGCAGGTCATCAAACAGGCATTTGATGATGCAAATGTATCGCTATTAAGAGATGTTGTCTGTGAAGGATTTAGCTGTAAATCAACCTATGAACAAAGTCTTGAAGCTCTCAAGGACAGTCATAAACAAGCCCAAGACCTTTTGGACAGACAGAGGTCAGTGGATGAGAAGATTTCAGACCTGGACGATGACATCAATAATTTGTCGCGAGACTCCTGGCAGAGCAGCGCTGACTCTTGGTGCTTGAACGGAATAGGCCTAAAAGTCTTGACGGACCTTATATTGCAGAGTAAAGCCCTCATAAATGACCTTCTGGGGCTGCATTACGAAGTGCAGGGTGCTGTCATCAACCTGCATGTCCTCCTGTCAAAACTGCAGTTAGCGAACAAAACTCAAGCACTAAATCTTCACAAACAGGCCGGGGAGCTCATTAAAGAGACAAAAGTGAGACAGCAGGTCAAAGGTCCTGTTAAGACGCTAGAGAGCATACTGAGACAGTGCGCAGGGTCAGCGCAAGGTCAAGGACATCTTTTGCAATCAGATGGCCCAGAACTCCACAGCGAGCCATCATCTGAACAAACCAGTCGTCATGGGTCCACTTCTGACCTTGGAAATGACCTTGAGTCTAATGACCAAAAGGACCAGGCCTTTAGTGAACTGGATGGGTTTACTGATGAAGAGGTGCTGAAGTTAACTATAAGGCAATACAATAAACAGACCAAGTCTGTGTGAATGTACTAATTAATGGAGCAATATACACGTATTCATTCAACTTCTTTGTGCAAAATTAATGACACTGTACTGCTAGTATGAATCACGTAGGACAAGTTTATAATGTTCACTCCATAAAAAGCTGCTCTAAATGCTTCAAAGTAGAAAGCATGTTGGACCCCTATAATTGCACCAGAGCACAGGATAATTATAGGGTTGCTCGCTATTTATGTCACACCATTTTTCTGTGCTATTTCACAGTGCCTACAGGACATCAACATCATTTTCGATGTGTCTAATTTGTAACTGATCCCAATAAAAACACGACACAATCATACCGTCATTATGAATGTGTCATGTACAATATATTGAATTTTTTCATTACTAATTGCCCTACAAATTTGTAAGCAAGCAATGAATAAAAATGACGTAAAAAGTTAGCTCGACATCACTCTTTTATTCAGAAACATTTTAAAATTAATTTCCAAAAGTTACAATTTCACAAGATTTGTGTTGAAATAAATATGTGCTATTAAAAATATCTAAATTAATTTTGTATAAAACAAAAAAACTGACTGTTTATAACCAAATTACGGGTTAATCAGTTACATATTTTATCCAAATTACATATTAGTTTAGTATGATACATCACATCCTGGTAATTTTAGAGCATTAAGACAGTGACAGTAATAAGTAAAGAAGATTTTATATATTGTCACATTATCAAAACAATAAAGATATACATAAACAAACTGTTATGACTCATGCCCATTTGAAAACTTGCACTCTATAAACCAGCTTATGAAAAATATATGCTTTTATTTTAGCACCCTGCTTAACACCACTCATGCCTCAAGAACAAGAGAATAATAATATTAAAGTGTTTATCTCAGGAATGTGAAAGATGTTATAGAGAAAGAATAAATCCCATAATAGTCAATACATTCCAAATGTAGAAATAATACTGCTCAGACATGTACATAATTATCCTACAGCAGAGGTATTTAGATGGACTAGAATTTAAGAGACTATTTAATAGTATTACTGCAAACTGTAGTTTATACAATAACAATGTTAAAGGCTTATATCTATCGAATATTGTTGCTTAGATACAAAACTGAAAATTAACTAACAGATTTTTTACAGTTTTTAAATTTTAGTATAAAAGTAATGATTTGCAAGTTGTATTCAATTCCAAGACTAGATATATTGAGATTATATTGAGATTATTCACTAACTAAATGAAATCTTAAGAGATAAAGTGCACACTGTATGAGAGCTTAACAATTACAAACACAGTGTATGGTCCCTGGAGGTCTCTATTGAGTATTGTCTCAAGTTGTACAGATTTAGATTTTTATCAAAATAAAACATCTCACATTTCATTGTAATTTATACAGCTTATGATTAATTTCAATCATAATATATCACATCAAAATTCCACATACATTTTTATGTTAAAATTAAAACATTAAATCATACACAACAGTAAAAAAACAACACAACAAAACAGTTAATATTACAAACTAAAAGATTTGATAGCTAGGCACTTTGTATTTATCACTAGTCTATGCTAACAGGGCAGTCCGCCACATGGATGTCAACCAGTCGGTAGATGCTGTGCCAACTCAATGGCTCTTTCTGGATGGTCACATTCTTAATACACCCTTCAAAGAATTTGCCCGTGTTTGTTGCTCCTTGTGGCATGGCATATACTGAAAAGGTAAGTAAAATTAATATAAACGTTATATTAACAAGAATGCAACGTAATTCACAAGTCTATTCACCAGTTTGACATACATTTCAATAAAAAATGACCCTATTAAAATATTAAAGACCACAGACATCACCAGGACATGCAAAAGCATATTACATTTCTTTAGAAGAAATACATATCTTACAATACAAGCAAGTGCATGCACAATGCACATACAAATTTAATATACTTGTAGTTCAAGGGCTACTACTTTGTTATTTACATTCAAGTGTATAAACTTGTAAAGGCTAATTAGGACCTAGCTCATTATTCATTAAATGCAATGGTACATCTGAACATCCCTATGAAGGTGACCTTTGATTCAAGACCAAAGCCACCATTGTAAAGCCAGGATGTAACCTCGCATGCTTAAAACATAACTCTAATCAGATTGTCTAGGTATAGATTTTTGCCGATCTTATACACCACATGCACATGTAATGAAAAGAGGTCACCGATCAGACTGATGTGAGTTTATTACATCCGAAGATATGGAAAGGCCTAATGTTATGTCCTCTAATTAATACATTATACATAAATGGCAGTTTTAGGCGCAGCGACCTGCAGAAGTGGATTGCCAATGTAGTAACATACCTGGAAAACCTCCAATGAACATTTCAGAGTAAGTGTCCAGCGATGAACCTGGTCCAGAGCTGCGTCTTTGCGGTCTGTCATCAACTTGAAGGTACAGTCTTCCTGATCTCATGCGGACACTTACATTATGCCATCGGTTATCGCAGAGACAATGCTCGCACACATCCGATTCCACACTGAACGATTCTTTATAGTAGTCCATGACGTTAAATTTCAGCTGTAGTGAAAATACAATGTAAAACTCGTTAATGCACAGACACTAGAGCGTACAGCAAACAGCTGTTATCATGCACATATCGCCTACATACTGCACAATAATGCTGGATAAAACCTTCAGAAGTCTGTTTTTAAAGTTTGAACTTTTTACACCTAAAAAGATCCTACATCAAATCTAAGTGAACTGAAAAAAGACGATCGTGACACATTAGTTTTCATATATGAATGTGAGATGCTTTTAGGAAGAAAACTTGAACACTGAGAGGCTTTCTGAAAAACTAGAGAGCTGAAAACATGGCTAGTGGATAAAATTCATGTTGAAGATATTAAGGACCTACCTTTCCTTCGTGTAACTCGATGGCAAGCGCTGGATGACCCGAGAAGTCACTCGTGCTTAAAAACACACCATTCATTTTTGTCGTGCGGAACTCAAAAGATGCTTCAAAATCTGAGTAGATCTCAAATTCCTCAGCTGCAAGAAAAAGTTGCGTCCCTTAGCAAATGATTCATACTGTTCAGAAAACAAACGTAAGCAAGTATGTGTCATGGGGACCATGTCTTGGAATACATTAGTGTTACGTAGTAATGTAGATTTTCTCTACTTTTGTATAATCTCAATGCTAGTCTATATACAGCTTGGTTGACTTACAAGACAAACTGCCAGAGGCAGATGTAATGATGAAATGATGTGGCAGGACATCTAAACTTTGTTATAAATTTATACTTCATGGGTGGGGTCTTTTACTGGCCCCAACATAGACACTGAGTACAAGGCACCCCCATAATATCACAGATAAAGCTCACGAAGAATGCGTTGGCTGGTATTGAACCAAGCACCTGCAGCATCGCTCGTTTAGTTTTAACCACTATTCCACAATTATTTACTTACAATAAACTGCATATCCATAACCATCAAGATGGGTGCCCTCTTCATATTTGGAGAAACACTGCCGAACTCCCATAACTGATTTCGAATTCACAAGATCCACATATTCTTTGTTTAAATAAAATGATCTCATGCATCCCTTGAAGCTCTCTGATATCTACAAATAAAAAAAGCAATTAATATTTCTAAGTCACGCCATATATATTTGAGGAAGAGACACAATACTAAAATAGTCATCTTACAAAAAATAAGCAAAAATGGATAACATACATTAATCGTTATCAAAAAAGTTTTAATATGTTAACTCAGATATTCCTTGCCTGTTGGTGGCATATTTCAGGTCAAAATTGATCCAAAAGAGTACCGCTTACACATCCTAATGTAGGTGTATTTTTGTCTTGACAAAGATTTTCACAACCATATTATGGTTTCATTTTTTTGCTGATGCCACAATTATGAGTTATAGAAATATGACACTATTACGTACAATTCCTGCAGTGGCACGGAACCCCTGAGGAAGCCCTCCCACATAAAGTGGCGCACTGACGTCCACACGTCTGGTGATACGTCCTGTCGTGACGGGTAGTGTGTCTACCTGGAGAGATATACTTTGCTCGTCCTTCCTTACTGTCACCTGAAAAATGAATTGCCATGATTAGGTTTTGATTAATCCTGCATGCAACTGAGTGGTCTAGCGGTTCACCCATTTGCAAGCTATTTCAAAGTCCTGGGTTATCTTTCTCTCCATGCTACTGGTCTGAAGCTTAGCCAGCTTATTTGGACAAGCTGCTAGAGGAAGACGTAATGATGAGATGATATAACGTGGGAGACCACACCATGTTATGCATTAACCAGATGGGTGGGGTCTTTTACTTGCCTCAGCTGGTTTGATTATCATTACAGAAACTATTTATTAGTTACTGGACGGCTGGATACTGGATGGTAGCTTGCATGAGATGTTAAATTGGGATCAGGTAACACCTCCGTCTTGAGTATATATATATTTTATTCAGTTTATGAGGCCAAATCCTATCAAAATATTCAATATCTCAGCAAAATAAAATCAATCATTCTGGTTGGAAGGAAAAAAGTATTTAGTCTGGTTGGAAGCACCATTAATGATGTAATCATGTATTAACAACATCAACATTGAATATATAAATGTTCGCGAAATGGATTGTATACAAATCGTTTTCATGGGAGTGCTGCATATAGTATATATAAACTGACTAACTTCAACTCAGACCAGAAGCTGTTTGAGACAATGATATTTCATTTTTAATTTAACCTATTTATTATTTACCAGCTAATGTTAGCAAAAACACAATGATTGTCAAAGATGTGGACTTGCAGCAAATACACGCAACTCTTCTATCATTCTACATCATGTGCATACTCAATTTCAAAACTTATATTTAGCATCATATTTCAAAATCATCAAAGGTAATTAGACAACTGTAGGTGTGTCTACTTTCCTTCTCCTTCTCACGTACATATGTTCGAATCCTACGAGTAATTTAGGTGCCAGAATCCTTTCAAGTCATTTGGGAAACGTGACATTTGATTAAATTCTTACCACTGAGTAATTAAAACAGCACATGAAGCTTTATACATTAGTGACTTAAAATGTCAGTGACAGCCACATGTTAGAGTTTCTCTTTAATTTTAATTAAGTTTCAGCAAAAAGACTTAATGATGGCATCTTTAATTACAATTATGCAGCAATACTGCGGTCTACCTACCGTGTGCCATTTCCCATCATTTAAGTTACTCTGACTGTCAATATCTCGGGTGATTCCTCGGTCGTCGTAAGATAAAATGAGTCGACCTTCATTCAACTGGACAGCCACGAAGTCTTTCTGTTTTTGGTTCGTTATGTATAGGAGTAGTCCAGTTCTGTATAACGTCCTCATTTCTAATGAAATGGTAAATCTGGAATGTAGAAATATGAATAAATAACTTGTTTATTTATGGTACATGCTTCATATTCCAAAACACAAAGATGCTGCATTATAAATGCATCAACATGAAATAACAATTAAGTGTAAAGAGTCATATAAAAAGAGTCCACAAAACAATTAACGCACTTCTCATTAACTTCTTTTTGATCGACGACAATCTCAGCGTGACTATTTTTCACGTCGCCAAATGTCACGGCATTCTCGACATAACCATATCTTCCTGTATTTGCACAGAAAGTGGGCTCCTGAAAAACAAAGAAAGAATTATGCATAAGACATAACCAGAGGGAAGAAATATGACTACATGACAGTTGGCTGTGAGAATATGTCAGTGATACTATAACACAAACGTGCGTATCGTGCTATGTGCAATATCTCTGAAGCCTATTGCAGAGCAAACTCGAGAAGACTCTTTGTCACGGTACCCTTTCTCAGTTACACAGAAGATTTACATATATAGTGTGCACAAAACTTCAGTACACCATAACTTTATGAAACACATAGCAATTGTGATGTATATCGAAACAATGTGTAAGCAGTAGTCAATAAAAAAAAAGTAATTTTTTTTATGTGTTGTCATTAAAAAAGTGTTGTCATTTCTTTGGTGAACATGACCAGATCAAATATTTTAACGTCAAATGTTCAATCAGTTAAAATATTTGATCTGGTCATGTTCACCAAAGAAATAATGACAACACAGATAAGAGCCAGTGCTAATTTCATGGCGACCATAGACTGCATTGAGACACTACAAAAAATATGTTGTAGCTGGTGACACAGACTGTATGTAATACTATGTTTGTAGCTGCCACAATTCCTAAAATGATAAAATATCATTTTTAGCACACACTTCTTTTCAATCCTTATGGAGGGTTTTGCTATTACACTTAGGGTCATCAAAATCCGCCAGGTCATCATAATTTGCCACTCTAAATAAACTATCACAAACAATATGCTGGTCGAAGTGTTAGAACATTGTCATTGTCTAATGATGATTCTTTACATGCCTTTGTGGCATCAGCATTGTTTGTGAACATGTGACCTTTGTGTAGAATATGGATGAAATAAACTTCAGACTTCTTCATTGTCAATGACGTGAAAAGTTAGTTAAGTAACTAATTATGAAATTGCAAGGTGTGTAATTGTGATTGTTGGGACCTGGCAAATTTGGATGACCCCAAGTGCACATATTACTGTTGAATCCTATTGTATAACTAATTTAATCACAGGAATAACAAGCAGGGAGGATTTGGGGTCAGAACCAAGTTGGTCTAATGTAAAAATAGTATGTGCACCACATTACTACTATTTTAGTCCAACATCTTTAAATTTTACCAATTTCCTATGTAATCGTTATTTTTGTTAAATTCTATGAACAAATTATCACCTTCTCTCCCCACCCTCATCACCAACTTCCCCCCATCACTGCTTTACACCATATACCAATTTCACTCACAGTAGCCCATATGGTCACTTCAGTTAATAAGTCCTTCAAATGCCCATACACCGCTGTCTGCTGCACCTCGATATATCATATAAATTGTGTAAATAAAAAGCTCTATGAAATAAGTTCATTACAGCTAACCTATTCATAGTTTCTCACAGAGAATTTGCTGCAAGACTTTTCAAGGTAAAGTGCTGTGAGGTCAAGGCCAGGCTGACCGTTTCATTCTTACACCAATGGCCTCTCAACAAAAGACTGCCAAGTAAGTCTGGTCATCGACTTGTTGATGGAGAGCTACAACTGACATCATTATTCAGAGAGAGTACACTCCAATGTAGAATGAGGGCAAACAGTTCAATTTATGCTCATTATCTCATTCTGTCGTGTATACCCCCTGGTTGTGTTTTGAACCCACAATCTTGCTAACAAATTCGCAACCAATAAACAGTATTATAAAATTTACAGGAATATATCATATTAATCTGCTTAATCATCATCACAAATAACATGAAATTCCAAATTCCAAATTTAAAAAACGTTGAAGCCTGAAGAATGATGACACGCTGCACAAGACACATATGATTTCGAGACGTCGTACACCGTATCATTGGACCAACACAGCTGGCCAATTCAAAGTAACAAAATCGGAGCTGCTTCACTACATTAGTGGCAGCTGAGACGCTATCGGTAACAAAGCCATAAAGTGAGGTATATCAGGTGAGGGACTATAGGAGAATAATTTAGTAGAAAGAGCTTGAGTACTGTATAAGTAGAGCATATATACATTGTGGTTGAACAAGCAACCCATGCAGACTGGTGTCTACCAACTATGGACAACAACATACTGTAAATCGGAATTGTAGTTCCCAAATGGAGTTCTGGTGGAATTGAGATTTTTACATGTTGAAGTAGGCCTACATAAATATAAATCTATGATATAAATATATCTATCTTTGTGAGGTCTCCTTACGAAACAAATGTTTATAAATAAAAAAATTTTTTTTAAAGAATCTGAATAATAATGTGTAGCTTAATTTATGATAATAATGAGAAAACTACAAAACGCCTGGCGGTACAAATAGCACTACATTCAATTTCCTTAACATCTTGTTTAATGTTGGCTCCCAGCAATATTTATTAGTTGTCACAGAGTCTGTATGACTATAATTGAGGCATAATTATTCCATACCTGTGGCTAACACCCACGATGTTAGTGTGTACACAGATACAGATACAGAAGACTTTTATTTTGGACAGAAATAGAGTACAGTATAAAATACACAAAAAATACATTATTAGAGCCCATGGAGACCCAACTGCACGGCACAATCCCTATTATTGAATATAATTAAATGTGAATTCCTGTATCAAGATTTTTTAATACTGGGATCGGCAAGATGGCATTACAAAGCCCTCTAAAATTATAACTTGAAAAGACCACTTGAGTCTATTTGTGAGGTATTCAATTCAATTAACGTTTAAGTAATATCAAATTTGATATCCATTCAATTAAACTCACAGCAGTAGTAGTGGTAGGTCCAGTGGTAGTGCTGGGTGTAGAAGGTTGTGTTATCGTCACTGTATAACTCATAGGCTCCGTGGTACTGCTTATTTCCAAAGGTGGGATTTTGGTGGTGTCTCCTAATTGAGGTAAAATGCGATCAGTTGCGCACCGACCTACATCCGCCCCCTGGAAGCCTTTCGGAGCATCCAGATACTTCAATCTGTGTGAAATACAAATGAAACAAAACCGAATGAGATTCCCAAGTGATGATGAAGAGTATCAAAGTACTACAATCTTAGAGAATGGAATGTGGTGCAAAAGTGAATTGGAACTGAAAAGATACTCGATGCCTTTGAATAAAATAAAAATAAAACTTTCATAAATTGAATGAACTAAGAAACGACCGGCTTTTTCAATGATCAAAACACTGCTATCTTTTATCATGAGATACCTGGAGATGTAAACTTTCAGGCAATGTTATCTTACATGATTCCGTGATCAGATTATGGGGAATGTATGTTTGCCCTTGAGCAATTTCTCATTACAATCTTTACAGTTACATTATATATTTCACTTTTCTAGAACTATGGATCAAGTATACTTAAGTATGTATGGTAGTATCACTCCCTAAACCTACTTATAAACTGTTCAGGTATCTGATGTTAAACTGCTGTTCGAAAAAATGTATATGACCATAGCCCTTGGCTAAACACATTAAAGGTTTCACACGACACCTACTTTTTATTTAATATAATGTCGCTAATGCAGCCCCGCAAGGGTTGATTTGAAGCAGCTTTTCCTGTAATATCAACCTCCCGTGGGACACCCCCTAGATACAGCGAACCGTCGTTGGCTAAGTTGTTGATGTCGCCACCACCAGCGGGCATCAAGGCACTTCCTACTTGCTCATCATCCACAAACATGTCGATTCTAAAAGAATTAAAAGTGAGTAATATAAATATCAATTGATATCATGTTGAAGTCAGGAAGAAGTTTCGTATCTTGAGGAGTAATTAGGATTTTTCTTATCGCTTCATTTCCATTTGACTTTCATTGTAAAAAACTCAACTCTCACAGAATGGAATATATGGGAGACTGCACTCATTAAGATTTTCCATAATATGTTCTTCTTTCTGGTACTAATGAAATCTCTTTTTACGTCTACAGTTTAATGAAAGTGTTTTGGTTTGAAATATATAAATGATCTAAACTACCGATTCATAATGAGTCACTTTTGGATATTTCATAACACATCAAATAAATCACTCACACGTCATCTTTCTTCATAAACGACACAGAATGGATCTCTCCATCATTATATTTTTTGGATGACTGAACAGTCGCCAATCCAGGCCCACCACTAAACCAAGCCACTAGTCGGCCATCTTGCAATGAAACGGAGTAGAAGTTCTGAAAGAAATGGAACATAACATTTGAATATGACAAAAATGTTGACATAAATCATGACAATTAATGCCATTAAAACAACAGAGAACATCACTCATTTACAGCTCCAGAAACAGAAACTGCCACAATATAACTGCTAAAGTAAACGAGATCTATATTCAACATAGCCTTTTTTTTATTTAATACATTTCAGCAAGTGAAGCTGCCTTCAATATAGCTAAAAATTCAGAGTAAAAATACTTTACATCTCCATTATTGAAATTAAGACTTCAATTGCTGGATTTTCCATTTATTATACTTCATCTAATAAATTATTTCCTCTCTCGTAAAATGTAAAATGTTTACATGACAAAACCCAATAACGCCAAAAACAAAGAGACCACTTATAAACGAAGACACTTCATCGCACAGTACAATTCACAGGACTGACAAATTGCTGTTGGACATTAAGAAAAAATGCCAACATTTTCTCACAGCATTTTCAAATCTTCATTCACTGCTTACAATATATTGTAGCAATAATTCATAGCATGTTATGCATGAATTACCTGGGAGTTTGTTGCCATGGCAATAAGAAGCAGAGCATCAGGCTGCAGGGTTCGGAAGCTGAACGACAGTCCTGCTTCAGACAGCAAGTCCTCTGGTGGTAATTCCAAGAAACCGTCTCCTCCCAATCCCACTTCTCTCCAAGCCTGTACAATAAAAACAATTTAAAGTCTGTTCTAAATTGATATTTCTCAACTGAAATTATCAATGTCATACTTTGACTGCTAAGAGCTGCTAAAATATAATTATTGCAAGGTGTTTCAATGTGTTTCACAAAATACAGATCTGGTATTTCACAAAATATAGATCGGAATTTTGATCAAAGAAAGCCCAAATTACTTGGGTATTATCTTATATTATAACAATGACACAATATACCTATTTATTAAGCCACTGCAAAACAACAAAAAAAGTCACTTTACTTGAGTCTAATGCTCAACTTTCTACAATTAATAGAATAATTTCAAATATAATCTTACTTTCCAGACAAAGTCAACAGATACACACCAGAAAATCAGATTGAATATATCATTGATTTGTTGTTCTTGATAAATGTAAAATACGTCAAAATGATGAAATTACCTCAGGCTTACAACCCAATTCCATTCCAGCGAAGACACCGTTGTTCAAATTTTGACTGTAAGTGCCGCGAGAGCTGACTTGGATGTTACGCATGCAACCTAGGAAGGCGGTGGTCTCCAGATTGTACCTGAAAATTAAAATAAAGAGTTGTGATATAAAAAACCCACATATAAAACTAGTCAAATTGCCATGGTAAAAGTAGATTGCTCGGCATCCAATGTTGTGCAAGCAAAATCTTGAACAACGAATAACAGAAAATTTCAATGACATGATCATACAAAAAGGATGGCATCAACAGCAAAGCAAGAGTTAGAGAAATTGAAATTACCTTGAACCGTCCATGTTAGGTGGTAAACCAGCAAAGTGCAATTTACTTGATCTGAGATCCAAGGAATTGTCGCCAGAGCGTGTTACTCTCTCTTGCACGATTTCATCTTCTACTCTTAGACGCATCATCGCTTGAATAAAATAAAAACATTCAGATAATTTTTAACAATCTTGTATTATTAAAAATATTTTCTGAAAGAGTCAATATTCAGATGATTAAAATATCCACTAAATTTCAATTCTTTCTGTAACCCCATTTAATAGTATGAAGATGAAGGAACATCACAAGAGACATAAGATCAAGTGACTAACGACACAATATATTGATGATAGTGCATTTATACATAATATACACAGTGCTAAAATTACAGGAAGAACTGACAATATATAGGTACTGAACAAAAATGTTGTACGTTTCCATAAATATTTTTGTTCAGCTTGAATGAAGGAACTCCATAACACCTTTCAAGCTACACACCATAATACTGATAATTTTACTGATGCATGTACTCTACATAGACCTTTTAATACCTATCTATACCGATAATTACAAGACTAACATGTGGATAGATACATCGATACAGGATAAGAATGATTGATACCTTTATCAACTGATTCTGAAAACGAAAATTAATGGTTAATCTAAAATTTTCACACAAACAATCAGGATCATATGTACATTAGGAGAAAAATTCATCACACGGTGATAAATGCAGGTGTCTATCGCTAATCAGGGGGAACTAAAACCATTACTTTATGTACCTGGTTCAAGCGTGTCTGAAATAAGAGAGACGATATGTACGTAATGCATTGTTCTGCATAAATCACAGCATTAGATTTGAAGCGATTTTGATTGACGCTCATTCGAGTCAAATCATACTGACGCCTTCATTCATATGGACGCCTTCATTAATTTTTTTAGTTTAATTTATACATAACATCTGCCTCTGGCAGCTGGTCAAATTTGACTAAGCTTGAGACCCAGCACTGCCGGCGTTGAGACATTTGACATAGCTAATCATTTTGCAATGGTCATCATACCGAGACACTAACCTGTAGAGCTTTCCCACCCAGCAGTTATCGTGACCCAATTGTTATTGTTGTACGTGTATCTTGAGGTCAATCTCTCTTCCTTCTGACCGTCCTGGCTAAGGCGGAAAACCACTTTTCCATCTTTTAGGTCAATAGATATGAAGTCACCCTGGAAAATGTAAGAAACATAATTGGCGCTTAAAGTATGTCAGTTGGTAATAATTAATTAAAGAGTTCTTTTTTTATTTAAACTTTATAAGCTAGGTTATTATATAGTTAGATCTGGAACGAGTGACATAATCTTAATCCAATAGTTTCATTTTAAAGCTTACGCAAATGCTTAATCAAAAACAAGTCCACACATCTAGTCAGGAAATCTGATTTATCATTATTGACAAACCTGTTCATCATTGCCAGAGAAAAACAGCAAAGCGTTTTTCCAATAAGTCTTGATTTGGAAGTTGATTGAATAACGACTGCCTGTGAAATAAGGAAGAGGGAAAAGGGAGACAAATCCATCTCCTTGGAACTGATACACTTCATTTGGAGGCACTGGAACTGGCCTGAAAAGATAATACCAAGTAATTGATCATCCTATATTGGCAGACAAATGTGCTGTTATATAAATGATGCAACAATCACACTAAGCATAGATGAATGAAGAAAAAAATTGAGGTTAGAATATGTAAACTCACGCATATCCACATCCTTCACACCTCCCCTCAATTTCTCGGAAATTCCAAAGACCAACTCGTTTACCATCGTAGAATACTTCTCCAATGCAGCCAATGAATTGTTTAGTTTTCACATTGTCAGGGAGCTAGAAATAAAAAAGACATGTTAGTTCAGAATTCATAGCCAAAGGCATGCAATAGGAGTAAAATTTAACTTTAAAAATCTGTAACTACAGTGTATATCTAATAGAAAGTGACTTGCAGATACAATTATAGAATTGGACCTCTATCTGAACACCAACTGTGAGAGTATCAATTGTGTGGAGAAGTCCAGTGAAACAACGTAACCCAGCAATAGAGAAATTTAATATTTACACATTTATACGAAGGTAAATGCAAATTGCAACATGTGCAAAAGAAATAAATAAATGCCACGAGACTGATGACCTATTCTAATTCAGTAGGATGATACCTCAAAACATTATCAATTACAATTGTATGCAATATGTATCAGTTATTTGTAAAATAAGCAATACCTGATATGAATTGGGAACACCTCCAACAAACAAAAGGGCTTGGTCACCCAAGTCCATCTTAGTGTGTCCAGGTGAGGAGACCCCAGTGACCACTTGAGGGTCTTCCGTCATAGAGAGAGTGGTCACGCTCAACCGTCCAACATTACCAGTCCTAAGAAAAAAAAACAAGGCTTTTAACTCAAAAAGGACTATATATGGTAGTCATTTAAATATCTTTCAATTATAAGTAACAGAGTTAAATGACTTTTTGCTATTTCGTTTCTTTTTGCACCAGGTGGCCTTCATTACAGCCGTCTGGCTACGGAGGTCTCCTGACAATACCGAATCGTAATGTAAATTGTATTAATGTTAATTGTATGAATGTGCTGAATGAATGTTGGTTGCGTGTTGAATGTATATATATATTATAAATGGTCTTGTGAATAAATTCAATTCAATTCAATTAAAAAAAAAAGTTAATCTTAAACAATGAGATCAGCGAATGGCTTTCAGAACTGTAATGTGAGCGACCTTTGTTAATTATAGAAAAGCAGCCATATCTACATTCACCTTTTTCAGCTTTCACTTTCCCAATACTATCTAATGCACCAGACAATTTGTTACTTTTTTTCTAAAACTTTCTAAAGTATATTTGATGAATGAAATATTATTTGATGAGGCTGACTTTTGAACTTACGCTTTCTGAAAGTTAATTAAGATTGAGTACAATAATTTGAAGAGGGTCCCCACACATACCTTTGCACATCCACCTTGTACCATTTGTCCTTGTTATTACGAGGCATGTAAGCCGGATCAATGACCAGTTCATGTTCAATGAAGGTGGCACCATCTCCGGTGTCCCAGGTGAACCTGATGTGATCTTGGATAAGCTCAATTGCCATGTATTCCTCCTGTGTAATGTCCAAAATACAGTTAAATTATTACCACCATCAACCTAAAATATCTTTGCAATGCAGGTTCATTACTGGATTGTTAATCAAACCCCACAATTAAGACAATTAAACTGGACATTTGAGTCTAATCGAGTCTAATTGGAATAGTATTGCCCCCATTTAATTACTGTATTTCGTGATCAATACTATATAAATTTTTGTTTCATGTAAATACTAACCCCCTTTCCCTCAAATTACAATCGAAATCATGGGTGAAATTATTTGAGAAATTTATATATAGATATATAATTGTGATACTAAAATATTTTTAGTATAAGTTTCTCAAATTTGGTAAAAATTTTGGATTAACAGAACGATAACAGTGTATTGAATGCACCAACTTTGTGTATCATACCATCAATTTTAATTGCATTAAAAAAAACCCACCTCTTCAGGACTTCCAGCAAAGAACAACATCATATTATTCTCAGTTCTGTTAGATGTAAAATGAAGCACAATGCTATTAGTTGTGGATGGCTCCGATTCAGGCCTATACTTTCTGACACAATCTCCAGTAGATTTCATTGACACTTTGATCTGAAATGAAGAAAATTTCATTGTTTGAACATATAATGGCACAGACATCACACTAGCACAACCACAGATTACAAAAAAAAAAGAAAAGAAAGTTAAGTGATTCTGTCTTATGCACAGATGTGAATACACTGTAACTGCAAGTTGAAACAAGAATACATCTAGTCTTAATTTAGTTTGGCAGTCAGTTTAAATGAACATTACATTATTAGCTTGTTCTCTGGCCAGCTTGATGTTGCGTCGTAGTTCCTCGAGGTTCAATGTCACATTCGCTTGGAGTTCTTCAAAAACTTTTGCCCGTTCCGTCAAGACGTCTGTGAGATTCAAAACCTTCTTGACCCCTTCCTCAGCAGACGACACTGAACGATATCAAATTAAGGTTTTACATTAGCTATGCATTGTATGATGTCAATGGTATAAGAAAAGGTCCCCCACATTAATGATAAAACAAGTTTGACTCATCTTCATCATTAAAATTGCCACAGAAGAAAAAGAAACTAAAATATTTCCACTCAATACAGAGAGGCTGGGGGATAAGTGATGCATCCCTTCTAACTTGCATTCAGAAGCTGCTGCTGGACAGCATTATTAAAGGCCTTAAAGCCTGAATCTTCCCTGTCAGCCATGAAGTCAGACACTAACAAAACAAGCTAATTTGAAACTTGGGAGCACTGTTAATTTATCTCCTCTTACCAGAAGAATTTGCGATTTTCAAAACTTCAATTGAATCCTTATGAAGTTGTCTCAGCATTGGCCCAGCTTTCTCCAATTTGTCAATTTTTTCTGTCAAGTTGGACAAAATATTTGAGGCCTTCTCCTCCGCTTTTGTTGCTCGATAGTTCAAAACCCGGACTGTAGGACTCACACCTGCAATATTAATCTCATTTATTTACATTTTATACATTTGATTGCATTTTGACATCCGTGCGAAGTGCGAAAATTTCAAAATTACCAGATGACATATTCATCAGTTGTTGGTTGATATCATCAAGGTCTTCTTGGGTCGATTTCAAGTCCACATCTTTCCTTCCCATGAAGTCCTGCCTTTCTTCCAAAGTTCTTCGAATAGCTGGGAAAAAAAGGATACAAATAAGATGGAAACAATAACAGTATACATAAACGGCAGTTTTTTTAATTAAATTCAATATAATAGGCAAGTAAATACAATGTATACAATTTCAAAAGGTACTGTACCAGTATTGAGATTGGAAGCATTCAACAGCAGTTCTTTACTCTGCTCCAATGATTCCTGAGCCCTCTCTCGAAGTGTTTTGCCATCAACGGTTTGAGACTGAAAAGAAAGTGATAATTTTCAGCACATCTTTAAAAAAATGAGTAGACAAAATAATGATTAAGCCAGCTGCCTCAATGTTTCCATTGCAGCAAAATTCTATCAGAAGCCATCCATGGTTGCACACTAAATTGTTCTTTCTTTGAGGTGGTGGTTATTTATCCGAATTCTGCAGCTTGGTGTAGACATTTTTTATCCTAATTCACTAATTGTAAGGTGCTCTATTGTAAGGTTTGCCTGAAGAAAAGATTCTGGTGCATATTTAATCCAATTAACTTGACCTGCATTATAATAATTCTAAATTTCAGAACTACCTGAGTGTTTGCTTCCTCAGCAGCCTTTGACGCTTCATCAGCAGCTTCAGCAGCCTCCTCAACTGCATCAGTGATGTCCGAGTAGGCCTTGGCTGCTCTCAGAGGGTCTTCTGCGGCTATTCTTGTTCCTGCAAACTGTCTGAACAACAGAGAAACCAATGAAATGGATGTTCAAGCAAATTCATTAAATTTTGTATTATCAGAATGTCAAACTCAAATGTACAAAAGGTCTTTTATATTCAGTTCCTTGGAATCCACTGCCTGAGAGCTTAAAACACTGTGATTTTATTGATAGCTGGAGCAAAACTATACTTTACATGATTTTATGTTATTGTTTATTTTAATACTTTTTTTTAATGGGCCACTTTAAAAACGATTTTTACACTGATGTGTTTGACCAATGTAAATTTTTTTCAAAAAAAAAAAGCAGGACTCTTTCTCAAATGAGAACCCCTTTTAGGTTTTTCAAAATTATAGTCTAATAACCTCTCTAAGTTTTCTGCGGTGCGCTGGAGTTCTAGTGCATGTTCGTGAGCTTCATCCAGGACAGGTTTTACGTCAGGAAGATTCTGCTCCAGGAGACCGCCTTTTACTAGCAAAGAATCTTCGCTGTCCCTCAACTTCTGCCTAGCCATCATACAAGCCTGAAATGTGGAATATTTGGTGTTATAGTTGTTCTATTGTAGCCTGTTCATAACTTTCTGTTGCATGTCAACACTGTAAAAATGATACACAGTGCTCTTGGACTTGTTTACGACAAACATAATTTATCATCATGTACAAAAACAGAAGCTTTTGGTAACTCCTTTTTGTACATCTTTTGCACTCGCATAAAATTACACGTAAATTTACTTTAAATGATTCTAACGAAATTACAACAATTTTGACACTACTGAGCGATACAATAAAACCACACGACTTCTTCAATCCATAAATTTTATGAAATACACTGTAGTGAACAGGCAACGCAATCAGAACAAAACTAAGGCAACTGATTTAAAATTTATGATTAGTTGTTAAAGGATACCGTATATGAAAGTTAATGACTAAACATACCATGCTTGAACCACATAAATACATATAATGTTAAAATGTGCATAGAAAAATGGTTAAAGGTTAATTCAGGTAAAGATAAAAAAACACAATAAAGAAATAAATCAGATGCTATGATCAAATTCATTGAGAGAAGAGAGATAGATAGGCGTCATGTTATTTTCCATTAGAGGCTGGAATA
Source organism: Alitta virens (assembly GCA_932294295.1). NCBI lineage: Eukaryota > Metazoa > Annelida > Polychaeta > Phyllodocida > Nereididae > Alitta > Alitta virens. Next base: position 74,015,436 of record OW028573.1, on the reverse strand, counting down.
TTACTACGTGATCATTCATAAGTTTTATAGTAGCACTAAATGAGAACAAGTTAATAAAGACACAGACATGCCAAAATAATGAAAGATACATGGGGCTGCACATGCATAATATACCTCATCCTGATATTTTGATTCGTTAAGTATTGCATACTTTGCTGGATCCAGGATACACTCAGGCTGTAGATAATGACAGCAGAATTAAAATAAATATATATTATATAATATCACTCGTAATACTTATGCAAAATAATGTGGCGTTTTTCAATACCTGCCAGTTCTCCATCCCTACACCTCATCATGCTAATATATATTAATTTATAATCCATAAAATACAATAATGATTTTAAGGTTGCATCCCCTTTAAATAAATATCCAAATGTGATCCTATAAGTTCTCATATTAAGAAAATCGCAGAGCTCTACAAGTTACTTACGCGATAATTAGCACTGGAAACATTCCACAATAAAGCTGAGGCTTTCTCATTGATTTCAGTCGCATTATCAAGTGTGTGTCGCAAATTGACCTTCTGTTTTTTAGCTTCGTCAACTTTTTGCTGCAAGTTACAAGATATTTCACATGATAATAATTTCTCAATAGAAAATTATGATGAGTATATTCCAGTATCAGAATCTAGGACTCAAATTTAACTTACTCTAAGATCGTAAAGATGATGTTTGTTCCAATTCATGTCCTTTGCTTGTGATGACACGTTGCTCGCTTTAAGACTTTGTGCAACCAGATCTTTTAATCTTTCATTCACATCTTTGGAATGTGCTTTCACTCTTGTTAAGTTGGTGTGTCTCATTGCAAGTTGGTTCATCCTGTCAAATTTTTCTTCTGATTTACTAAAACGGAGATTGAAAAGCAATCATTTCAAATAATGATCAAGAAATGTACTCCTCAATACATAGTGTGACATCATGACTACAATGATGTCATCAATCAAATAACATCACTAGTAATATAGTAATTAAGACCTTCTCTGCATTGAGGCCACAAAATGTTGCACTGGAAGTAATCATGCAAGTTATAAAGTGCTTGTCAGCAAAATGTGGGCTTTAACAGTGACTTCCAAGGGCATATCCAAAACATTCTGATGGAGAAAGGATAATATACTGTGTCACATATCTTCAACCTCTCCATCAGAATGTTTGGGATTCACCTCCAGCAGTCATTATCAAAGTCTGAAAGTCTGCCGACAGCAACTATATTTTTGCAAAATTGACACGATAACAAATCTTTATTGTAGATGGAACCTAGTTTTATTTACAGTGATCATAGCTTTAGCCAATTTTGGTTGCCACATTAAAATGTTAAATGATTGTTTACGACACTGAATCAGTAACCATGGAATTGTACAACTTTTAGTACTAACATGATCTCTGCACCAACTTAATCTGTACAACAAATTAATTACATTTGTTTCAGACACTGAATCAGTAACCATGGAATTGTACAACTTTTAGTACTAACATGATCTCTGCACCAACTTAATCTGTACAACAAATTAATTACATTTGTTTCAGACACTGAATCAGTAACCATGGAATTGTACAACTTTTAGTACTAACATGATCTCTGCACCAACTTAATCTGTACAACAAATTAAAAATGTTTTTATTTTCTTGCTAACTTACTCCCTCTCATCTTCAACATCAATGGCCCTGTCAACGAAATTCTGCGATCTCATTTCCCAAAGTGTACTTTCAGCATCCTTCAGGGCACCTTCCATGTCCAGCCCATTTTGTTTTTGGCCAATTTCAAATTCTCTTAACATTCTGACAGTTTCTGCAAAAGAATATTATAAAATACTAAGAGGACCTGCATTTTACAGTCTACAACATTCAATATGTCTCAGTAAAGCCACGGACATCAGGCATCAGATTTAATCATTGAACGACAAAGCAAACACTAACAACATGGTAACACTCCCGAGGCAGATTTCGGATTATATTTTTATCTCATTGGTTAAAAATGGAGGCCAATATTAGAGCTAGGAAACAGCTCGGACCTAAGAGGAGACACTCCTTGCCAGGTGACTCAAATGTCTCTGGACAGCTGAGCGATTCCCAGGTTGATAGAGTGCTCAGCCTCTTTATTATTGGTTTTTGTGTAGTTCAATGATTAAGTATTTGTTTGTTTCATGTCTAGGTGTATTCCAGTGCACATACCTTCATTGTATCTGTGAGTCTCAAGCGTTTTCTCAAGCAGACCTTCCACTTCCTTCTTATCGTCCCGACCTTTGTTGCGAGCTTCTTCAAATGTTTGTTTCGGTGACGATGCATCGAGCTGAATAACAAAACAACAAAAACATCAGATACCTAAATGCTATTGTACTGACTGTAGTATTCAAATGTAGACTAATTGTCATACCTCATTTTTTATGTCTGCCAAGTGATTTTCCTCCTTCCTAATGGCAGCGCTCATATCTTCGATATCAGCCAGTTCAATATTTGTCAGCAGATTCTGCAATTAAAAAATTATCTATAAAACGAAAAGAAAATACTAGATCATTTCCATAGCAACTTTGGGCCATTACAAAAAACTTACTCTTAATTTTTTATATTCTCTCTCCAATCTTCCTAAATGTCGCCATGGTAACAGAACCTCTGCTGATATGTTGTAGGCTTCAACTGACGCGATCATTGTATCAACATCGACCATAAGGATTCCCGGACAACCTTCATCGCAAGCTATGAAAAGAAGATAAAATTATTTCTGGCTGTGCAATAGTTTTTGTAAGAGCATCCTTATTATAATTTCTACGAAAATGGTCACTTGTTGGCTGTGAGGACTGGAGATTGCTAATTACTATGCTGTAACAAAATCTCTGATTTTATAAAAAAGTTATTTTCTCTTACATTCTATTTATCAAGTTAAAATCTTTACTTTTCAATTTTTATTATTGGTTGCACAGTACATGAGAAGGTGTTTAATCATAGAATTTGCTACATCAAATAATTCATTTATTTACTAACCCCTGCGAAAAAAAAAAAAGGTTAAAAAAAAAAATATCCTGAGGAATATTAGTAGCAGGTGCCACCAACAAGAAGCAGAGAAGTTAATTATATAGTCAATTATAATGTCAGACCACTTACATTTACAGACGCCATTAACCAGAGCATATCTTGGAGAACACTGATCACATGCTCTTCCTTGGATACCAGGTCGACAGATGCACTGACCAGTCATCGCATCGCAAAGGGGGTTTTGGGAGCCCTGAGGGCTGCATTTGCATGGCTCGCATTTACTACCAGGTTGCAAAGGGTTGCCATAGTAACCAGGGGCACACCTTTAAACAAAAACCCACACATAACAGTGACAGTACAAACATAATATGGCTGGTCTTTTTTTCTCCATGCAATTATTTCTCATGATACACACCTTTCATACAGTGTACTAAAATAAATCAATTTAAAAGAACGTTTCCAGATAGATTGATTTTAACGAAAAATTTGAAGATATCTACCTTTCACAGTGAGGTCCCACATGCCCTTGAGGACAGGCATTGCAGACATAATCATCGCCTGTTCTAGTCGCGACACAAGTTGGACTGAAACTGCAATGAAAATCTTCATCAGAATTCTACAAATTTCCATGTATAGGTTGAACATTATTTGCAAGACAAACTACCCAACTTCAATATTAGAATAATCTCCGGTTATGACACTTATTTTGAACTCACTTGTTCTCTGGATTAAACAGAGGACATCCACACTGTTCACAATCAAATGCAGTCCCAATTGTGGCGTTCCCATAGTAACCAATTTTGCAAACTTCGCAATGATATCCATCAGTGTTGTGTTGGCAATTCTGAAAAAACAACAGCAATTTCAACAACTTTAATTGTGCAGTAGATTCGTTTTTTGGCCAAAATATTATTCATTCCCTAGCACTCACAGAAAATGTAATGCTATGTACTTGTAAAGGAACATAAATGATTGCTAGTTACAAATATTTCTTGTCATAACCTAAGCTTCAACTAACTAAAGAACTGTGCAACATGCAGTCACCATCACAAATTCCATATATTGATGGGCTTTCACATTATTTTACAATCAAAATTCCTCAATAAGAAATCTGTTATTAATCATAAGGACATTTCATCTCACCTCACAATAACCAGTATCAGAGTTACACTGACTGCTATGTCCATAGCATTTGCATTGTTCACTGTATCCAACCAAATCTGTGATGACTGTGCTCGTGATGAACGCTTCTGGTCGCCTTCTGTAAAACCCAGCTGCAGGATTCTGACACGATGTTCCCTCGTATTCTGGTGGACAGTCGCATAACTCAACACCTAGAGCGCCAGGTGTGCTCCCAGGAGCTGGCACAGCGACATCAAGAGATAGTCTGTTCAGTCTGAAATGTGAGGAATGATATGAAATTAAGCAGTACTGTGAATCCCGATTACATTACAGGCATGAGGGATGAACCAAGGACAGACAAGTAACCTAAAGTTGGCCTGGGCTAAACACGCTAAAAATAGTCATGATTACCACAGGGCTATACATATATTGCTATATACTAGATAGGTAATGATTGCTCTCAATACAGGTAAAAAATCTTCATGGAATTAGATGTCCACATACATAATAAAGACCCTGAAGCTGAATATTTAGTAGTAATGCAGCTGCAACCTAGAAATGCTTCATAATAAATTAGAAAATTAAAAGATTTAAAACGAGTAAATAATTAGGCAACCTTATTTTGACCAGGCTTGAGAATCCACGTGACTATATCTTTTATTCCTCAAATTTATCAGTGTAGATTCATGAGCGTTGAAGTCATCCTTTACTTCCACTCTTATCTGATACAAGCTTTTGTACCTACCTTGCTTCAGTAATGTTAACCACGGGTGCGGCAAACACAAACACTTTTTGGACATTTTGAAGAGCGACCATCATTGTGGCTCTGGAGACAGGTTGACCATCATATGTCCGCCATAGATCCTGCATAAAGATATAAAGTTAAAATGTATTCCTTGCATTGACAGGTAATTGCATTAAGGCACCTTTTCTTACAGCTATTTTCACAGTTTGGTTCATGTGATGTTAACGGGAGCTGTTTCCACGAAATCTATTATGTGTCTCACTATCCATTACAAGAATAGCACACAACTCATTTTAATGATCACTTCCAATTGTCTATTGCGCCACTTTTATTGAGATGTTCAACGGCAGACATAAGGAGTACAAATTATTGAATACAATGGAAGACATTGACAATTGACGATAACAGCACCCATCAGTGAGATTTGCACTGTCAACCATGTTGCGGATGATAATAACAACATTCATGGGCAGTTCCAAGACTCCTACTGGAAAGAACGACGGATAGGTCCCTCATCTACATTCTATCTCTCTGTCAGAATCTTTTGGAAGCGCCACCTGACTGCCTATATTATTGCTTGCAACTTTTTTGATGGTGCAAAGTTTGCTAAATGGTGCTGTATTTATAAGCTGTTGTGTCATTAAGCCACTTAGTCTCACCTCTCTGAAGGTAACCATGTAAGTACCGTCCTCCGCAACAGCTTGGGGCATTGGATACACAAGGTGGATCCTGTAATTACCAATAAGGTGAACCAGAGGAGTGTGAGATGGGGTGGGGCCTGGAACAGACGCAATGTGCAACTGCAGTTTGCCTCCATAAGACAAAATCTGAAAAAGATAAAATAAATAAATGGTAGATTGTTTAATACAATTAATTGACAATTAATCAGAGTTATTTTATTGACTAATATCACAACAAAAAAGACTAAAAAAGGAATATATTATGCACTAATGTGGCTGCAACCTTGAAGTGATTTTTAATTATTCACAAAAATTATAATTAAAATTGAAAGAAAAGGGTTAAAAAACATAGCTGTAAAAGTGACACAAAGAAACAAGTTACAATCGAACAAATTCTAAGGCACTAAATTGTCGGCAGAAATATATAGAATCATGAAAAACATTTATTTCTAAATTTTTTATGTACAATTTGATTTTTTTTTTTGTTGATTTTCTTTATGATGCTTCCATAAACTGTTCGATTTAAGTTTTCCATAATTTTGTACTATGTAGGTACAAATAAACATGATAATAATAATAATTAAAGCCAATTCTTACTCTGTCGCCATGTAACTTAGGGGGCATTGTCCAGTAGAGAGGAATGTTGGGTCTCCGAGGGTCAATGCTGACCACAGACTGGTTGTAGGGAATGGTCATAAGTCCATTCATGTCTGGATGGATCAAAGTTGGGGGATTGTAGTATTCCAATGTGACTGCCATATCTTCAAATGTGACCTGTATGAAGAGAAAATATGATGTAAAAATCAATGTCACACATCGCCCTTATATTACATTTTTGTAGATACAATGTACATCTTTTGGTTTATGAGTAAACACATTATGCAAAAAATGTCAAATAGGGTATTAAACTTTTCTTGCCTTTTCTCAAAACAACCAAATTAATATTAATTTAATTTTCTACTAAACCAAGAAATTTAATGTTTGGACAAATTTTGTGCAGGATAAATATCTTCCATACCTGGCTCCAAGTCATCTCAGCTTGTCGACACTCAGTTGTTCTACCGAAGCAATAACATGAAGTGCATCCTTTAGGGCCAGCCAGTTGTAGACTGAAGGTTTGCGGTTTACAGTAAACACACTTTTCATGGCCAACATTTTCCTACAACAAAAAAAAGACACACTCAATAAACTTTTGCATTTAAAAAACCTCTCCTTATACTACCTACAATGGTACTGTAAGGAGTAGACAAACAAATGACAGATGCATCAAATTTATAATTCCAAAATTTTTCAATCATAATCCTTTATTGCGGTACTAATCAAGTCAGGTCCCTAATTAAAATGTTAGGTACTACACAAAGACTGACGGATCATAGTTACAGGGAAGCAAATTAGGATAAGTGATGACTAGACATATATTTCAGTCACACGGCAATATTTTCAAGTCAACAAAACTAGAAATACTACAAAATCACAAAGTCATACCTTGCAAGGACAGGTGCCATTGGCATTGCATTCACATCTCCCATTAGTATCACAGTATCGAGCCTGAGTTCCTGCAGAATCACAACTGCAAGGACGACACACCGGAAAGTCATAATACCCTCGATGACACTGGTCGCATTTGTCTCCTGTGAAAGCAGTGTGACACAAACAAGCGCCCGTCTGCGCATCACACTCATTGCCGACTGATCCTGTCATGTTGCAACTGCATGGCTGAAATCAGAAATGACATGGCTGAATCATTACCTTGTGTACATTTGTACTTGGCCTATGTGGACGGCAGGAAAAAAGACAAACAAGTGTAGGCCCATAATATTATGTACCATTTACCTGATTGTCATCACGTGTTTCAAACATTTTAATTAATTGGCAGGTTTTTTTTTAGCAATTTAGTAATTACAGTCCACTTATGTTCCACATTTACCTCATGGGTGGGGTCTTTTACTTGCCTCAGTTTAGACACTGAATACAAGGGACATTCAATTTAACATCTCATTGAACAACATCCAGCTAAGATATTGCTCATGAAGGCAAAGGGTGCTCAGGCTGGGGATTAACTCGGTCCCTCAGAGGAGGCAAATGTCCGACTACTATTCCACCCAGCTGCCTGATAAACTTTTAAATTCAAAAGCATCATTTCAGAGAGGACAATCTTGTAATTATAACGATATGCTTAGTCTTTGCTTACCTGACACCCAGTCAAAGGATCATGTCCCCATGAGTTAGGCGCACACTTCTCGCAATACTGTCCTTCAGTGTTATGAGGACAGACACATTCGCCAGTCACATTGTCGCACACCTTACCAAGGTCAGAACACAATGGACATTCTGGAAGTTAAGTGGATAATTTCAAGATTAAAGAAATTGTCTTACAGTAACAAACCCCACTTGTCATCACACTTATCATTGCAATTGCATTTTTCATGTGCCTTTGTTTTGTTCAATGTTTAATGTAACATTATCCTTTCAACATCATTAACTCAACAAATGCTAACTAGCAAAAAGGTCTTGACTAAAAAGTTGATAGGATATGACATGATATTTACAATATTTACCTTGACACCCATAGGATGAGAAACCATAGAACCCAGGTAAGCATTCATCGCAACGCTGACCACTGATGCCTGGCTTACATTCACACTGACCAGTGGTCAAATCACACTGACTTGACCTTGACCCTGTTGTGTTGCAGGCACAGGGTTCACAACCATTGCCAAACTGTAGTCCCCAATGCTCTGCCTAAAACACACAAAAAACATTTATCAAGCTTAAGTGGTACTATATACTTGAGATATCATTAAGTGACATAATGTTAGAATGAATACAACAAACAACATACCTCGCAAACATCGCAGTGTTGTCCGATTACATTTGGCAAGCAAACGCATTGTCCATTTGCCGCATCACAAGCAGTACCGTTTGTGCCAAGTTCGTAGCACTGACAACCTGAAAATATCATTCAATCATTAGCCTTCATATGGCTCCAATTAGTTAGCTCCAATTAGCTCCAATTAGTTATGCCTAATTGTCCTGAAAATGCATAATAAACTTCATAGTGAAATTATTCAAATAAAAACTTACTGGAGCATCCATCCTGAGTGAAGTCATAGTGTCCAGCCTGACACTTCTCGCACCTGATGCCCCCTACTCCGGGTTTGCATGGACACTGTCCAAGTACAGGATCACAAAGGTCAGACAATGAACCCAAGAAGTCACAATCACATGGTACACAGCCGGCTTCCACATTCCCGTAACCAGGCTGAAATTAAGTTCATCAAATTGGATCAGTATGACATCTTAATTTGGTGATGCAAAAGATAACCAATAAAAATTTATCTTTGATAATTGACATCTGGATACACTTAGTTCACTGAATTTTTTTCCATAATTGTATTTATCAGCCAATTATTGCTGGCAATTTCTCAGAATTACCTAATTAAAAAATTGAATTGTATTGAAACATGCTGCCGGAAAATATGGTCAATAATTTATTCTATAATATATGTCTATTATATTTTTGGATAAGTATTCATGGGAGAATAATAGCAAAGAGAAGCATGAGCTAATGAAATATTGCCAGGGTAATGAGCATATATACCTCACATAGTCCGCATTCAATTCCTGCGTATCTATCGCGGCATTCACACTGTCCACTCACAGGATCACACATCGTACCACTTGAACCAAACACATTGCAGGCACAGGCTGAAAAAAGGCCAAATCAACTTCAAACTTTCACAACACAAAAACAATTGAAAAAGAAGCAGGTGGGCAAATGGAAAGGTCTTCTGGTGGATGGTGGCGCTGCTGTATTGGGCTGTACTAATTATGATATCATAATTATTGTATACATGTAGCAATTGTGGCATTGTTTCATTGTAGCTGCTGTGACATCAGGCATTGATCCTGGTAATTACTATTTAGTACAGCAGCGCCACCATCCACGTACCAAGACAAAGATTAGGTAGATTAACACAATACATGTACATGTACAATACTCACGTTTGCAGTCTCCATTAATAGCTGTCCCGAAGAATCCCTCCTTGCATTTCTCGCAAAAAGTTCCTTCCGTGTTGTAAAGACAATTCTGACACTCTCCTGTCATGGTGTTGCAACTTCCTGGAGCTGTTCGGTTCACATTTCCATGACAATTGCATGGCTGGCAGGACCCACCAGGGACCATGGGATCACCAAAATACCCATCAGAACACCTGGAAATTATACAAACATATTTCATATATAACCATGAGCACAAACGCACACACTTAACAAATGGTAATGTGCATGCCCACTTTTGAATTAATTGAATGAACCTGGCACATCAAGAAGATTTCCATTGGGAAACATTAAAGAGTTTCACACTACAAATGATCAGTTAGTCTATCCATGCCAATGACCATGATATCTTTATCTCAATCAAGTTACTGCAACTCCAAAAGTCCTGTGCTAATTCACAGCCATTAGCAGAGGCAAAAACTATAGAAAAATTGGCTTCATTTGTTGTGATGTTTTCCCAGTAGGGTGAATTAAATTCATTGTCTTCATCAACAAACTTCATGATCATACCATTCACAGGCAAGTCCCTCATAACCAGGTCTGCAGCCAACACAGATGTACTCCCGGTCGGGATAATTTGCATCATGTACGCATCCTTGTGCGAAGTTGTTTGAAGGCAGGGGAAGAGGACACGCACAAGGTCGACAGTCATCAAACGCGCCTCTGGTGGCATCACCAATGTAACTAATCTGGCATAGTTCGCAGTGAGCTCCTTGGGTGTTGTGCTCACAATTCTGAAACAAATTGAAATACATTAAAGATATATTACTTATATAGGTATTTTCCTCCCATAAAACATAATTAAGTGCGACTTTCATTTTTAAAAATTTCACTTTTGACTTCGATTTTGACTTTGACTTTAACACATGAAATGATGCACGCATAATATTTTATTGCAGTGTATTTGCCATTGTATTGTCTGCTGTATATTCAGTGATGCAATACTTGGGTGAAAAAACTGCATAACCAAATTATAGCAATATAATTCCCTGTTAATTTTACTTAGATATTGTATCAATTTACCAAGCATTCTCCTGTGAAGGGATCACATTGTGTTGAATGTCCATGGCACATGCAAGGTTCACAGGTTCCTCCGAGCAAAATGTTGCCCACTCTTCTGTAACCAGGCTCGCAAGTCTGAAAGAGAACCATCAATGCATTTTTGCTCACCAATGAAATTTAAGCATATATTCATAAATTAAATGACATGAAAAGTTATTTCGCAAATCTACCTCACAAGATGTTCCAGCATATCCAGGAGGACACTGACACATCTCAACACCAGGCATGACCACCCCATCACCACTCTCATCAGCAACCTCCAGCGTCACATGCATCAACCTTTAATATGATGAAATACAAATTAATTAGAACTGATTTGCAAGTATGTATGGCAGTGCAATCAACATTTTCCAATCTTGAAAAACTAGCTATTCAGAAACTATTAATTGTCTGACTCATTTTCTTTCATAAATAAATAAATAAAATAAAAGAGTCTGGTACAACTCAAAAAGTAATGTCAAAACGTAATGTTAAATAAAAAGTCTAAAATTTCTCTTTAAATCTCATTTGTATTGTAAAATACACTACAGCCTCGCTTATTCTGTCAAATATTTGATTGTTCTATGTAATTTTCTTCATATTTACAACATTTTGTCATATCTTTTCCTTACGTTGTGCGCGTTTGGAACACATGGTAAGTCCCTCTTATCAACATTCTTTCCAACTGAGCCAAAACCAACAAGAAGTCTTCTCTTGACACCAGAGTGTCCATGTCTCCTCTATTTTCCACCAGAGGGCGGTTGCTGTCTAAATCCAGGTAGCGCCAGTCAGTCTCTGTCATGTTCATAGCAACAAGGCCCCCTACTGTATCTGGGTAGTATCTGCCCTGATAGCCAAGTCTGACTCCTCCTCCCTGTAATTAAATAAAGATAATATAAAATTGAAAGGAAAATGTCAGATGGTAAAAAACATAAGTGTTGCAACTCTGTTAATATGTTGTTCGTTGATATTTCACATTAATAAAAGGAAACAAATGACACATAAAGAACATATCAATAGATACCAAAAAGTGAATAAAATTGAATATCGGAATCAGCTAAATTTACAATGACATGAATAAAACAAAATGCTTGACAAACAAAATTATACAATTCAATTTAATTACTTCTAACTATATACATTATATCTGACACAATTCAATTGCAATTACCTCAATGATGACATCATGGTTAGCCAGATAATTTTGACAGATTCCATCATCCTCACATGTTCCATTGATGTCGTATTTGAATGAATATTCTAGCACCCCTCCATATGCCGCAACCTGGCAAAAAAAGAAAGAAGAAAAAGAAAAACGTTTACAAATTTTAAACAAGTACCCATTGCACAGGTCTGGATTGGGTGAGGAGATGGTTGAAGGTGATCTTCCCAACTCCTCAAAGGAGTTAACCTAGTGGTTAACTTGGTTGAGGTGTTCACCTGCTATATGCAAGGTTGTTCGAAAACTATGGTTAGTTTGAAGACATGATCATATACAGACAATTAAGCTGTAATACAGTATATAGGCTCACCAAAATTCATATTTCTGAATTATTTCATGAAAATCTGGCTCAACAAATGCAATCTAAAATCCAAATATTAGACATACACTTTAATTTGCTTACCTTGTTTCCGAGGAATGTTTCTGGGGCAGACCAGTAGATGACTTTTCCCAAGTTCTCAGTCTGCCATGTTTCAATGGTGAGACCCTCCTCACTGCTCACTGGAATCACTCGCCCTGTGTTGGCCGCATCAGTCACCAACCAGCCTTGTTTCGTGTCAATCTGAAGATGAAAAATATGGCATGACATATCAGTTCAATTCAAAATGCTTAGTATTTGGAGACACTGCTAAAACAATCATCAGTCACAGTGCATAGAACTCCCAAGCCCCCCCCCCCCCCCCCACCAACAAATAAGAAAGAAAAGAAAATTGACTCATAAATCATAGATTATATATACTTAAGGCACATGGAATAAACAGAGATATTATTCCAGAGCACTATTAAAAAAGATGTTGGACGCACATTCAAATCAAAAGAAGCAACTCTCCCAATAAATTAAAAAGTATGTAAACTCAGGCCTGACTAGGCCATCAAAATAGGAAGTCCATTAATTGGTTATCGGTAACAAACACACATATTACTAAAAATCCTCATTATATATATGTTTTATTCAACAATTTTGACTTGAGGTAAATCAAACTGTAGTGCGAAAATTTTATCAAATTACTTGATTGGTTTTAGCACTTCAAAATTCGAAAATGTGGAATTTGAAATAGGCAGCCTAAAATTCAAATACGACTGATCACAAACTGCAACAATGTAACACCACAAAACCTCGTTATGACACAGAACTTCATGCTAACCCTTCTTTTACAGAAGATCATCTGAGTCCAGTCAAACTCCATGGTTGGAGGAGCTTGGTGTAATAACAACAAAATACACCAGGTGGCAGCAGCAGGCAGTAGTCTGAGGTCACGAAAGTTTATTGTGACACCTGTTGAGTAGTCACTCTTACATTGTACCACCAGGCAAGGTAAATATTTGCTCTTTGTTCCTTGATATTTAGCCAGCAAACGGCGTCCATTGTATCACGACATGAAATAATAAACTTTGATGTTCACTAATAAGTTTTCCCAACAAGGTGGCTGCTAAAATGCTGTTTGCTGATCAGTTGCCTCAACAGAAGCTATGTCTAAATGCTCCTTCCTTACAAAGTTCAGCTTTCTATAATATTATCATGATCTTGCAATAAACGTTTGCCAGATAGAACCTGGAAGACCTGCCTTGCTAGATATTTAGATTGATTCAACCAACAAAAGAATTGTTAAATTTTAAAGTCCAATTTTTGAAATATGAACCTTACTTCCAAAGTTGTGTTAACATAATAATGAGTTTCATAAGATCTAATTAAAACAAGTTAGATCTATTATTTTTTAGAAGCTATCCAACCACAACTTTTAACAGAGATTTTAGTCAACTTTTTGTTTATTATTGAAATAACCTCTTCCCGAAGACAAAATGCATTCCGCTATCGGGAAGATTTATAATGTGTATAAAGAAATTGTATAAATGAAAGTACATGTTAATTAAAATTTGGAATATATTCGGCAGTTTTATTATCTTAAATTTTATATAACAATGTCACATAAAAGTTATTTTACAAGATAATTTATGGCTGTCGCAATAACATAGGAATTAAAATGTGTTAGGGATGGACCTATAGATACTAATGGCAATATAGTTCATATTTGGTGTTTATGCCATTACTCACATGATTCAGCCTTTAAAACAGGCCTAATGAAATTTTTTCATAATTAATCCTTTAAAAAACAGGCCTAACTGCATATTTTTTCCATGAATGTTACATATATCAAAACAGCAGATGTGATGCTGACAGAAGTCACTTAACTTTTGCCTTCAGGTGATAATTAGGCACCATGACGCCAGTTTGTCGCTCATGACGCAACGTCATGACACAATGAGAGATGTCAACAGCTCATCAGTCATCACCTCAGGTAGGGACAATTGTTTTCTGTGATAAATTATTGTTTAATGGAGAAACATATGGAGCATATTGCTGGCCACAGTCTCTGTGTCTTTTGCTCCTGTATTTTCCATAATTTTTTTCTCAAATGTATAGAGAGATATATGTAATATAATGTCAAGTTTAAATTACCATAGATCAGAGTTACTCATGTCAATTGATTTACTCACTTAGTTTTAAATAATAATTATTCTTAATGGATATAAAACATACTTAAAAGGAATTCAAAACTGTGCTGACTTCAAAGGTGTCTCCTAGTTTTAAATACAAATTTCTTTCAAAATGTTCATTTATCCAACAAGACGGCAGGTCAAAGCATCCACGTGTTGTGAAACTTGAGCCTACTTTGTCATTTCAACCCTGTGATTTAGTTCAACGAAATTTTCACCTTTTGATTAACTGGGTCTCATGTTTCAGGTGCATGAAAAAAGTCAACAAGCTTAAATACTCGGGTCAGGAATCTTATCAAGTGTTTGTGATTGATGGGTAATAAAAAGACATTATCAGACAAACTTCAGCAGCATGACAATAAGCTAACATTTCTGCAATCATTATATTCATTGGTGGGGTAAAAAATGTTATAAAAGATTTAAATCAAAGTAAACTGGGAATGAAATTAATGCAATTAATCATTAGACCTCAGTTATAATTCATGCAATGAGGATGAAACAGTATTTAGTTATTTAGAGTGATTTGCAGCAAGCATTTGATGCAGGCAATATATAAAGGGCCCAACACTGTCAAAAACCTCACAAAGATCACCAAACAAGTTCTACCACTAAGTACTCTTGCAGGATTTGATTTATGATAAGATAAAATCTGAAGTGGACAAAAAGGTCTGAAATGACACTCTAGGTTACATGTTCTACAATTTACATCCCTCATTTCCGCAAATTACACTCCAAATCTACAAGAAAAATGCCACAATTTAAGACAAAAAGACAATTGGGGGAAAGCCACCTCAAGGACTTAACACCCTCACTTCCTCACCACTTCAAAAGAGCGATTAGTCTCACTTATGTCGGATGAGAAGTTTACTTTAGTATAGTCTGTACTCTGTAGCTAGTCTGTCTATACTTAGGCTTTAGAGAGAAATATGAACTTAAAAAAATTAAAGCATGAAAAAGCAAAAATTTGCTAAAATATGCTATTGTTAGTACACTGTAGTTGGGTGTAGAGAAACCAGTATATAACAATTAGAAAGCTGTCACACGAAATTTGAGCTGTTTTTAACTAAAAAAATTATCATAGCACAACACAGTGGATACTTATAAAGGAAAATTAGGTGGCCAAATGGATAATTATCTTCTGAATAGATAACAAACTACCGATTACATTCCAAATTGTAATTAACATATGCTTTTTTATTTTATATAATTTCTTTCACATCAGAAATCTTTCCAAACGCAGAATGCATTTTGCTTATAAACAAAAAGCAGAGCCCCCCCCCCCCCCCCCCCTTTTTCTTTTTTTTTTTTACTAAAATCTCAGATAAAAAACTGCATGGTTTGATAGATTCTTAAAACTGTCATTAGACCTTATCTATTTTTTTTTAATTGGATCTTATGAAACTTTTTTAAACACAACTTTGGAAGTAAGTTCATATGTCAAAATTGTACTTTTATATTGTAACTAATCTTCTGAAGGACTTCAAGTGAAAATGCCTCGACAAAAGTACACTGTAACAGGAAAGTGGCAATATGCAAAGGCAACTAAGTGAAAATGTAGCAGTAATAATCATAAGCTATACACAACACCCCTTAGTAATTTTGAGAACATTTCGCATAGACCACACAGACACAAGAATTTCACTAATCTTGTCACAAGGTTACATTTTAACAAGGTTAAAAAGACATCATAAATAAATATAAAAAATTTCAAAAAGTATAAATGTAAACCAGCTGTGCTCATACATTATATGACAAACAATAATACGGTGATAACTGCCATATGAGATGATTAATAATCGTGTAGGTGCACAGTTAAAAAGGTTAAATGTCCTACAGCCCCATCTCATGTCATTTTGGGTGACAAAATATTGCCAAAACAAGTCAACAAGTCACAACATCTGCAAACATCTGTCAAAATATACAGCGAACCTGTTGAGTGACAAGTTTTATCCTGTTGCACATGCAAAATATAGAGTGACAGCAACAACAGAATGGTTCAAGGCTAAGAAAATATATGACCTTTGAAAGTTATGCTCTGTACTCAAGGACTACTCATTCACGGTGGTTAGTCAATCATAATTAATGCAGTTTTAAAGGACAAACCATAATCTTATCATAAAATCATACATCTATATGAGACATAAAACCCTGAAGGGCTTGTTGGCCTCAGGAAAATTACACTACAGAAACATCAACAGGCAGACAGTAAAATACTTTTCAGTAAGTTAACTTCCCCCCCCCCCAATTTTCCCCTGTGATACTTTACTTTTTGCTCATCAAACATTAAGATTTCAGACTGTTGTATTTGGATGAACTATGTTGCAAAGGCTGTTTGGCATGATCCCGAAATGTCACTGCTTAACCAATGATCAATAGTGGAAATTATACCTCCTGGGAGGGAAATATTTCAATATTTTATCATTCTATGATATCACAGCTAAGAGTAAGGACATACATCTTACCTTTTTAGCCCTCAAATTGGAAGTATAGCAAGATCTTGTTATGCCAAAACAAAAACAAGATTCACAACCATCGTAATGAGACTGCTGGAGGTTGTAAAATCCTGGAAGACACATGTCACAAGTCTCTCCTGTTACGTGAGCCTGAAATTAAGAAAAAGTAACCCAATTATTACATGATAAATGAGTCTGAAAATGCCTCAGGGCATTATCTTTCCATTCGTGTCAATATATAGATGATCTACATGCAAGATGTTTCAATTATCTGGTACCTATTCAAAGTATGTGTGGCATCTTAAATTTTTCACATACACTCAACAAATAGAGGATTCAGTATGTAAGATAAGCTTTAAGATGGTAAATATTTATGCAAGCAGATACAGTATATATTTATATTTGGATGACAGAAGTATAGGGTATAATATATAATTGTATATTAATGGACCTCCATTATTTGTCTTATTTTGGGGTTCTATATAAACTTCCAATATTAGTTCAAAAAGGTCAAATAAAATTTTATACAGCAAAATTTCGACCAAAGTTTATAATTACAAAAAGATCAGTCATACAAGATGGTTAGATGGTGCAGCAGATAGGGCACTAGCCACGTTCCGAGTCATCTCATCATTATGCTTGCCCAAGGCAGCTGGTCATAGTAACTAACTTAACTTCTGACACTTAGCATTGGGATGGTTCACTCAGACACCATAAATAATCACACTCCACAAAAGTGCAAACCTTGATTCACAGGGAGAAATACTTTATTTTTGGCAAACAGACATTGCTGCAAGTAATTCAGTTTTGGTGGCCGGCCTGACCTCAAACAGACATAAATTTAATGTCTACTTGTATCACAACCCTAAGGGAATATATCCCTTGTAGTCAGTCAAGAAAGTTACTAAGTCAAACAATAGTTATACCCTGAAACACTGCATTACAAACATACAGAAAGATCCCTACTAAAATATGTTATGCGGTTGATGCACACAATGTCGTATACATGTCAGGATTTATCCTTTGCTAAATTTAATGCCTGGTCAAAAAAGTCATAACAATTATCTATTTGCTCACTTGAATCTTACTTCGAGGCAATGAAAATGAATCTAAACCATTAAGTGTTGAGGAAATGCAAAAAAATTAAGAAATTAAATTTGATGCACTGTGACCCACACCCAGGAGTACTGATGCCTGACTAGAACATTGTAGTTGACAC
Source organism: Alitta virens (assembly GCA_932294295.1). Taxonomy (NCBI): domain Eukaryota; kingdom Metazoa; phylum Annelida; class Polychaeta; order Phyllodocida; family Nereididae; genus Alitta; species Alitta virens. The sequence goes on along the minus strand of OW028573.1, from coordinate 73,997,430 downwards.
TTCTTGCAAGGTCTTAAAAAGTCCTAAAAAAGAGAATTTTCCATTTTTTTCTGACAGACAAAAAGGACAGACACAAAAGGAAAACTGCAAACGTTTGGTGAATACACGTCGACGAAGACTTTTTTCACCGATTTCCTTTCATTGCGGCACCGTAGGATTTGAGATATACTACTACTGTTTACAAATTCAATTTTTCAGAAGCGTGCAGTGAAATCCAAATCCTGAAAACAAACTTTTTTTTTTCTGGCATTTCAAAGCAGATCCAAGTGAATCGAGTTTGTTGCAGCATATTAAAACACAAACAGACCACATCACGTATTCTGAGGCTTGTCACCACTAATTATTACTGCTAAAGACCTGCCACCTCCACAAAAGGACATACAAGCCACTGGCTGGGTGGCAATTTGATGATTTAATGAGCCCACTATATCTTTCCTGTGTTGACAAAGAAATGATTTAGCATGTACAGTATCTGCCATAAATCTCCCAAACATTACCTGCAAGGTCAAGCTCTAAATTAGGACAAAAAGGTTGTGGGAACTGCTGGGGGAGGTTTATAAATTAACTAATTAGAAGTATAGCGTTTCCATCCACGGATATATAAGCCTGTCACTATACAGTGCGGTCAATTTGCTGCAAACTCTGATGAACTAATCTACTGAAGTCCAGAAAGAATGAACTAATAAAGCTGTAACAAAACCTTGTTTCAACAGTTTACAATCCATATTTCTCATGCCAAAACTTTGTTTAATTACTGCATGAGAAAATGTTTATACCAAATGGTGTTTTATCCAGTACTTAATGCTTACCTTGCAGCGACAGTCATCCTCACAATTAGCGAAGTTGATGCTTCCATCCCGGTCGCATGGACATGGTTCGCACAGAGGATAGTTCTTGAATCCTGGTGCGCATTGATCACATCTCATCCCAGCAAATCCTTCCTTGCACACACAGTCACCAGCACACTGTTGGAAGAATAAAAAGAGTCTTTTAGTTCTTTTAGTTTACTTTGTCAAATATGGAGGCAGCAAGAAAACCTCCATAACAGGTTGCCTTAATTGGTGGATATAAGTACTGGTCTGCTCCTTAATTGGTGGATATAAGTACTGGTCAGCTCCTTAATTGGTCACTTCTCTGTATTGGCCCATTCTGTGAACTAAATGGCATTTATGCAAGTTCAATCATTTTATTCACCACTATATTTAACAAAATTATACACTATATTTAACAAAATTATACACTATATTTAACAAAATTATACATAATCAACATAAAAATAAAAATAATTCAGTGGAGGAGAACCCTCTAAGGCATTTAGATGCCGCTATCGAGGGACCACCTATAGTAAAAAATGCTCTGACAATGAGCGATGAAGTGAAAGACACCACCAATGGGTTAATGTGTCACATTGATGATCATCATTACATCTGCCTCTGGTACAAGGCCATATACTCAGGAGACTTTACAACTTGCAGCGAGATGATACAATCCAAATAAGGCAAAGTTCTTCCAGTTCCTGAATGAGAGCCAACAGAATGCTCCCATGTACTGTCATAATTCCGACTCAGCTCACTTACCAAACCCTGGTTCTTTCTAGTATCATCCTTGATGCAGATTCCGACAGTTCCTGCTCCATCGCAATCACACGGACGACAAGCATCAGGACGGCGATGGTCAACCTCCGAAGGTTGGTAGAAGCCATCTCGGCAATGTTCACAGTTGATCCCCATGGTGTTGTCCTGAAACAAAAAGAAAAATTATTTGATTCTTCAATTCTTTAGATTCAGTACTCTTGTGGAAACCTTGACTAAACTTGCAAATTGTGAATATTTATTAAATCATCTTCTGATACAATAAAAATGAAGGACAAAACTAAAGAAAACAAACACCTGAGACCATCGATAATCTTTTGTATTTTAAAGTGAATATTCTACTCTAAATACTGTATTTTCACAATGAGCCATAACCAATGAGCATTTTAGTTTTTTTTTAAATTTTGTATTTCAAAAGGGGTCTCAAATTACCCTCTACTGTTGCATGGATGTATATATATATATTGTATTTTTAAAAGTAGATGTTTTTAAATTTTGTATTTCAAAAGGGGTCTCAAATTACCCTCTACTGTTGCATGGATGTATATATTGCTTAGGGGGTTTCCAAAGCATTTCTACAGCACGAATCCAGAAGATTAAGTTTAGAAAAACCCTCCATAAAAAGTCTGAGTACTTTCCATTTTTCTATCAAAAAAGGCACTAAAACCACTTGTCAACATTAAAAGAAATGTGCTAAATCGAAAGACAAACCTTGCAATCAAGACACACGCCTCCACCCTCATATTCACCATAGATGTTAAGGCTGAGGTGAGACTCTGCCACCGTTTCATTATAAACACACTCTTGAGCATGACCAAAACAATTGCACTCTGAAAATAAATAAAGTCAAAGGTCTCTTTTAACAAGTCCAATTGTCTGTCCAAACAATATGTCCTCAAATACGGTGGCGTTGATTTGTTGTTTGTCATCGCTTGACTGGATTCGAGTAACTTTTTTTCTTGATTTCAGGCTTTCTGTCTCTTTCCATAAACTGTGACAAAAGCCATGACTACCAGACTTTCCACAAAAGACTGGAAATGATGAGTGACATCAAGTGAATGACAAAAACCAAGAAATCAAACGACCAAGGCATTTTATATTTTCAAGTGAATATTTTACACAAAAAAATACTGTATTTTCACAATGAGCCACAACCAAATTTCCTCAGATTATCATTATCAGGAGACATGGTTATGGCTCTCAGGTTATATTAGCCTACTTAAGTGACTATTTCTGGTGCAATGGCGTTCTGTCCTGTCGAGAGATGGAGCTACGACCACACCGGTCTTGCTATTGTTTAATGACGTCATCCAACTGTAACGTCATCAAATGCACTGATTGACCTTTTGTTGATGACGACATTGAACAATTGCGAGACCTGTGTGGTCGTAGCTCCATCTCTCGACAGGACAGAACGCCATTCAAGAAATAAGTTAACCTTCTACTTGTTTCTACTTGTATGGAATTTCAAACCACAACAGCTAAACACACTTCTCTAAATGGTTAAATGGATACAATACTTTTGGACCAGTTTAATAATGGGCATTATCATATTATGAAAGTCCTTAGTTAAGTCATTTTTCAGGATCGGATATTTTGCCTAACCTTTTATACCAAACCAGTATACAACGAAACCCGCTTGTAAATGTAAATCTGGGTTTAGATTTGTTTCCTTGTGGTACCCCTCTCCATTCCAGTGCTTGCCTCTGCAGCAGCAGCAGCATCTTCTCACTGATGTACATTTCTTTGTATGCTTCTTTTTTCCCTCCCAACCCCTCCCTTTCTTTCAATTACTTCTAAATGCATTATCTTGGAATTTCATAATTGGTTCTCTCAATGTTAATTACCTATTATGTAACTGTTTAATTGTAATGTTTGTAATTAGTTGGTTGCTGGTTGTTAATTAAAGTCTCTTGCCAGTCCTTGTTTGTTCTGTCTTTGATTCAATAGTGTGTTATCACTCAACAGAGTCCCAACCGACTTTACCATTATATCCTTGTCAGGCCAATCTTTAGTCTTTCTCAACTCCCTGAGGATTATTCAGCCTTGAAAACGGGGTCAACCACAGGGGCTTAATAGCTCACACCAGTACCATCGCTAACAGCGAACACTTTTTGAGAGTCCCTAATAATTTAAGCTTTAATTTGCTATAAACGTATCGGACAGTACTTGTACTCTTTTTCTCTCAAATGCTGATGAATATATATCTACAATACCTTCACAAACGTTGCCCTCCACATATGTGCCTGGTTTCCATGGTTTCTGGTTGAAAAGTGGGCAACATTTTTCACAACTTTTTCCGCAAGTATTTCGCTCACACGTGCATTGAAGTTGCTAAAATGAAATGACAAGAAAATATTTGTGAAGTCACGACCTGAAAAGGGATGTCTTTCAATATGTTTGGATGTTATTAAGAGTTTATAAAGCTGTTTAAACGTTGGCTTTTATACCATAGGTAAATTCATGCACTAACTGCACAAAGTGAGGACAGCTGAAATTTTTCCTTATGCAAAAAATTACTGATCTCGTTAAGAATAAGCCGAAAAAGACCAATGCTAAGCTGAAAGTCTGAATGGCAAGGTGTGCATGCTCTTTCAGATAACAGAAATGACTTGAGACATCACAAAAGTAAATATAAGATTGATGACATTCGAGGCTGCCTTGGCTTTCATTGAAAACATTTTTTGCAGATTCCATGTGGAGAAGAATAAGGACATGCAGTGAGAAGTTAACAACTCCATCATAATTCTTTTGACCATATCTTCCTTAAGCTTATAATGAGGTGTATTTAGTTGAAAGAAGTCATTCTGACAGCCATTGTGAAAGATGGCAGATCATATGGCTATAATGGATCTCTCAAATTGGTTAAAAATACCCTGGTGTACAATGGGCTGGGCTGGGTAATGTTGAGCCCCCGGGGGTTATCTCAAGCCATTTCAGGGTAGCATGGTTGGCTGGTTTAGAAAATATGAGAAGTATCAAAAGATCTACATATATGCCATGCTTATCATGGGAGACTTCAATACTGGAACATAATTGTCTTCAACTTCACAAGATTGACTGTAATAACACTCGCCACTGCACACCATGTTGAGAATCAGAAACATGATATGAATACAACAAAGCATAACAAAAAAGTGAGGGACTTTTTTAAAGGTATTACACTTTTTTACCCCCACAATAGGTAACTGTTAGTGTGAGAAAATACCTACCCCAGTCTCAGGGTTGGTTGGGCAGTACCTTGCATGGCCATAGCAGATACACTGTCCTCCTACAGAGATGTCTTTGATGGAGTAAAAGTACTGAAATATTAAGCAAATTAATTATTAATTAGTAGAGTTTCATAAACAGATTTTAAGCTATTCCTGAAGATTGTATTTTAATACAAAATACATAAGTTGATCCTGATCTGTGAGACACAATAGTAAATAAATGACTGGTTTTACTGGTGGGGTGATCTCAATACAGGTAGAATGCATGCAGATCACAGATATAAGATCGTTTAACTCTTTAATTGCTATGTCGTTTTAATAATTTGATCTTAAAACAGCAATTACTGTATCCATCGAAGAGCAGTCTACTCCTGATAATTAGAAATTTTGACTTACCCTATTGGTCACTGATTGGTCAATGTCCTTGGGGTCATTCGACATGAAGGTCATAAGGTCAGCATTCAGGGTTCTGATCTTCTGCAGTCTTAATCTAATAAACCTTGCCGATGTGAATTCCTAAATGAAATACAGAGAGAAAAATGATTGTGTTTTACTGATACTTTTTATTATGTATACAAGAAGTCTGCAGACAAAAAGAAAAAGTATTGTGAAGTTATTGATACTTTTTATTATGTATACAAGAAGTAGTCTGCAGGTTTGATAACAGGTATAACTGGGTTGGTAGGGTGCTTGCAAAAAGTGACTCTCGCTTCTTTTGTGAAAGATCCTACAGTTGCTCGATGCTTAGGTGGGACACTCTCCTTCATAGATCTTGTTATTTATATATAAATGTGTTTTATTTTTTTATTATATATTTTTTTTAAATATGAGTTTTAGGGGGCATCCACGTCAGCGTTTTTTTTAAATAAGAACTTAGTGGATGTCTCCTGACCAAAGGTATAGAGTATATATGTATTTTGACTTTTTTTTTACTTTATTTTATTTATTTACTGCTTATATTATGTGTAATAACGTACATTTCTTTAGTTATTCCTTGTAATTTGCTGCTTTAGTTTTTTTTGTTTTATTTGGTCAAATAAATTTTTTTCTCTCTCACTCTCTCTCTCTCTCTCTCTCTCTTCATCGCAAACATTACACATTCATTTGCATATATATGTTCGTGACATTATTAAGCCCAAAAAAAACCCCCCACTTTTTCAGATCAATAAACTAAAACGATATTCCATTATTTCCAGATATATGAGACATGCCCTGAGGTCCAAATCAGCCTGTGAAGCATCGAAAGTCAGAAAGTAAAGAATGTTTGTTTTTAGTAACTTCTCACAAAGAGGTAAATTGCCCTCAGGGTACCAGTCAAAGCAGTAGAACACAAATCTAATATACTGGGATTTTGACATCCAAATGGTGTCAGTTTTAAAGTCTTTAGTGAAACATAGAAGGGCCAGTGACCCCATAGTTATAGCATTTAGTCTGGCTATTTTTGCAGTACTTGTGAACAATGGTGTCTGTTTGCTAAGAAAAGGGTTGACTGGATCACATAAGTGGTTAGTGACTTATGTTTTTGCAGGGTTTCTTACACAGTCAGTGATTGAAAGGTATACACAGTGCACAGAAGAATTTCAACATCTGAGATGAAATTTGAATTTGGATGGGGTACAAATGTGATTAATCATGTCATCCACTTATTACCATTTTGAGAAGAAATAATAAATAACATTTCTTGAATCTTGCATATTTCATATGGTCACATCAGCACTCTACAAAATAAAATACCCGTTTGCATTTTTGGCAAATAAAAGACCCTTTTAACTAGGGTAAAAAGAGTAAAATGGTCTGGAATCCAAGCTTATCTCATCATTACATCTACCAGTACCATTTATTAACATAAGCTTTAAACCAGTTGGCTTGAAGTAGCATTGAGAAAAATACAATAAATTCTGTTGTTGAGTTATAGAATAATTGCAACACACCCTCCTCAACAATAAGACTCCCATATCTAGATACTCAGCCTTGGGTGTAGAGTTACGTAATCATAGGTAATCTGGGGTAATCACATTTATCAGCATGGTCAAACAAGAGGCCTTCAAAGAAATAGTTGTCAGCAATTTCTGCTAGGAATATGATACTCTAAGAATGAAGGTTTCCAGACAAGGGCACTTAATTATGCCATGATATTTTTGTAGTAGGCCTAACAATGTAGTAACATGATAATATGTGATACAACAGCAAGAATTAAATCGTGATGCTAAACCACTTTATTGAGATCATCTTTATTAGTTACAAAGCGGTCTTAATGAGGAGGTTACCTCATTACACTGAGATAAATAATTATTGCTGATTGTAAGCTTAATTTAGATGAGCAAGATGTGTTCATATATCAGCGAGTTGAGTAGGTTTTTTTAAAGGGTTTTAAGGGTAACGTGAAGTGTATTCATTGCTTTTAATAATGCCACTTTAAACGTGTTTACTTAACGACTTCACAAGCTTTTGTGACAATTTACCAAGTGTTAAACTACTTATGAACACCAATTCTGAAACAGATACTAATTCTCTAATTCTCTTATCTGTACTTTTTGACTACACGTTAAAATCCCTCTTATTTACTTGTCCAAGCAATGGGTTCGAATAAAAAGAGGTTTTTACCCTGGTGTATAAAGCACTTGGATTAATACCCTGCAGTTATGCTGTGGCACGTTTGGGCACTTTGGGTATTAGCATTCCAATAGCACCATACTGCTCAAGCTGAACACCAGGACCTCAACTGAGGCCAGGGCCCTAAAGTTTGGTCACAGTGTGTATTAGGTCATCACAAAATGTGCTAAACACACGAAGAGGGTCAATGGACTTATGAGAGTCTATAAACTGCTTGACACCCTCGTGAGTGCACTCTTTCGTGGCTATGTCAGGTGCGAGTGCATGGTAGTGAGTGAGAGTGCTAGTGACTGCAAGTGAGTGCACCTGTAGGCAAGTGAATGTAAGTGAATGCAAGCGAATGCAAAAGGAAATGTCCAAAATCCACAAATTCACACCAGGACAATTACACAATGCATGCCAAGTTTGCTAAGCCATTTCTTATATTTGCATCGCATTTTGCAGCATATTGCCCACCACTCGAGTTCATTGCTTCCATAATTCTGATAACAATGAGGGTAGTTCTCACATTATAAGTGGCCAAAATACCCTTACAGGTCCAATCTTCCCTTTATGTATTCCATTGGGGCTACTTACAATTCACTTTTATCAGCCAGCACCTGCAAAACTGCATCAGTTGTGTCTGATTAGCACCAAGTTTGCCATAATCAAATATTACCAGTCAAAGAGGTCATATAGACTCATATTTAATACTTTAAAGTAGCCAACATCAAAATGACTTAGTTGTTACTGAACACACTGACAGTGTCACAGTGATAGCAATATTGGTAGCTTATTTAAGGAATATAATAAAAACTATAACAACAATTTTACATTGATAACATTCGATTTAAATTTGCCCCTTAATATACGATGTACCAGACACATGAATGGAATTTTGACCCTTGCTCTGCAGATGCAGCTGCAGGTGTCACTTTGATGGATCCTATCAGCATCCTCATCCCCATCTCAAAGCATCTCTGCATCTTGTATACACAAGAGAGATGGGGGATCCATGTTATGATCTTAGCTTGGGGACGGATGCTTCTCTCCACCTGCACTTGCCAGCACAAGATCCAACTACTCTGATTTGTCTTAGATTTGACACAGGTGTACATAAACATTAGAAAGGGCCTGTGTGGCATGATTATAAACTGTATTACTACGTTTCTACTGGAATTGTGGCTGGAACATTAAAGCACAAACCCACCAGCCAGTACAAAGCACATTAATGGGCTTGTATATATATGGCCCCGGCTTAATTGTCCAAATGCACAGTTTCAGAAAACTTTCATTATTTCAAATTTAGTTTTCACAAACTTTCATTATTCTATGTGAAAATGTGTCCCAAACCCTTTGTATGAATGCGTGCTCCAATTTAAAGGGGGAAAAAACAGGAAATTGTTTGAAAAATTTTGTTTTAAGTGCTAAAAAATTGCCACTGTCACAGCTTGTCACTGCTAGTTTGTCACATTAGCCAGACTTTCCAGCTACCGTTTTAGTGTACAATCTTACTAAAAAACGGATTGCTTAACTCAGAAATAAATCTATATATCTATCTATCTATCTATCTATCTATCTAATGTAGATATATGGTTGCAAGTGTATCAATCTAAGTATTTAGCATCGGAATTGTTCCCTATTTGATGCTTTGAGAACTGATCAATTTTGTCCATTAATATTAAACATATATTTTACCTATGAATTTATGTATTTTGGGAAGAAATTACTGACTCCTCTGCTTCCCTTTGCTTATTATACAGTCTAACTTTATGCAATTAAAGCATTTTAGAGCAAAAGATTCTTTCAAGAATCAAATTGATTAATTTATTTGAATACATCAATAAAACAATTACCTGTAGTTGTTCACTGGGCCCACTGACTCCGGGTCTGCCATTGACCAGAGATATGTGAATCTGAAATTTTTAAATAATTAAGGGAGTTGAAAAACAAATTATATATATAGATGAACTATTATACAGCAAAACTCATAGATATGGAAACTAAACTCCGGGTGACATAATGTCAATCCAGGACTCCTATTGGTTTAGGGACTATCGTTTAACAAATGGGAGTCCCAGATTCACATGATATCCTCTGGAGTTTAATTTCCAAGTCAATGTAAAGTGCTGTAATCTAAAATTAGATAAGTTTAATTTCCCTTACCTCGCCATTTTGAAGTGGAAGTAACCTGGAATAAGCTGCGGTGCAGATGACATGACTAGCGTGTCGATATCGTGGGATTCCGATTGTTGGATGTATACCGTAAATCGATAAGCATTCGCTGTCACTTGATGCGAAGTATTGCCAAGGCGAGAAATTTTCACCATCGAGTGATCTCTCCAGGATCCAGTTACCAGGTCTAGGGGAGTTGGCTGCTTTGACGATCACATAAGCCACTTGGTACACCTGGAATAAGCCAAAAGAAACACATAAGCCCTATGCAGAGGATGGGTAAGCCACATGGTTAAGTGTGGCTAACAGATCGCCGTATGGTAGACATTTGCAAAGTCTCTGGTAGCTGAGATCATAAGCACACGGTACACTGTGAAAGAGGTTTTCTATTTCAAGGTAGAGACTGGTCAAAATACAACTATACACCCTTTTCACACTGTAGTCATGTTGGTATTTTTGCCTCATTGACCTAATTTTAATTACGTCATATAATAATGACATCATTACTTCTCCTTACTTCTCCATGGCCATTGTCTACTGGTGACATCACAATACTATATCTGAGTGCAAAGAGAGGTCAATGAGGTAAAAATTGCCAACATGGCTGCCGGGTGAATTGGGTGTTATACAGGGTGGCCCAGTGGTTATGGGACTAGTCAATTCAAAATGTCTTGGGTTCCATTCCCAGGTCACTGAGATGATGCACTTATATATGAGGTTAATCTCACCACCTCACTCATTAACCTGAGATGTAACAGCAGATTTCATGGACTTGGAAACTACACTCCAGAGGACGTCATGTGGAACAAGGTCTCCCATTGGGGAATGGCCAATAGGAGGCATGGATTCACATGATGTTCTCTGAAGACAGGTTTCCAAGTCTTTGAGTTCTGCTGTAATGTGGAGCCTTGCATGGTGTCTTTGTTGAGGCCAGTGACAGATCTTATCAGTGGGTTAAATGTCTGAGGTGATGAACAAAAGTCTTTTGGATATTCTTTTAAAGGCATAAAGACTGACAAAAAACCGTTTTCATGCAAAAATATGACCAGAAATCGTGTGGATATTCTTCTATAATATCACTGAGGAGTAACTATATACTACTTCAATAACAATGGCAAAATATAAAAGGTAGACTGACCAAAAACTGATATTTCTACCGTCTGAATCATAGATCCTTAAAATTTTATCAAAAACATAATGAGAACTAAGTGCTTTTTCTCATGCCATCACCCAGGTATTCATCATTTCTGCAATATCAGTCACCTATATTGAATTAGCTTAGATATCAAATGCCATGGGGCTTTATGCATTGCATACACTATAGGTATATCAGTTGGTTTCTCAGGTTTCTGTTAAATATAGGGACCAATACATAACCAAAGGCGTGAAATTATTTTGCTGCCCTGCAGTATTTTCATGCTGGTCAGGCCATGCATTTATTGTGCAGGCCATCCATGATAGTGATAGCATCCATTTATCACATTGCATTGTAGTTTATTGTTTTGCATCCATAGTATCTTCTCATGGTAGGTATATACATTTCAGACTAGCATAGCAACTGAAAGGCAGACTTAATGATGAGATGCTAAAAAATGGTATCCGCTCTTTGTCACTTATTCAACAAGGGTGATGTCTTACATTCTTCACGAAACAGATATAAGCAATATTCTACATTACAACATTACAGTCAATTCCATAGATTTGGAAGCTACGCCAGATGACGTCATGTGAGTCTAGGACTCTTAATGGTTGAGGGACTGCTATGCCTTAGCTAATGGGAGTCCTGGATTCACATGACATCCTGATCTAGAGGTTAGCTTCCAAGTACATGTACACATCCGAGATATGTTCCAAGTCTATGAAATTTGATGTAAAAACATGTCTTCATGAATCCATAGTTCACCCTATAATGCAACTGTAAAGGGTGATAAAGCAACACTACATTATGCCTGTATTTTTTTCAACGTGATATGTAGCTATGTATATTGAGATAAAAACAGGTCCTCGATCCACTTCCATTTAACATTTTAAAGTCTAGCAGAGATTCCAAACAGATTTTAAAAACATTTGACGGCACTTTTATAAATGTGACCTGACTTTTCTCCCAACTCAAATTTACTCCTGTATTGTACATTCCTGACCTTATGCTGTGTGTAAATAAATCACTTTTTTTTTTTAGCTAACAGCAAAAAACTGTTTTATTGAATTATGGCTTTAAACAGAAAATAACAGTGGGTGGGTGGCTAAAAACAGATTGGATTGCAATAATATGACTGAGGACTGCAGGCTACCGACTTCATAATCCGCATCAGTAATTGAGTTCAAACAAACAACAAGGAGAAATTTAAAGGACAATTAATAAGACATCTTGTGTGGTATGTTAGTTCACTTTGAACTTGGTTTATCTGGGGTTTTTCTTTATCAAAATATTTGAGTGACAGTGATTTTTAACGGGCTGGGCCATGTATAATGCTGGTGTCAAATTGTCAAGTGTCAGGACATTGGGGTGTTTGATATGAGCACATTAAATGGACTTCTCCTTTTGATAAATTTACAAAAACTTACAGATGAATGGCCTTTGGGAAATGGTGTTGTGAGACCTATATTTCACATGGCACCCTGCTTTTTCTTTATGAATTGAACAATCTGTGTTATCACACTATTTCAACCCATTTCAACCCTTCATGTGTAGCCAGCCATAAATTATAAGTAACTGAAGAAACATACCAGCTCTATTAGGTCAGACATAAATTATATTAAGGATGACTGAGTTTTGCTTGTGCCCGTTAGACAATACTGCACTTACAGTTATTGAAGTCACTCTGAAGTCACTCTGAAGTCACTGTAGAGTATCCCTGTGATCTCATAGCATGCAGACATTATGATACTGAGATAGGACATTATGCTATGATCATGTTGAGAGTATGAGGGGCTATGATAGATGGTGTAATGGATGATGAATTGAGAAATTCAATTCTTGTCCTTGGTTGTTTATGGCTAGGGTATGTTCATGGACAATGAAATATGACTTATATTTGAACAGAATTTAATCAACTGTATTCACACCAGTATTTTGCATCTATTGGTGTTTTCGAGTACTATATGTATTATTTAAACTTATTACCATGCACGTATGTCCATCCAATCATCAATAAGTTTTGAAATGCTGGTAATTAGCAGGGAAAAGGCCAATATCTATTCTTGCCTAGCCAAAACATACAATGTGGATTGTAATTCATTATATGCTGTTCCATGAGTTGTTCAATTTTTGATACAATGCCAAACTCTTCAACAGCTTATGTTGCAATTCAAGGAAAACATAGTAATTATTTTTTATTATTTCCATGAACACAATTGACTCAGAATCCTGGTAACTTGCTGGGCTGAGCTGACTAGGTGGTCCTCCCTTGGGCAATATACAAGGCCATGAGCTAAAGGCCAACTGCCCAAAGACATAAACACATGGACAGACCAACAGAATATCCACACAGACATACAGATCCACAAATGATTGATTTCGTCATAAACTGGGGGCAGTGCAATGTGTGCATTCAAGTCACCAATGAAGATTAATTGCAAATTCTCGTCATATTTTATTGTAGATTTTTGTGACTCAAAAAAGATTTATTGAATTATATACAGCTCTAGGCAATGTTGATTCACTACAGTTATCACGAAATTCAAATAAATATTCAATTTTAGGTTCTCAAGTGAGTGAGCTTTGTATTAGCCTATGATTCTTCACAAGCAAATAATAATTCTTATGATATGTCAAAATGTAAATATAACATTGCTCCCTTTATATCGATCACATAAGCTGAGACACTGAGAGAAATATATTTCACATCACAGGGGGTAAAATATATAAATTCATGAGTTATAATATGCATGCCATGAATTTTTGGGGTGAAATATCATTATTAAGTAATAACAGGCAATAAAATCATAACTTAATGGGGTCACCTCAAGAAACCCCTAGTTCAACAACTCAAGGTATTAGCTAGCCAAGCCAGGGTTACAAAGATATCCCATATTTTCATCATACAAAAAAGCAAAGAAGAAGAAAAAATACAAGAAAACAGGTGGGCGTGTACCAGCGATAAAAGTCATTGCTAACCAGGGAACATGATAATTCATTTATATTATATTACTTTGATTATACCATGTGTGTCTGATTTCATAAAGACTGCAAGACCTCTAGGATGTTATTAGAATGGCAATAGCAAAAGGATGATTTCTCAAAATGTCACTTAATAAATCAAGTGCATGTTACTTAGTTTCTCAAGTAGATCAATTTATCTATCTGTGGCACTTCATACCCAAGAGATAATCCCTCACAAAACATGGAACCCTAACAAATGTTCTGTGAATTTCCTGTTAGCCTAGTCCTTGCATGACCTTGGGCTGACCTTGGCCTGACCTTGGGAGGGCAAATATGCAGGTCAAGGTCATGCATATAGACAGAGGGGCAGGTGGGGATGGGTGGGGAGGTGATCAAGAGGTCTGAGGGCTCAAAGGTTTGGTGGTCAACAGAAAACAAGAGGTCAGTAAGGGCCTAGAATAACTGAGAGGGTAAACAGAGAGCCAAGGGTAAATTGACCTGACCTGCAAAATGATACATTCAATTAGTTATAAGGGTGTGCCCCACGCCCCAGCACGAGCCCATCACAGGTGCATGCATCCAGCCCCACCAGGAAATCCCCCAGTAAAATAACACCAGTGTTCTGACCTTTTGATTGGTATCACTTGGGTTGTTACTTGGTATGAGTTACGATCTAAAGGCCTTGTAACAAGTCATTCTTCACACAATTTGGTTTATATAGAATATATATATTTGACATTTCACACAATCTAAAAATTGTGGGAAGATGATGGCACATACAAAGAATGTCGTTTTTTGGATATTTTAACCTGTACTATTTTGATAATTTTTTTTTAGAAACTATCTCCTATTTTACTATTTAATTTTTCTTGCTTCTTAAAGTGTCTCTCCCGTGAAATCTATCTGGAAGTGCTGTGCCATAAAGGAGGCCCGGGTTCATATATTTTCTTTTCTACAAACTGTACTACACTGCAGAAACAAAATATATTAATTCAACATTCAACTGGTAAGTCTGCTTTCGTTAAACATCATGTTACAAGTTAAAATAATTCTTAGTAAAAAAAAAATATAAAAAAAGCTGCATGAATCAGACTCAAAGCTCATCCATATTGCACGACTATGGAACTGAAACTCCCAAGTTATGCATTCTTTAAAGGGATACAACAATTGGCCCGTGTTGGCACCCTGTTGAACCAATGCTCTGGTCACCTGGTTCTGAAATCTTGATCCCTTCTTGCTACCTAACACCGGACCAACCGGACCGCCCAGCCAAGTATAACAAGAACAGCGGAAGAATTGCTTGCACACGTTTGTAGGGTAGTAGGAACCTCTGGTGTCAGGTGGCAAACGGATGTAGCAAACACCTCTGGTCTCCCCATAACTAAAAGCTATAGACCAGCACTCCATCAGGTAGAGTTTCAGCTTCAAGAAGATTGCAAGAACATGATTCAAAAGGCCTTGGAAATCTATCTGCCAACTCACAGTAAAGGGAATGTTAACATTGTCTTGGACTTCACGCTTAACATGACATGGAGCCACTAAAGTCACTTTCTCATTCTGTCACAGTCAATGTGCCAAGCAGTCGGGTGTTTTATGTCAGCAGTCCCAACAGACTAAGAATGTGAGACACTTGGTGGAGTACATAATGTGGGAGGTTTGTTGTGACTTAACTGAGCCAGAGATCACATAAAAAGCTGCATAAAAAACAAAAATAAAACTGATACATTGGCTAATACACTGCACTGGCATAGATAACTCACTTCTTTTTTTTAAATCTTAAAGTCCTCAAAAAAAAAAAAAAAAAAAGTACAATAGTTTAACTTTCTAATTTTAAGCCAAATGCACGCACTAATAGAATGTGTTTGTGACACATCTGTCACGACATTTGCTCAATATCAATGTGTATCATTAGAGCAAACTGCACAGTTATTATATTCAATCTATAAACAATTTTCCTCTTTCAATTTTACAACAACCACAAAACCCTGTCCTCTTTCTCACAAAAATTACCATGTTTAAGCCAACCTTGTGAATGTCAAAGGCTTGGTTTAACAGCAAATGACACTGATCAACTTCAAGGGCTTTGTCGGGGCCACCATGCCCTCTGGGCCCATCCATGACCTCTCAAGGTCACTACAATATTCCAAGGTCATTCCAGGGACAAAGCAAAGGGAAAGGAAAAGACATGAATCATATGGCATTACATTTGTAGGTGGTCTGCTTGAAATTACAGTGTTACATAGTTACCTTTAAAGTATTGTTTTCTTGCAATATACCACTAGTTCAGGCAGCAGAGAAACTACTTTATTGCCACCTTATTGCCAAACTAGACCGCCAATTTATTTCGTACATCACTCTTAAGATGCTGCCTAACATCACCCTATGGTTAAATTGACGCAATCCATTTTTGGTAGAATTCAAACCTAATCAATTTTATAAGCCATTAAATTAGCTATCTATTACTTTTAGCAAGATTTTATAATGCAATGGGAAATTGTTACATGGTGCAATTCTATGGCATCCAAAGTGGTCTCCAGAATCAATGACAGTTTTGTTGATATTAAAATCACCCCTGATATCCATCCCATTTTCCCACAGCAGTTTACATCCACTCATCCTTTCCACTCAGACCACTGAGATGAGAGGTTGGAAAATTTGTCATCATCACTTTAAGATGCTGCAGGTGTTGACCAAATCAACAACAGCCTTGGAGTTAATACGACAAGGTCACGGATCATCTATCACACCCCTCAGGTCATTTGACCTTGCCATGACCTTGCCGTGACCTCTACTTGACCTTGGCCCCAAATTGACCGGACTTCCCAGCCCCTATCCTCATCACACTTCCTCGCTATATTGACATGCTCTCTGCAAAGATTTTTAAATTTATGGGGGGTAAATATTTAAAAAATCTGATGGAGCTGGCTCAAAAATGTCCTGAATTAAATAAAAAAAATTAACAAGTAAAGGGTTTAAAATACAATAATGACCATTACATTCAAAATTAGTAAGAAAGAAAAAAAGAAGAAATTTTGTCGCAATCTTTATAATTAAATATAGATAATGGTTAGATTCACATGTATAATGTCTCATGCATTGGTAAGATTTGTAATCATTACTTTATAGCTTAGACCAGCTACCAGAGGCAGACGTAATGATGAGATAATAAGGCTTGGAGTCCACACCATGTTAGATATGCCTATCCCATGGGTGGGTATTTAAGATTGCTTGCCTCAACATAGACACTGAATACAAGGTACCAGCAATTTAATTAGCACAATTGTAGTATATTTCTCCAAAATAGCAGTGCATTTATATCTCTGCCGAATTATGTGCATCCAACACAGATTCGTGTAGAAATTAAAGTCCCAGCTTTTTGCTTTAATTTAAATTACAAAAAAAAGATCAATCATGAAAGCTTCACAAAGTAAAACCATGCAGAGAGCAGCTGTGTTAACTGTGTGTGGACATAACATTCCTGTCGAGCAAAAGAATAAGCTCAGATTAGCACGAAGTTGATCGTGACTTCTAAGACCACAAGTGCCTCACAACATTTAATACCCCATATCTCGTGGACACCGAGAAAAGGGCAAATCCAATGTATTAATAGTCCATCATGAATTCAAAGCTCTTTTCTATTTGCTCTGCTCCACTTCACAAGCACAGATTGTAGCCAAATCATACCCAAATACATTTTGTCCCTTTTTTGGTCAATTTTTTATGTCTTTTTCACATGATGGTGCATGCTAAAATTTAATCAAATCCACCCATGGAAGCTCATGGAGCCATTTGAGTTGTCAGAACATATATGACATTTCTATAATCTGCACATAAAAAAATTACAGCAAACAAAAGCGACAAGATCAAAAGGATTGGTGCCCACATTGATGCAAACATGAGCTGATGAATAAACATGTAAATAACCTGTGTCAAAAATGTTTGTCCTGGCAGCCACATTCATGGCATTAATTATGCAGGCAAAAAATCATCCATATGTCAGCTCTTAAAATATGCAGCAGCATGAGTTTGAATAAATGTATGTTTTTAAACATAGATCATCATGTCAGCAAAACTACAAAAGGGATCAAACAATAGCCAAATTATTAATCCCTAATCATATTCATATCATATTCATGCAATACAAACAAGTGCTTTTTCTTCTCATGGCAGGAAATAACAGAGTGCACGAATCATGTCCATAAAATGTTCATGTTAATACATGTGTCAAATGATATATTGAGAATGAATAAACATATTCGTGGTATGTACATACAATCATTAATACAGGGTGCGGCCTAAAAACTTGCACCAGGCATCTCCTCTTTCTGGATAGCTCTAGGTTACTCAAATGCTTATGAGGTCTTTTAAAGTTTTGCCACATTTGGTTTGGGGTATAAGCAATTGGTCATTGTGATATTTTTGATCTTATAACGCCAGACAATATCAGTATCTGAATTATTGAGAGGGTTCATGCTGGGGGGCTTGTTCTGAGTGACGCACATCACTTAAGTCAAATTTCTGTCTGATTGCATGGTGTCTATAGTTGCAAAAAAAATTACAAATTAGAGATTTCCCAGTTACTACACCTCTGGAGCCACAGAAAATATAATATTTGCACAGAATCCTCCTTCAATGTTTTTTATATGTGCATATATATATCATGGTATTAGGTGATAAGAAGGTTGGTTCCAGTTTTGCTTCAGCAAGGTCATGTAATTAAAACGGTGAAATATAATGGCATTCCAGAGGAACTTTTTGAATCTACAACTAATCTGGAAATAATCACATGATTTTCAGGAGGATTGGCCAGTTAATTAGACAGAAAAGACAGAAAATTTACCAAAATCAAAAATGGCACTTTCCGCCTTAAAGGTGTAAATGCTCTACCTTCTTATTAAAATTAATCTATTTGCCCTATTTTTGGTGGCAAAACACCATGTTCATAGTTAGTGAAACCAAATATTTTTTTTCTAAAATTATAATCAATACAATGATCTAATAACGAAATAAAAAGCAAAATAATGCACATTTGTTTATTTTGCCTTTAGATATATGATAGACAGAAATAAAGATCTTCGATAAATGTGTGTTACTTTACAAACAAAAAATGATAAATGATCTACTTAAAGACAAACAAAGAAAACCGTATGGACCCATATTAAGTTGTTTCCAATACTTTTCAAATATCTAAAACCCAAATGATATACCTTTCTACCTGGTTGACAGCGTCTTTATGGTATAAATTCGTAAACAAAACATTTAATTGAGTTGTGGGAACCCCAGACTAGTGATCAATCACCATGGTGACAAGATCATTCATCACGTGGGTTTGTGACCCCCAATCACAGCATGACAGTCAGTATCACGCTGGAATGGACATATGAGGGTTGGTTTACTGTTTAATCTGAAATAATAAATACAAATCAAATCTGCGATTAGAATTGATAACACTAATTAGTTTACCAGGTAAGGTGTTATCAAAGAGTATGATGTTACTGGTTCCATGTATGTGGGCTTAAAATGTGGCACTGGGTAAATGTATAATATGCCCCCCAAGAGTGAAATGAATCAAATATGAGTCAAATAAGTGATAGGAGGTGGGGTAACACGATCCACCCTTGCCATAGGGTAAAAGATACTACCCTAACAAGCTATACCATACCACCCCCACCGTGCATCACACAGCTACAGACACCTACACGATTCTGTCATCTACTTGGTCCCAAGAGGCCCAAGTCAGCAATAAACCTCTCTATTAAGACCATAACGTTTCTTGTACACCATGGAAGTATGTATCATATGCTCATACCAAATCTTTAACAGTTAATTGTTTGATCAAATGTCTCAGCAATCATAAAGGGGTATAAAAATAAATGACCCCCTTATTTAGCCCCTTTTGCTGAATTGATTATAAGTGAAGTTCATTTAAAGTTACACAAAAACGATTTAGACTGATACTTTGTGGTGATATTTGACAAGTGGCCTTATGAGTGAGGTGACTTTGTAGTGAGACGTGGATAGTTCCCTCATATTAAGTGTGTGTACACTCATATACATGCACTACAGCATTTCCCCATTTTGACTGTAATAAATGGGGCAAGTACATGACTGAAGATTGTAACAAGGAGTGAGAGGGGTAATTAGGGGAGTATGGGGTATCACACCCCTTGGGACCAAGCCTAACAACCCCCAGAGAGAGGGGTAATGAAGCCAAATGAAGATAACACACCTGCAGCTACAAGAGAAAATGACAGGCTGTCAATGGTGCAAGGATTCCTCTGCAAGAGTAAATTGTGACAAATGACTCAAGTTCATGAAGTCATGTATCACACCGCCCATAAAATTGTCAATACGTAAATTCCAGTGCAAGACAATATTAGACCTTGTCTGGAAAAGTTGACAAAACCTGTACAAGTTCATACTAATTGGCATCTAAACAAGATAATTTTGACATAATTAATGAAGTATAAGATAAGACAAAGTATAAAAATGTCAAAATATGTCCAAATAATACCAAAGTGAAGATCATTGGTGTTACACCATTTGACCATTAAATCTTACAATTCTGCAATTATATTGACCTAGTTATAATCAATTTAAACAAATTCAAATGACTGCCACTTCAGCACATTGGCCACCTGGTGAGCGCCAATGGAACTAATTTAATGGCTGCTGTAAAGAGGTTGTTTGGGTCAGAGATCAGGAGAGAAGTGTTTGGGGTGATTTCATGTGATGACCTCCAGCTGCTGAAGCAGGCAATGATGCTCAAGAATCGCATCCAGGGTGCTTGTACGGCCGTCTGGTGATGCTCTTAAGTCTAGACTTCTAGGGAGGACTGTTCATTTCTGGGATCAGGAAAGAAAGTGCATTCCACAGTCCTTAAGATCAAGTGCTGTGGGATATGGTGTATGATTTGAATAATTCTTCTCAGTAAAGTTCATGCACAATTGGTTAGTATTCAGAAATGTAATTCACCATATAATAGAAAAACCTTGGCTTAATTGTGCCAGGTAGGTAGGTCTTAAAACATCTCATGGCAAAATTGGGGGGTTATTTCTTCTATAGATCATGGAAGTATTATATACGTCCATGTATATATTAAGAGTAAGGAAGGACCACAATGCGTGGTAAAAAGCTGAATAACTATTCCGTTCATATAGTGGGTGTTTTTCAAGCTTTGTATACTCGACATTAGGTGTTTCGTAGTCTCCCTTTGAATTTGTTCTGAGAATATTGAATTTGGGTTAAATTTGGAGAATTAAAATCTTTATGAAGAAAGATATTTTCCATAGTCCCAATTGCTCCAACCATTGACATAGTCCATGCTCCAACAGAAGTTTCTAGCTAGACTAGTAGTGGTAAATTTGCAACAGGTACTGGCAGAGAAACCATAGAAATGTCTAGAATTCCACGAATCCATTATCATCTTTCAAATATATTTACACAAATTTCAACTGTTCCATTCTCTGCCATTTCACAGTGTAATTCCAACAGCATGTAAAAATACACAACTTTGCCTCCTGCATGTCACGGAGATAAATCATGACATGCCTCAAGGGACGTTAGGACAATTTTCAGTCTTTTTTCCTTTTTTTTTTATTCCTCTATTGCTCATATAAGGGTTGGCTAAATTTTGTGTAATGTTCCATTTTAAAGTTTGCAAACTACACGAAATTATGTGTACAGAAACTTGAGTAAACAGTAGTTTATCTAGGTACCAAGTACAAAACTACGTGATGGAAATGTTGAAACGAAGCAGAATAATGTAAACTTAGATTATAAAAACTTTGCAATTGTTGTGGAATGCTAACATTTTATAGCGGAATGGTCTGGTGGTTAGGCCTCTAATTTGCTCTGTTACAGGTCCTGGGTTTGATAATCTATATGATTTATGGCCATGAAATTCTAAAAGCTCATTAATATCAGATTCTAAGCTCTTCACATAATTTCTTAATTTACTGTGCCTTGTACTACATATAAGAGATACTCGGGTGGTTGTGCCTTGGCTACTAAATGCTGATGAGGTGTATGAATCATATTAGAGTACCTCTGCACCAAGTATTTGTTTACTCACAATTATTACTATTTTATACTTTTTAATATTATTTTATTTTTTACTCTCATTTTATTATGTTCTGTTTGTACATGAGTACGAAAATAAGTAAACATAATATAAATGTACTGCAACTCGCAACCATAAATGTGCTGCATGGTGGGATGCTGAAATATACCCAGCTACTAATGTACTGTACTAGTAAACTTGTCACGTGTCACTGGAATATATAAGATTTTAAAATAGTAATTCAGTTCTACTAGTAGCTGTCCGTTGCTAATGCTGCTAATGCTACTGCTGCTGCTGCTGCTGCTGCTGCTGCTGCTGCGAAGATTGACTGATGAGGATGCTGCAGACAGCTCCCTGCATGACTGCCTCCAGCATCTCACCAAAAGGAGACTAATCAAGGACTGACCATTTGACCACAGGTCAACACCTGACCACTCACTGACTGTTATTAAAATGCACACAAATTAGTTCAGGCTGCAGGATAATTAGGCATTTTATCACTGTTTCATGGGTACATTTGTGAAGGAGACATGGTACTATAGACGTGTTTTTTTCTCTCCAAATAATAAGATGGTCTAATTAGAGTCTGGGAGGTGTATTAAAGAGGTGTAAGAAAAGTATGTAGCCAGTAATGCCTAGTGAAGCAATAGTAACAATGAAGTGCCCTCAACAATCAGTTTCTAGAGAAGGTAGTCATAGTATCTGAGAAACGCCAGAAGTACGACCAGAAATGCCAAATATCTGGAATATTCATGATATATATAATATTTATGCAATCTCTCCATATACATGTACATTTTTACAGTTTTAGAAATAAAAAAAACATGTAAAACTATATCACAGATGAAAACAAAGATCAATTAAATTTTAAAACACACATACAAAGTTGATAAAATCAAGTATCTCCGACTAAAAACACTTATTTGGACTAGACCATCTCTCAACTCATCTAAAATCGCGCGCATCACCTTGTCAGACTCAGACATTTCTTCGAAATATTGGCCATTATCGGGTCCGAAAAAAGTAATCAAGCAAAAAACGGAAAGGTATAAGGCAAAAAAAGAGATTAATTCGAAAAAAACAAAAACAAAAAAAAAACCTAATACCGTAACGGAGAGTATTATCGACAGGGCTGTTATTTGCGACACTCACATTAAAATGTTAACAATTAATTATTATTTTTCTTAACATTTTAATGTGAGTGTCGAAAATACCCACCCTGTCGATAATACCCTGCGTTACGGTATATGGAAATGATTCATACATTAATTAGTTTGTCACACAGAGCATATATCATGACCTCTAATTAATCTAATTATCTTAATAATCATCCAGATATCAACATGATCCTTGCTTATCAAGATAACAAGGGTATACCCACCCCTTGCTGTGAGCAGTGGGCAGTGGGCAGTGTACAGATGACCACACTAACCAGTAGGCAGGTGCCAGACAAAATTGATTTAGCAGGATCCAAGGATCCAAACTTTAGAGCAGCACAAGTGTTTCTTCCTATCCATCTCTCCCCACCTTGCTGCAGCCGCATCAGTGGTACTTTCATCACAGCACTGTTGATAAATACACTCCCAGTGACCCCCCCCCCCCCTCTACTATCTAACAGTGATAGAAGACTGCACTAATTCCTTCAGACAGCCATAGACAATACAGGATGGATGCCCTTCACTCACAATAAGTCAAAATGTCTCGGAATAAAATTATTTGTAACATCAGCACGCGACCTTATGGATTTTAACTGATAAGTGGAACACACGATGGCGCTTCTGTGATATATGTAGCTGAATGGATAAGACATACTGCAGCTTGGCATCAAATATAATGTCTATATCGTCTATATCAGTTAAAATATAATATACATAAAATAATATATGGAAGAGTTGGCATACTGAAGCTGAAAGTACTGTAGTTCTTAAACCATTTCATATCTATAGAGTCCCTCGCGGAAGATAAACTTATGGTTTATATTATTGAAAAATAAATGACAATCACCATCGATATATACATCTTTTTTTTCAGAGTTCCCCTCTCCCCGGCGTCTAAAAGAGAGGCGTTTATTTGGAATATCTGACCCTGCTTCTAAACGAGGTTTGCATCTCATTCAACGTAAGAAATTCTTTCTGGTGAAGTATCATACATTAAGTTTCAGTAAATATAGGTTTATACCTGCACAATGGACTGGGGTTGCTGAAATGTACACAAGTTATTTTGAAGATATATTTGGAATGTGACCTTTTTATGGTAGAATACTAATTTGACAATGTTTTCACTCCGTAAAGGGAAAGACAGTTGCATCTTAGACATTCTTTTCTTAGTTTTTTCTCCACTTAATATAGTTTGGTTCCTCATGCGAAACATGTGTTGCAAGTGAAATATGGAAATCAGTGGTGCGCTGCTAAAGTTTTACAAATATAGAATCTCAAGAAAAGTAAGAAAATGAGCTTATTCAATGGAATCCGCATTCTTAACACAAATATGTCATAATTCTGAAACCCATGCAACTTCAAACAATGGAAATATGTTATACAATACAATGAGAACTGCTGACATTTTTTGCAATAACTTGCAACCCACTGTCACGCGATTCTGGCATATTTAACGAAAGTGCAACCGATATTTTTCCAGCATCATTACCATGGTGGGAGATCATTTTGTTCAGTCAATTCGGTCTCAAAGAATCTCGAGCTTTACAAAAACGGCCACGTTCCCAGCACGATTTCACGTCCAATGTAGCATTTCTTGGTCATGTGGTGTTAATTATAAGCTCAGCACACCATGTCTGTATGTATATATTCTCTGAGGGTGTCTGTCGCCTTCTTATTAACACAACAAAAAACAACAAAAACCAAATGTTTAGTGCAAACTTGTAGCTCACAATTTACGATTCAAGACATTCCACTATTCTGTTTTGTGTCATTTTGCCTGACACGAAAATGGCATTACATTTTTTTCTGGAATTCCCTTTGTCAGATTATCACGAGCTTACATTGGATATCTATATTGTTGCATACTGCGGCAGCAATTTCAACAAATCATTTAACAATTGTTTTAGTGATGGATATATCTACAAAAGTATAGTCAGCTCTTCAACTCAGCTGCAAGACTACCTTTCAAGACTATGCAATTTCTGTCATTTTGGATAAGAGAAAGTCATCTTAAAACACAACTACAATATATATATATATAGTCAATACAACAGATTATAGAAAACTTCAACTGAAACTCCCATATGGCACCAGATGATCTACAGGGTTGGGGTAATACCAAATGAATGGTGCAATAGCTGAGGGGATGTGAACCCCTGTCACCAGAACAAGGGTACAGTAAACACAGGGCAAAGGGGCGGAACCTCACTGCCCCCTGTCTTCACCCTTTTCTGGGGGTCTTGTGGGTTTCATGGGATGTATTGGCCCAGTCCCTTCTCACTCCGTGGAGTCACTATTGAAAATAAAGTATGTACCACTCCAACTTCAGAGGATATATGGCTATATATTGCTAGAGGCCAAACTAGCTAATTATTTATGAGTTACTGTTAAGGTATAGATAATATAAAATATGTGACCTTATACTTCATGATTTATAAATCACATTATACAAGGGGAGTCCAGTCAGCACAATTGTGTGTAATGGGGTCCTTCAATTGATAAAAATATTACGGACGGTAGCATGGATGGGCTACCTGATAATTTAACAATTTGTGGAATGTGATTTGAAGAAACCTTAAGGGAAAGAGAAGCACCTTAAATGTAGAAGTGGCCTCATTACAGGGGGGACCTAAACAGGAGATTCTGATGCATATACATGATCCACCTTTCCAAGTTCATCCCATGATCACACCAGGTTGTTTACATGTCTTGAGCTTCAATTTCAAAAACAAGGCCCATCCCAGCATGCTTGAAATCATGATCCAAGAGATTGAAAAATGTCCTGACATGATCCAACCATTGGGTCACATTACTCAATGCCACTCAGGATCTGGCAGGGGTGATGGGCCATGACAGAGACTCACACACAGATGCACAGATGCAGTGTGTTACAGCTCAGAATGGACTTAACAATGCATAGAAGCTCACTTTGGGGCAACCTCACTAAAAAAAACATTTTTCAAAGGTTACAATGATTTGGCTAACTTCGTATCAATGTGAGTGGAGGCCTCATCTACAAGTAATTAAGTTCATTTGAACTTTCTATTAGGTAAACCAGCTAACATTTAGACATTTTGACTTAATTCTCAGTGATTTTGACTTACTTTTAGACAGTTTGACCGCATGCGTCTAGAAAGGCAGACTTCTCCATAGTCATTTTGCCTAACAGATTAGTCAGTGCATGGAGCCTTTACGTCAATGGTCAGTGTTATCTAAATGATCAATTTCGTTTGTGAAAACTGTCCATCTTTTCAGTCAAACACGGGCTGGCTGTATACTGGAAGTCATTGTAAATGTGTAAAAATTGTAACTAAAATGCTGAATACGTTCATCTAAATTAATTCGAATTTCATTGAACTGGTACTATATACCACACCAAGATGTCATAAGTCAGTCACCACATGGATGCAATGCATGGAGAACCATGAAGTCTGACTGTGGCAAACTACTTTCCTCCATTTCGAGAGGATTTTTCCTGCCTTGTTTAAATTGCCCCAGACTCAGATCTGTCTCCTTGGCCAAGTAGCATCTCATGTTACATTCTCATCATCCGCATCCTCACATCGCATGCAGGGTCAGCATCCATCACTCAATTTCCACGGCAACCAGAGGTGGTTCATATCTGTCTCTTTACTTCAAATAATACATGCATACATCTTGGAATTCAGGGTTAGGGTTTGGGGTGAAACGATTATGTAAAAGGGGATATGTACAATAATATTTATATACCATGGCTCTCACAATGTCATACTCAAGGCTGTTTTGTTTGTAAAGATGATTGCTACAACCATGGACCTCCATGATACAACCATGTACACGGTCATTACGGCTTGGAAACTTGGTAATCATAGGTTCAAAACCACTTCAAGATTTTTGTCAGCTTTGAAGAAGTACATCTGAAAGCGGTATCAATGCTAATTTCTCCATCTACTTCTATATCTCCTCTATCTGCAATATCAATTTCTGGCACTCAGCAAAACCCCCACAAAAATCCCAGAACTGTGGACTCTAAAACTAAAAGATTGCCTTTTACATAATACATCTCCATTACACAGTCAGGAAACCCTTTAATGTGAGGAGAGGGACCGAAGAACCCCCTCTTGAGTTTAGGATGCAACACTTGAGGGCCTGATGGTCTCTCCTCAAAAGAGATCATGAGTTGAACAAAAACAAGAAGCAACTGACAAAGTGGATCTCCCAGTTGAAAGCCTTGAGTGCCCTCATTAACTTCCCAGGTTAAACATGTCTTTCATGCTGTATTGAAAAGCATGCCTGGACCAGCATGTTTTGCTCAACTTGTAGCACAAGGTAAAAGGTCTAAAAAGCATTCTCCAAAGCATGCAAATAGTGTGCGTTTGTTGGTGGGATGTGAAGTTTTAACCATAGTACAGTATGATGGATACATTACTAACTTGGATCATTGGTGGCATATGCATATGTATTAAAATATACATGTGCTACATTCTAATTTGAATATATGATCATCAAAACAACAAATGTATCTGTCATAATGTATCATGTACTTGTCACGAATACATTAGAGAATTATGATTAATAATATGAATGGCTAAGCAACGCCCAAACTAATGTGACAACATGAATTGATTTAGTCAATAGAAAATTATTCTACTTACAACCCCCACACCCTTTCCTAAGTTTCTGTTATAGGATGAAATTGTGACAAATCTCTCATAACAGTGATTATGGAGTTTGCAAATCCCATTGGGTTATGCTACACTAGTTTAGAACTTGATCATGACTTTGATACAGTTTGAAAATCCCTTAACCTTTAATCTAGACACAGCCCATGAAAACTTTCTAATATGTCAAAAATTGATTGACTGTTGGTCAAAACTGGCTATGAGGGTTTCTTTTAAAGTGAAAAACTTGTTAAAAAAAAGTTAGTCAAAATGCCCTTAAAAGTGAATTGTGTTGACTTGGCGAAACCTACCACTCATAATTATCAGTTGAGGGAACAAAAAGAATAATTGCTAGGTTCTAATACCCTGAAAATGTAGGTTCCTATAATAACTATTATTAATATTCATAAGAAACTATAAACAGTAAGTTGAAACAACTTTGTACAAATTAGTCATTTAAGTAACACTTTTCAGAAGAAACTCCATCTAGATATTAAAAAAACATGTCAAAGAAATGCTAAGTATCGCTTTTCAACGTCATTCTACTCGTTTTGCCATAAAACAAATCTCTTCTAGCAAAAAAACAGTAAATTTATTTAGGTGTCGTAAAACGCTATTGACGCAGCTAATTTAGTTGTGTTATAGAATACATTTCCAGTGCATTAAATTTCATTGCTAATGCAGTGTATGGTGGGTAGGTCTATTCATTCCGTCTGTCCTAAGGCAATTCTTCTTACAAATAACATTCATCATATTTATGAACATCAGCACTTCATAATTCATACAGAAATGTAACATGAACCAGTCACAAAAGTCACAAAGAAAGACACAGTTTTTTACCTTAGATGGTTGGAGTTTTTTTACCTTACAGGGTTTGCTCTTTTTGTTATGTGTATTACTTAAGTGTTGCCCCTCCCATTAATGGTTTTTTTGGTGGACAGTATTTTGTGAAAAGTGCATTAAAGTGCATTAATACAGTGAGGCCACCACCGCAGTGGTCATAATAGCGAGATGCTCTTGTTGTTAAATATTTTGCAAATGCATTGTAAACCTAACTAATACATATTTATTTCATGTTCATGCACCATGGTTGTCGTTATGATCTTTGTACAGCTATATGCATATATATATATATATATATATATATATATATATATATATATATATATATGTAATATTATTCTGAGTTACTAACTAATACATCTTGTAATTTTTCTGAATTTAATAGTATTAGTAGAAAGGGAGCCTAATTATCAGTGAAGTACCCTAATGTTTGTTTTTACTCTAAAACAATATCTACATTTCTACTTTCTCATAAGTTTCTATGTCCTCTGAACCACTAAACTTGTCTGCATGCATTGTTAAACAAGGATCTCTACCAAAGTACCCGCATGTATTTCAGTACAAAAAATAAATATTTTGAAATTCACCAATTTTTTTAAGCTTGGTTGTCACATTAATACCATGTTTTACATGTCATTTACATGTTTTACATGTCAGACTTCACGACAGATGTGAACTGGACAATACACACAAAGCCCAGCTTTCTCAAGTCCCTTTAAAGGAAGCAACTGAGCAGGATCTGAGACTCTGGCAACATGACCTTGAAAAGTATCTTTGACCTTGAACGTGACGATGCATCTAGTTCCTCTACTTCTTCCTGTTTCGGTATGCACATGGATTACATGTTTCAAAAGCATGAAATCATGTGCTGATATGTGATAGGCAATACACGATTTACCAAGTACATGCATGGCAAAGTCAAGTCTAGTGGTTAAGGTATCTCCCAGATGAACACGATTCCTGAGCTGTAGCTCATACCGAGTCAAGTAAAATATCCAATCATTGTTTAAATTCAAAGAGTAACATATTGTGGACTTGGGGATCTTATTATGTCATTATTACATCTGCCTCTGACAGCTAGTCATATTAGCTGACTATAAGCCTCAGATATTATAATATTATATCATGCTAGTCCGACAAACTGCCTCATGACGTGCTTGCAAAATGACAACAATGTTCCGGTCTAATTTCTTGCATACCTTAGTAAGATGTATTGCATCGGTGCTGGTATTTACAAGCGGCAAATGTCATGATGAGATGAGAAGACCCGACGTATTCATTAAGTTAGACATTTACTCTATGTATGACATTTTCTCTTGCCTCAGCAAAATGTACACTTCTACAGAGGAGAACAGAGGAAGAAGCACTACAAATGTCTTGATAGCATTATCTTTTTCTTCCTTACAATAAAAAACATACCTAAGTAGCCAACCCTATTGTTTGTAAAACAAGTAAGGCCCACACATTCAGTTTTTACAACTTTATAAAAACGAAACAAAACCAAAAATTCGATGGTTGAGTCAAACTTCAAAGTAGACAAAAAAGGGGGAAAAAGTGAGATGAGGGAAAAAGTGAGCACCCTCCAGCCTCAGGTCCAGAGCATCTTTTTGTACAATGTTGTCATGGTGACAGATGATGCTGCACGTGCTGGTCTCCAAGGGCAACCATCTGGACTACTTCACGCCAAACAGAAGCAAAAAGAGAGACAGGCAGCTAACCCACTATTAGCCCAGAGCACCATTTCTAAGTTCAGGGTTATTGCAGAACAATGCTGCTTGAAATTAAAGCAATAACTTCTAAAGTAAATGAAGCTTTGATTTAAATTGATTAGACAAAGATGCCAAAGAAAGACTGCTGCAACGTTTACCTTTCTATTAAATTCATTGATATTGATAGAGATACTCTAAAAGTAAATGCATGTACTAATTAGTGAGAATGGCTTGCCAACAAAGAGAATAATATGTATGTATTGACTTTTGGACTTTATTCATGCAAGTTGCTCTATACCATACATCTCATTTATTTTTTTTATTAAACACTATTTATAATGAATTAAAACGTGTTTCTAAAGATTGGGCGAAAAATTTCTGTGAATTCTCAATTGAGAGGGTCCTTATTTGTGAGTACAGTGGGTTGGCTTGTTTGACTGCACTATTACTTTTTTTCCTTTTAAATCAAGAAAATACTCGCTAAAGAAATACATATCATCAATCACAAAACTTTGGAAGATTCAACAAACCGAAGCCAAAAAGTCCACTGATGCCCATATTAAGTTTCAAGGCTAACCCACTCCTTATAAACACTGTTAGGAGATCTCAAGAAAAAGTAAATGTAGAGTTAAATTATGCGATTTAGGCGGAAAATCTATGTTAAGAACCAAAAACTGTTCTTGACAGGGAACAGATCTTATGGAAAGGGAATATTGGCAAAAACACGGCGGGTGTTTGTGGAGCTAGTTTACCCTGTCACCCTGTCATGTGTGTGACTAGGGTTCTAAATCCAGACCGTTTAACCCCAGGGGTACGACAACAGCACCCTGCTACCCGAAACCCTTATCTCTTTTTTTTCACCTTTTTATGTAAATTACATAAAAATATCTACACTATATCTAGATCAGTAACATGGGATTTTCAATTTATTTTTCTTCCAACAATATTGAATCCCATCTTGTAACTTAAGCGATACTATAAAAGAACTGTTCCCAGTGTAGCTATTCCACAATTTATCATTTACTCGCAATAACATGGATATTTACCTCCAACAGACACGAGATATTGCTGTTCCAACAAACCCTATACTGGTTATCTAAAACAGAACTGTCTGAAAACCACGCCCCTATATTCACCAGAAAAAGAGCAAAAACTTCACTCATGATAAAAACAATGAGCATATCAACAATAGCCTACACAGTGCCACCGAATACAGTTGGCAACTATGTGTTGACAGAGATGCTTTTAGGAACATAAGTATGTCAATAACAGCCAATTTTTAACTTTTATAATACAAAATTTTTGCTGCTTTATATTATGATTCTATCTGCTAAACATGGAGTCAAGAGTGGACGCCATGCACTAACTTATCAAAATATCATCAAACACAAATATTTAAAAATCATTATCAATTGATAATAGAATATCAAATCAGGGCATAGTTGCTTCACACAGACGTAATAATTGAAAACTGCCATGTTCCCTTCCTGATAAACATAATATCCATGATATATACCTTGTAGAACCAAGGAGGCACAGTTATACCTCCATGATAGAACCTTGTACATTATATGGAAAAATTGGTATAACGCAGATTAATAAAAGCCATGGCCCTGACACTTGTTGCTGGTCTTTGATAAATACCACAATATAACAGAGTGCAAACGTATTAACAAGTTAACGAGACAAGACTAGCAGATAACAGATAAAGCCAGTTGTACAATGGATCCTTGAGGAACCCCAGGATTGCGAGAGGTCAGTGGCCTTCAAGGCTTGTTACATGGGAATATGTCAGTGTGAAAAATTGCTAACAGGAAAGAAAAAATTTCAAGAAATTCCACAAGAAGAAAGTTGCCAGATCTACCCTAAAGGGCCAAATGGGGTTTGTTTTCTAATACCATGACAACCAGTAGCATTTGTTCTAAAAAGAAGGAGAAAGCGGGGGTGGAATACAGAGGGTAGAATTCCCCCATAACAACAAGCCCTTGAGTACAATAGAGAAAAAAATTGGCTTATTCTAGCAGATCTAATAGTAACCACTTAAAATGTCGTGAGTAGCTTAGTACTTTTTTTAGAGAGCAGGTAGATTAATTTTTTCTGTTATCACATGATGTTCACGATAATGTTACTGTATTCGAAACAAAAAAAATCTCCTTTCATTACAGCCT